>SSBG01000037.1:163621-183910 GCA_028220655.1 Shiraia bambusicola | reverse complement strand
TTGGTTTTTGTACCTGGCTGGCGTTCCCTAGTCAGATCTACTAATTTGTACGAAGTATGGTTTTCTTACGTTCTACTATGTAGATATGAGACCCCCTAGGATATGTCTTATTATAGCTTGCTTCCAAATACGACTCTTTGGATTGATGCTTTCATTCGTGATAATGGGGCGTCCTTGAATGGTTTGTCGAATCAGTGTGTTGGGGGAAAAAAAAACCCACCACTAGATTCAGCTTTCGACATATTCGGTTCTCCTGCATTTCTGTCGTCTATAAGATTATGGCTGTTAATAGGTACTGTGACGCTGGTATAATATTGCTAGATTTCATTACTTGGATGTTTGCACTTTCTCTCGCCCTGTAAAAGCTACCAGTGAGACGCGCAATAAGGACGGATCGTCTTCATGTTACCTGCTTTCAATGTATACCCCAAAGACGGAAGTTTTGTCCTCGCAATCAAGTAAGCATAAAATATACGCACCAGTGTTTTCATCGCTTTCGATGTTCCTATTCTATACCTGTTCGGCAATACGCTGCTCAAGAGTAACAATGTTCCTCTTCATCGCATAACTACGGCACCTTCACCCCACTTTTCATCATCGTTTGAAGCCGTCTTGCCATAATATCACACAACGAATGGAGGCAATCCGCTGGTGGCAATACTACATTGTGCATTAAGTGGATCTGCGTTTCTATATCATATGATCGAGATGCTGCATGCGCGGTGCATCGTAAGATGAGCGAGCGCCTTCACAGAAGTTGGGGATTGACACTCGCCACTCTTCGTATTCAGGTCTTTACAGAGTCTGGAATTGTACCTGCGAGATATCATTTCGTAACATTCTGGTCTTGAACCATGGGTAAATGATTCACTATTATAAGATTTACCAATTGGTCCATCATTGTGAGAATGTTCTAATAGCGCATGTATAGACTTGAACTCATATAGTTACTTCAATAACTAACTATTGATTATAATACCAGATATACCAACAAGGACCGATGACTTCATCCGAGCTCGATTGATTCCCATGTAAACACTACCAATCACATGATCGCATTCCTTATACGCAACCCACGTCCTATACAACCACTACTCCGTATAAGACTCAAAACTACCTCGAGAAACTCGGATCCAAGAACATCCATGGTATTCGCCAACCCCCCGTGAGAATACAACCTCTCCTCTCTCTCTCACCTTTGCCTTACCATATGTGCCTTTACCCCTCCCAACACCTCGCCCTTTTCCCAGGCCCCCTCTAGAATAAATCCATGCATCACTTACGCGCTCAACCCACACACTCCCCTCTCCCTTCCATCTGGACCCCGTTCCTCACCATGGTACAATCCCTCGGCACCACCTAAACTCCACCGAAGCTCACCACACCATTCCAACCTCCCGTCCTAAACCAATGACCTCAATTCACATTAATAAGTACCCATCTCTTCTTTTCTTCCCCACTCCCTCTTCTTCTCTCTCCTACTCCTTCATCACCATTACTGCACAATGCCATCAACATCCCAACTTTTCTCGTCTCTCGTCTCTCGTCTCTCTCCCCACTCTCACCAGGAAAAGTCCAATCCATCCCAACACGCCCCCACTTATAGACCCACAAACCCAAATCTAGTAAATAAATAATTACCACATTTATTTCAACTCAATCCAACATAATCCAATCCAGTCCTGTATTCCAACATCTTACTTCTCAATCTCATATACTAGCGTTCTACTTAGTCGTACTACTACTTGATACACTACACTACACGTCAAAGCAGGAAGAGGAAAAAATTAGCAGGAGAACAATGAGGGATACCTTTTCCCTCTTGTTTTTCTTCTTCTTCTTCTTTTTTTA
Source organism: Shiraia bambusicola (assembly GCA_028220655.1). Taxonomy (NCBI): domain Eukaryota; kingdom Fungi; phylum Ascomycota; class Dothideomycetes; order Pleosporales; family Shiraiaceae; genus Shiraia; species Shiraia bambusicola. Next base: position 182,059 of record SSBG01000037.1, on the reverse strand, counting down.
TTTTTATTTTTTTTGGGGGAAAAGACTAATTGGTTGGTTGACCCAGATTTGTCGACTTTCTACTGGTCTCAACCACGATTGTTTCGAGTACAATTCGTTTTTTGTCGTGAACAAAGTGTCGAGGCATAACATACAACGTGCCGTCATATCAATGTCTGGTTGCGGGATACTGCTCTAGGACGCAGACGGGCTGGGGGTGTGCGGATAAAATCATCATAATTGTTGGGGCAGGTGGGTTGCCGGATGTAGAAAGTGCTCAAAGGTAAACAAACATTGATACTCATGCAATGCTTGCCAGTTCGTCGGTGGGCATGCATGCATGCAGAGCTCCGTGACTATGATGGTTGTGTCTGGGCATATTGATCATATCGTCAGTCCATTGAACAAGTATTTTCGCTTGGTCAACATCACTATAAGACTATTGATACGGTCATAAACTACTGAACGCGTGCAGATAAAGTGACTATCATAAGATGATCGAGGAGATGTATTCTATACCAGTATTATGTAAGAAACTTTTTTGGAGGAACGCCACCAGCTCCATCATGCAATGCAGGAAGAGCATGCATTTGCGTAAAGAGCCAGAATGAAAAAAGGGCCGTATTAAAGCGGCCTAGGCAGTGGGGTAATAAAGAACAGCCCAGTCTATCATGCAAAGAATGAAGAACCATGATGATCAATGTCATATCATGGCCGCCTGCCACCTTGGGGTATCAGTGAACATCGACAGCGCAGCCTCCTTCAAGCGGTCTTGCCGAAAAAAAGAGTTGGCGGCAAAGTAGAGAATCGTGTCAGTGACGTCGACCTCAATTCCGTTCGTCCATGAGGGTTCATGAGGCCTTGCACAATAATGCATCTACCACCGAGAGTTACGGATGGGATCAGCATTTCCTCCGCTCCAACCTGCAATTCTTGTAAGAATGCAATCCATGAGGTAGACATGGATCTATCTGAACTTACCACCACGTCCACCTCCTCGACCTCCACGGCCACGACCAGCTCCCCAACGACCGCCACCGCCACCACCACCTCCGTAACGCGCCATCTCATGCAGACGGGGATCAATCTGTTGCTTGGACTCCGTTAGGATTTGCACGAGATCACGAGCCTGTTTAGAGTCTGTCGTATTATTAGCAGTGTATCGGACCAAAGAGATTGACAACGCATACTCTCAGTAGTGAACAAGGTGATGGCGGTACCGTTGGCACCAGCACGACCGGTACGACCAATGCGATGAACATAGTCCTCCGAGTTATTCGGGTAATCATAGTTCAGCACATGAGTGATATTGCGAACATCTTTAAGAAAGAAGGTTAGCATCAAATCAAAGATGGTGATCAAAATGACGATCAGAGAATGATCGCGTGAAGCTGCAGTATGTTGCATGCAACCGTCTCTGTGCGCTAACGACGTAGGTCATGGCATGAGTCCAGTGGTAGGCTGTGGAAATCTCCTGGTCCGGAAACCCTTGGCAGATACTGCGACTTGTGTAAGTCAGATATCTCAGCTTGCTTCAGCTTTACCGGAGTAATACCTGAAACAAGAAGTGGCACACAACGAAGATTTCATTGTTATACCCAAGGATCCCTGGTCATCAGATTCGAGAGAAACACTTAAGAGCCATGGACGATGTCATAGGTGGGATGAGAGCAAGCGCACGAGACGACTTAAGCAGAGCACAATGGCAGTTCACGCATAAAAATACTAATGGGGGGGAGGGGAGCAGGGGAAGTCTGGGGTTTGCAGTCATACCAATGCCACGGGAAGCCACATCAGTAGCAACCATGATAGGGCTCTTTCCGGTCTTGAATTCGTTCAGGACCCAATCACGCTCGTTCTGTTGCTTGTCACCGTGAATGGCTGGTTCTTGTCAGCTTTCGAAATATTTGGTTGGCCCAGCAGAACTTACAAAGCGCGGGCCATCCGTCTTGACGAAGGAATCGGGTAATCTCATCGGCGACACGCTTGGTACCTGTAAAGATTAAAACCTTGTTGTTCTTGTCGTCCATAATGGTCTCAAGATGCTTTGCCATCCTGTCACGCTTCTCAAACTCTGAGACAACTTCCACAATTTGTTGAATGCGATGGTTGGCAGAAAGGTCCAAAGAACCAATGTTGACTTGGATCCAGTCCTTCTGGTAATCAGCAGCGAGCTGTCGTACTTCTTTGGGCCATGTTGCAGACCACATGCAAGTTTGACGATCGGGACGAATCTGGCCGATGATCTTGCGAATCTGAGGCTCGAAACCCATATCAAGCATACGATCAGCCTCATCGAGCACAAGGTAAGTGACGCGGCGAAGGTTAGTCTTTCCAGCCTCGAGCATGTCGATGAGACGCCCAGGAGTAGCAATGCATACTTCGACGCCCCTCGCAAGATCGCGGATTTGAGGACCCTTGGGAACACCTCCATAGACGCAAGTGTTTCGGATACGGGAAGACTTTCCGAACTTGCTAATCTCTTGCTGAATCTGCACGGCCAACTCACGAGTAGGAGCGAGGATCAGGACGATAGGGCCATCGCCCGGGGCTAGCAATGGCTGTGCGTTGATGTGTACGATAGCGGGAAGGCAGTAGGTGAGTGTCTTTCCAGAACCAGTCTCAGCGACACCGACAACATCGCGACCCGAGAGAGCCATGGGCCAGCCTTGAGATTGGATAGCGGTTGGCTTCGCGAAACCTTGTGCCTTAACTTCGTTCATAACATAGCTAGGAAAGCCGGCTTCGTCAAAGGTTGTGACAGGTTTAGGAATGTTTGTGCCCTGCACGGTCATCTGATGCTCCTTGCGAAACGCGTCGACCTCAGAGTCCGAGCGTGCAGCAACAGCGGGATCTTCCTTGTAGAACGACTTCTCGAACTTTGGCATAGAGTCGAGATCTGTATTGATGTTAGATTGGGATTTAGGTCCAAAGGCTAGCACCACCAACCCCATGTTTGAGTTTTCAGGCCCTGGCCGAGAGCAGACATGCGGTCGCCTCCGTCGCGGCCACCGTAGCCTCCACCGTAGCCACCGCCGTTAGAGTATCCATTGCTGCCACCGTAGCCGCCACCACTGAAGACAAGTTAGCACTGTTCGGCCCAAGTAAATAAGTGGAAAGGGGGACTTCTACGCTATTGCAGCAAGTGCTGGACCGATCGCTCCAACTGCTTCACCTACAGCAGCAAGTGAAGCAAGAGCAGCCGGCAGACTTGGACTGCGCGCAGAAAACGATGAGCAAAGAGAGAGCGCAGGGATGGGACTGCCAAAAAACCACGACTTTGGTGCCTGTCCCGTGCTGGGGTGTATCGTCCTACCCATACGATGACTGATGGCCGACAGAGTCGTAGCTAGTATAGGCCTCGTAACCCATGTTGCTGTAATCGTACCCGTTCGAGTAGCCGCGCCCGCCATCGCGACCGCCGCTATATCCGCCGCCGTAAGACATGGTGTTTGTCTGTGTCGAAGTGGAGAGTCGGTAGAGACCGGAGTCAAAGGAACAAATGACGGGGATTAAAGGGAGTGCGTTGTAGAATGAGAAAGCGCAGGGACGTTAGAAGCGCGGGAAATGGCGACAAAAAAGGGTCGCAAGGCGTGCCGGGGGAAAAAAGCACAAAAGTTGGGTGAAGGAGGAGGTGAGAGAAGAGGGAAGAGGGCGATAGAAGAAGCAGTCGGTGTTGGCTCGCCCGTCTCGCGCTTGCACAAATTTTGTGACGCCAAGGCGCCCGTCAAGCAGGGACCACCTGCAGGAAAGATTCTGCCTTTACTTATCTGTCTAGTCACGTGCTCGATTTGCCACTTGCCCCTTCTCCTTCCCATCGCGCTACTTGCGAGATGATCCATACTATCACTATGTACCTACATACCCAAGGTGCTTAGATCTCACAGTATAGGCGACTTGCTACACCGTTGCAGATTTTCATGCACTCCAGATCCGTAGTTATCGATCCATGTGAGTTAACTACTTGGGTACCCCAACAGCTCTCAAGCCCATGTCCCAGAAACCCCTTTCCATCTGTCGCAAATCATCAGTTCCTGTGGACGCAAGCAGACCTGCCGACTTGCAGTAATTAGGGAACTTACATTGGTTGCATGTATGAATATCTGGGCGAGCTCTTCAACTCTGGATACTGATTGCTTGCCCGCATGCTCTTCAATTAAATCAGAGCCTCTCATCATCGCGTCTACGTACGCTTGACAAACATAGTTTTCTACCCACTTCCAGTACTTGCTACCTTCTCGGATTGTCCTGGGGTCATCATACAGCCGTTTGGCAATGATTCCATATCCGATGAGGCATGGCAGAAGCGCTACTTGCAGTGCCAGCCAGTCTTGTGATTGCCCAATGTCGAGAACGTATCGTGTGTAGGCAGTGGTTGCTGATCTAGTGTCAGTGTCCCTATTGTTCCAATAAACCTTTTGCTGCCCACCTTGATCTTCTTCCTGTCTCACGATATCAGCCTCGTCAAGGCCATACTCTTTACAAAAGTCGATATGGAGCGTTATTTCCTCCTGCAGAGTCACAACTTGCTGTACTGAGCGGCCAATGTCGCGCAATGAGCTGGATTTGTATGCTGATAGTGCCGTTGCTCTTGCAAATTGTACTAAGAACAAATAGTCCTGAATCATGTAGTACTTGAAATTGTCCAAGGGCAAAGTCGCATCGCCCATACGCTGAATAAATTCATGCTCAGTGTATTGCTTCCAAGGTGCTTGAACATCCTCACGATCGAGAAGGTATGGAATAAATTTCCGTCTGTCTGCTTTGAGCTATCATCGGGAATGCAATAAGTTCAAGACTTACGGCATAAATGGTAATGTGTAGGTCGAGTGGAAGTGATTGATCGGACCCTTCCCCTTACCCAAGCTGACACTGGTTTTGATACCTGCTTCCACGTACAAGTTTGCATTTTTAACGGCTTTTATTACGCTAATTCCGCATACTAGGTTACATGCAATAGCGGCTTCAATTATGTCAGCAACTGCATTTAGCTTTACCCAGTGTCAAGGTTAAGATTGATGCCCATTGAGCACTTACAAGCCAGTGAGCAGCCTGTACCATGGGTGTTTTCGCTCCTCTGATACTCACTTTCCATCACTGTCAAGCCAGTCTCGCCAACAAGCACGTTCAAGATAATTTCTTTCTCGCTATCTTCCTTACTGACCACTCTATTTCGCGTCATTGGAAGGTGCCCGCCTTTCAGCAATACCCACTTCGGTCCCAGACCAAGAATTTTGTGAGCTATGGCGACGACATCTTCTACTGATTCGGGATCTTTTACATCAACGCCTGCAGTCTTGAGGAGCAGCATTGCTTCGGGCACGTTGGGTGTCAAAATAGTTGTTACAGGGAGGAGACTCTTGATCAAAGTGGATACCGCGGCTTCAGGAAGAAGTTGTGAGCCTGAAGTAGAAACCATTACCTATTATTAAATAAGTCCTTGGCCGTGACATTCTGAAACTTTGAAGGCAGGATGAACTTACAGGATCAACGACACTCGCTACGACATTAAATCTTTGGATGGCATCGGCAACGACTTCGACGGACTCTGTAGAGGCCAGCATACCTAAAAAAAACTCATCAGAGACGTTGGAACAAACTGTATTCAATCATCTCTTATGCACCAGTTTTAACGACATCTACGCTTACATCCTCTAGGACAGCGTCAATCTGCTTCCTCAGGAACTCGGGTGGTACATGGTGGATATCTTTCACACCCAGGGTATTCTGAGCCGTGAGCGCAGCAGTTGCTGTCATAGCGTAGCAACCATGTGCAGCAATGACCTTCTGATCGGCTTCTAGCCCACTGTATGATGACAGTCAGCCGACTGGGTAGGTAGTGGTGAACTTGGTAATGGAAGGAAGCATGCGTACGCCCCACCCGAGCTGTCAGAACCAGCGATTACAAGAATACGTTTAGTGTTCATCCTAAACAAATACAGTCTCTCTTCAATTCAATGGCAAGATTCAATGTCTGACATTCAACATGCTTTTCTACAACCCCGCTATCGTAAATTAGGCGAGACCCACACTATCGGCTCTCTCTAAGCGCCACATCAAGTAGTCTAAACACCAGTTTCCCATACCCGTTCAGTATTTGGTTCAAACTCAAAGAGCAAGCCATCTAGTATTATTCATAAGGAAAGAAGGCTGCATGTATCCAATCAAAATGGGATTGCCTGCTCGCCGTTGGGGAGAGAGATATATCCAGCCAGAATGGCTTCTCATGATTACATCGAACCTGGCCACGTTAGCACACATGTACACCAATCACGACATCCAAATCTGCGTTGCCTTTCATCGAAAATCGGTCCTTAATGTTTGCTCGTTTAGAATTTGCTGAGAAGGGTGTGCGTAAACTAGCATTGAGCGCCAATATCGGCTTTCACATCAACATCCATGTTCGAAGGGCTCCGGGACGATATCCAAACAACATTTTGGATATTCCTTACATTTGATATCCATCACTTAGTCTGAGTCTCCTTCGAACTCTGAAACGTTAGGATCTAAGACGTTTCATTAGTATTGTCTTGAAGTAAATACAACTCTCACACTTGCCTCTCAATGGCAAGTATTCTAACATGCCGCCAGTCTTTTCGACAAGGCACTCTCTGACCATATTGACACTCTCATCTGGCAACAACGTATCGGGGTCGGCCATGTCAATGGTGACTCGGATACCTGAGTTGCCAACGCCTAAACGAGAAACGAAGTCGAGAAGCCCATCGAGTGTAAACTTTGATATACCTGATAATGTAACGCTTCGTAGATTGGGTAAAGTTGCGAGGGTATCCAGCACAATATCATTAAGCTCCAAGCCACTGACATATAGCTCTTCAAGTAAAGTGAGATTTCCTATGATTGCTACGAGGTGGTCATCTTGAAGGACTTCCGGAAGGATCAACTTTAGGTCCCGTAATTGGTGGAGCTGTTTGAGCGAATCGACAAGAATGTCGAGATCGTCCCTAAACATACCATCTGTGTCGCCATGGAGAGACAAATGTCTCAGCGAAGATTGTTGGTGCACAAGAGCTCGATGGAATGTCTTGTGCTCTTTCAAGGTGTAGGAGTCGATCTCAAGGTGAGAAAGTCTAATGTTTTCCTCCAATAAGATAGGTGTAGTAATAGCAGCGCCAGATAGAAGTTTCGTGAAACTGAGACGCTGCAAGTTCTGACACTTTCGTAGCCAAGCAATCATTTCTAGGAACACGTCGTTCTGACTTGCTTCGAGGTCGACCGCGCCATGTGTATCTTCGATCCGCAAGCCCTTGAGAGCTGTACATTTTTGAAGTAATGACAGTTGTGACAACGAATCATTTGACACACACAGCCTTAGATCTTCCAAGGACTTCCCATGTTGGTTCAAAGCACGGAATGTCTCGGCACTTGCTCCAATGTCGCTTATGGTGTGGAGCTGTTGCAGGGAGTCTGGTCTCAAAGCTCCAATGAATTTGGAAAACTTGTGATCGCGATCTTGAGATGCCCATGTATAGATCATGAGAGACCTGAATTGAGGGCAATTTTCGTTGATAGAAGCATGTACCAGCTCATTCTCGAGCGGCTTGCCATCCCATAGTTCGAGACTCTGTAGACGAGGAAGTCGTGGTGTCCATTGGACCAATGCTCCAGCCAGGACTGCTTCGTCTCAGATCAGAAACATAGTCAATCAAGTATTACTTACCCTCGCCACTAATAATTTCGAGTGTTGGCGTGTGTTGAGTAACCACTTTGACATGTAAGCCTGGACACAAAAATTCAGGCTAAATCCGTTCTAACCTTCTCCAATTGCATCAATGACGTCGGCATATCTCAGTCGCGTGTACTTCCTACCGTTTGGAAGTGTACGGGTCTCAGTCTTCTCAAATTGCTTCAGTTGACCCGAAAAGAACTGTCTACAAAGCTGTCAGACATGGGAGTACTTGTTCATTGGATAAATGCTTACTTGGAGACCTTGGCCCTAAACTTGTCGTCATCCAGTAGGTTTGCAAGATCCCGAAAATCTAAAGACTTAATGTAGCGACAGTATGGGAACAGTGTAGCATCAAGAGCAGAAGCAATGATGGATCTCCACAGAATAGACCATCGCTGTACAGTGACCAACTCCGGTAAGCCGTATAGTTCATCGCCACCACCTCGAACTGGTGCCTGATGATGATTTCTAGATAATTGTAAGCATATTGGATTTAGTAGTATTCCATCTTTGGATGAGTAAATTATTCTATAACTTACCGGTAGAGATGGGTCAAAGCAGGCACAGCAAGTTCTCTGCTAGAGCATGCACAGCTGAAGAGTGTGTCAAACTGGTCTTGGCTTGCAAGCTCTTCACACAATAGATGCAGAATATCATCTGGCAAGGCGGGCAACGCCATATTTGCCAGCTAACAAGACGCCGATAATTGTGTTGACGGGTTGTTGCTTGCTCCAGCTTCCGACAAGGAACGCGCTTACCGTGACGTACCTATAGTTAGACACTAGCGCGTTTTTGGCGACCAGAGACCAACGCGCAACCACTTACCACCATATCCCGCTCCCATAGCATAGTGCCAGTTGATGGGCATTGTTCATGCATGACCATGTCATAGTTGTTCAGCATGGTGGTTCTCAACTTCACGCTCACGCCTGAGGCAGCTTCCAAGATACACGATTTGCTTGTCTGTCTTGGAAAATTCAGCGATACAGTTGCCATCGAGGCACGAAAGGAGAAGGTTGGTAATCACGACAGCGTCTATATTTATTGCTCGAGATATCTCATACCTTTTTTTAGTTCACATTTACCGCTCTCAACTCTTCAAAATCCGCCTATTCTGCCATCACACTCGACGGAAAGCAGTTCTTCACCAGCTACGAATGTGTACCAAGCCATGGAAGGCCAGATGGGCGCTTCACCTGCAGTATGTACACAAAGGCATTATTGTCGGTCTTCAAGGGTCGACTACACGACCCACTAGGTCGAGATGGCGCTATTGACCGCTGTGAAGTTGTTGTGCAAGAGCGGGAAAATGAAGCACAATGCCGATTCATTGTTAAGATGGTCTGCAATCAGGGTGTCATCAAGACTTATAAGCTTACTTACGAGTCAGTTGATGTCATGCACGCGCTGTTCGATCGTAGTGTTGCGAAAAACAGGTGGAGTATGCATGCAAGTGCTATCAAAGAATACACCGAGTACTTTGGGACGAAAACCGAGATGCTCGACATTTTCGCGGGCGAAGATGGCCGATGTGTGTTCAAAAGTTTCACTGAAAAAATATCAAACGGCACAGAAATCCTGAAACACCCGCTCGTTACTGCTGTAGCTGTCAACACGTCCGACTTTGAAGACTTCAACGTTCAATCGGGTTTGCACATCATTATCAGCGTCAGAGACTTTAAAGCAATAGTGGTCCACGCGGATGCACTAAAAACCAGTTTGAAAGCATTTTATTCACAACCAACACGACCACTACAGTTTAGCTACGGATGCGATGGCTTACTTTGCGAGTTTACACTCATGACGTCGGGGGACTTCAATGCTGCTCCACCAACTCCTGCCCCGCATATACACAACAACAGACAGACGTCTCGTGCAGCATCCACAGCAACCGTACGAGTTGAGCCTCGCAGTATGCGATCTGACATGCCTCACCCAACCGAACCAGCATCGAGACGTGACCGCCTCGGACGACTACGTAATCCGGGCACACGACAAAACTCAGCTTCAGTGCAGGCCCAAAACGATCCTGACAGTCTTTTCATTCCAGAGGAAGAAGATTCAGCATGGGCGCCTGTGGACTATGAAAAAGAAGAAACTCTTGGTTGGGATGCAAGTGCTAACAATGATGCATCCGCGTTCCCAACATTTCGAGACAGCAACAATTCATTACGAACCACAACTACCACTACCACCACCACCGACAGCTCAGAGGTGTTTGAGCCAACACAGCGTGTTTCCCAAATCAAAGACTTGGGGCTGTGGTAGTTTGAAACTGTATAAGTTTCTGTGTCCATTCCTGTTGTTCCAGTTCATCATCCATCACTCTAACAGTCTATCTTCCAAAGCTCAACCTATTCTTGGTGTCGCTCCTCTGGCGAGAATTTCATAACAATGAACTTTCTGCGCCACGCCTTGGCGTTGCTACCTCTCGAGAGCAGGACTATACGCCCCTGTCTTTGCTGCACAGTTTGGTAGACCGGGTGCTTACTGCATATACCAGCTAACTACCGGAAATACCGTCAGTAGCGACGCTGTGACGAGTGATTCCGACGCCGTTCACTTCTCCAAGTGTAGTTCAATCGTGGTTGTGTGCTTTGTGCTTCCCGAACAGCAGGAATATTAGCCTCCCGAAGTTGAGTGTTGCAACACCTGCTCCAATCCTTATTCCTGATTTCGCACCCGTTACCAGACCGCCCGCAGTTGGGGGCCTTAAGCGAATGCTGCATTGCGTATATAACGTCCACGATTTAGGGTTACTACCACTTGAACGGTAGAGTAACAAGGTATCCGGCCACCAAAGGCGGGGGTCTGTGATTAGTAGTCTCTAGCTCCCAAGTCAGCATGAATGAACACTTGTACGTGCATCTCACACATACAAAGGGCAAGAGGTGTGCTTCGACATGTCTAACTTGCATTGTGGCATTACTATCCGAAGGAATAAAGTATGAGAGGTCGCCATTGATAATTACATATGCCAACAACAAGTGTAAATTATGGGATGGATGTTTCATATGATTCTTTACCTGTGCTAGTTGGCCCTCAAACCAGACTTTATCAATCTAATACCTTTCATATTGTTCAATCTCAAAGTTAGCATCCCTGGAAAACCGTTAGCTTTCACCCACCCGTGTTTGCTGCAAAAGGGCCTTTCTAGCCTTTCAAAGTTTAGATTTTCCCAGCCCACATCTGCTAACCTCTAAAGAGGATTTGGCGCTACTCACAAGACAGCTCTCAGTGGTAGAATACTTGGAGGAAGGACGGGCGGGAGTGTTGCAGATTGTTGCATGTACAATCCGCTACTTCATCATATGCTACATAATTTCGGGTTTAATTGAGATTCACTAATAATAAAAAAACTGGCAACCACTAGGGGACTCTTGTTTGATATGAAGAATTATGTACGTTCCATACTGGTCCTGCTCATTGATAGGTAACGTGAAAGGCACGTTACCTTCATAGTATGGAAAACATTTGCCAAAATCATGTGCTCGTTCGAATCTCACTAATCATCCTCTTCTTCGAGTAGACCAGCCTGTGGGTGAATAGCCGGATGTCTTCTAGCTTGAATATCCCGGTCTAGCTCAGGTAGCTGTCGCAGTCGCTTCAGAAAGTCAGAGTTGAGATCGTCATCTTCGATATAGCTCCAATATTGTTCAGCAAGATAAGTTGCCAACATTGCCTTCATCCTATCGTGTGCAGGAATATTGACACTTGATGGGTCGTAGACGATACATGCGAAAGCCATGACAGACCACGGATCCCATGGATGAAGTTTGGTTTCCATTTTCTCTGTAATGAAGTCGAGAAGATCGTCCATGTCCAGAATTTCTGCGCTTTTCCAGGCAGACATACATTGAATGAACGTTTCCTTAGCCTCTTCTTCGTCGTTTGGTTTCCGATGTCCAAAGTCCCCTGCAACCAGGAACTCGACCACGAAGTCAAAGTCGCGGGGAGCAATAGTAGAAAGCTTTGGATGATCGAGCTTCCATATATTGTTCTCAGTAAGACTGAAGAGGTTCAACCCTCGTCGTTGGTCCTTGAAATAATGCCTTTCAAAAATGTCTTCCATTGGCACGAGTCGTACTTCTGAATCAGGACCGACGAACACCTGGACGAAGTCCCTGCTTCTCAATCTAAAGATTGTCAGCGTAGAATCAATAGTCAATGTTATCAGACTTACGGCTCTCTCTCCTCGTCAATAAGAGTTGGTGAATCAGACCTTTGGTCGAGGTATCTTGAATAGTCTGGAGCAGACGTGTTGGATTCTGGTGATGCATGGTCATTATGTTTTGGGAGAGTACTACTCTTGTTTTGATTGGGAGCGGTTTGCGTTGGTGGCGAAGAGTACATTTCCATGTCGTCGTCGTCATCAATAGTGATGACGTTGGGGAAAGTGAGCTGATTAGGACTTGGGGACGAAGAACCATAATACAGTTCACGGCTCACTCTAAGAGCAGCATTCAGTTCTTCGTCCGATTCCACGTCGTCATAATCAGTATCGCCTAGTGTCGGCTCTTCGAGCGTTCCAGCTCGGGACTGCAAATCGACCTCGTTCCTCCAGTGCTCCAGGCCCAGTCCACTAGCCTTGATAATTTCTGCCAACTCAAAGGCACGCTCGAGCTTATGATTATTTTGCGGAATACTCCTTCTTTCATTGGATATTAGGGGTGATAGGTGCGATGTGGGAGCCCATCGGCTATTGAAATGATTAGTAGAGTGCTTTGCTCATAAATCGGACGAACTCACAAACTGTATGGCTCATCGATGACAAGCACAAGGCTAACATAACCATTAGGACGCCTGGTCTGGAAGTCTGGTGGGGCGTAGTCATCCACATAGATTACAACAGGCCAGGGTGGTTGATCAGAATGAGGCTGTTTGTAAAGCGCATAAGTCCCCGGTGTCAGGTCGTCCATTGTGTCACAGGTGAAGCTTCAATCTTGTACGCATATGATTTAGCAATAATGATCGAGTAGATGAGTAGAGTATGCTTTTTCTTGTAACTAAGTCAGGCTCAAACTTGAGCCTGTTGGAAGCTGGTCAGGTGTGAGAGTAAGTGGAGCTAGGTATGATGAGGTTAATGAGATATGAAGTTCGAAAGGATGAGAAAGTTGAATGCTGCAAAGAAAGTGGTTCGGTAAGGATAATAACGCCCAATCAAATGGAACAGTCTAGGAGAGATCTAAATCGAAGATACATCATCTAATCGATCTCTCAATACAAGCTGCCTACCTAGGTAGTAGGTAGCTCAAGGTAAAAGTGAACTCGCGCGACCGGGTAAGAGGGTGAAAGGCGAGCTAGCCCAAGCATCTTGGATACACGCTGGATACTACCAATGATGGCATTTTCGGCTGTAATCTTATCTTGTAGACTTGATAGAGTGCCCAGGTGAGCAGTGTGTTGCGCATGCACCAAACATTGCGGCGAAGCTCGGAGGTTACGTAAGCCATTTGCTACTTTCCAATCAACGAATCGAAGGACATCTGGCATCAAGCTCTCACCATAGCTCCACGACACGCAAACGACCCCAAATATCCACAAGATTCCCAGGATCGCAGAAGGCAGGGCCCCTCTTCTAAATCCGGACAGAATTTACATTCTTTGCCCCCGCACAATTCTGAACCGTAAAGTCACCACACACCCGTAAACATGCTTGGCCTATCCGCCATGCAACCCCGACAACTTGCTGCCCAAGTACTTAATTTCGCACTCGTCCTCTCTACGGCATTCATGCTGTGGAAAGGTCTCTCCGTCGTGAGTGACTCGCCGTCACCTATCGTCGTTGTACTTTCAGGATCCATGGAGCCTGCTTTCCAAAGAGGGGATTTGTTGTTCCTGTGGAATCGAGGACTGGATACACAAGTTGGAGAGATTGTGGTGTATAATGTAAAAGGCAAGGATATTCCAATCGTGCATCGTGTTGTGCGGAGATATGGGGGAGGGTGAGTCAGAACTTTACTTTCTTTGGATTCGAAAGTGCACATTCGACAACTTCATAATTGGATTCCTAAAGCGAGAGAAATCAAGCAAGAGTGAAGCTAATAACACTCTAGTAAATCTCCTCTTCGCCTCCTGACCAAGGGCGACAACAACATCGCGGACGACACCGAACTATACGCCACCGGACAATCTTTTCTCGATCGCAAAGAAGACGTTATTGGAAGTGTAGTCGGCTTCATCCCCTTTGTCGGCTACGTCACAATCCTGCTCAGTGAACACCCATGGCTGAAGCAAGTCATGCTAGGAATTATGGGGTTGATGGTTGTCTTGCAGCGAGAATGATACTCGTACTTTGATAGAAGCGAGTTGTATGGAGATTCAGCAATGCAAATAGCAATTAAGATACAAATCCTCCATATCTAAAGCCATATATTAATCTTCATGTTTGTTACAAGAGGTCATAGCACAGCGTTCAGGTTACTAAATGCACTTCTATCCTGGCATTTGAACACCTAAAAAAAAGGTCTTATGAGAATATCTTTCTTGAATCGAATAACAATTGGCCAAAGCCCATCATACCGTCCATATATTCTATCTCTGCCCCTTCCCCTCTCTCCATCTGTTTGACTTTTACCTTATGCAAACAACCCTAGTAAGCCAAGTAAGCCAAGTAAACCAAGTAAACCAAGTAAACCAAGTGAACAAACCCACCCTCCCCCCTTTGCCCCTTTCCAAAAGCAAACAAAAATATAAATCTGCAGCCTACGAGGATTGAACTCGTGACCCCCGCCTACTCCGCTAACCAGTGGGAAGGCGATGTCCTAACCACTGGACTAAGGCTGCTTTGTTGATGTTGATGCTGTACAGGAGGATTAGAAAGTATATGTATGTATATAGATATCTATCTACGACAATACTAGGTAATGTGGAGTCTGAAATAGGAAGTGTGGGTTGATGACGCAGGCAGTCACATTAGGAAAGAGCGAAGGAGTAGTCGTCGACTTGTTTGTTTGTTGGTGAATGTTGGAAAAATGGGATGCCTGTGATATCAAACGAGTAGAGTGCTTTTTGTTATAAAAAGTATCATCTTGATACGGGCATTGCATAATACAAGACTCGTTTGCGCCAATGTTAGGTATGATTGTATACCAGGACCATGTTCAGCTCTACGCCTCAGCCAATCAAACACGACGCATATCAACCGACAAGTAACAAATTTTACAAGAGCAAGAGCACAGGTTGGATTATTAGCAAAAGCAATTTTCATACCGCAGTGAACTAGTATACATAGACTTGGGTCATGAGCTTCGTGATGTCTTCCGCGTCAGAGCAAGGACGCCAAACATCATGAACTAAGCAAAGCCATGTTTCCACCCTGCGGCCGTGCAGTTTCCCCGAAGCGTAGAAGTGAGACGTATAAGCCAATTCGGCTTGCTCACTGTATAGATCCCATTAAGAAGCAAGATGACAAAAGGAAACCGAGGCTTAGCCGCCTACTGACACCATGACCACCGATTGGAAGGGAGCTGAGGAAAGAGTACAAAGAGAGAGGCTGGCTCTATTCGGATTCCTCTTCTTCCTCCTCGCCGGCCTAGAGTTGATTGTTGGTCTGAGTTATCGAAGACTTTGATATGTCAATACTTACTTGGTAAGCGGCCTTCTCCTCCTCGTACCGCTTCTTGTCAGCGGCAGCCTTGGCCTCATAGGGAGTGCGCTGCTTCTCTGACAGAGCCTTCCACTTCTCACCAAGGACCTTGCCGACCTCGCCTGCGAATAATTAGATTTGCTCCCCAGCAACACTGACTGGATTTGGACTCACCAAACTTGATACCAGGGTTCTCCTCGCGGACCTTCTCACGCTGCTCATTGGCGAAGAACATGTAGGCAGAGAGGCCGCGCTTGGGCGCGTTGGGATCTGGAAGTCGGTTAGTACTTGCGATGAATCGAGTTGCAAGGCACGTGCCCTTCTTCTTCTTGCCACCGTCGGCCTTAGCAGCCTTGCCCTTGGCAGCACGGGTGGACTTTTCCTTGGGCATGATGTTGTTGGAGGTAGGTGTTGAAGTAGTCTGTTGTTGAACAGTCAGAAGTGGTCGAGTCGCAAAGTTTGGTTCGAGTGGAAAACAAGCAAGTAACCAGACAAAAGGGCTCGCGTGAGCCTAGTTTGCAGGCGAACCAGTACATTTGGAAACCAAAACAATGATTGTGGGGTTTACAGGAGATGACGGGTGGTGCAGCAGCTTTGCGCAGCGTGTTTAGGTAACGCGGTTGCAAAACACCAAGATGCGACGCGCTCAAGCGCGATTTAACAATAGACGAAGCTCCAGAGACTTACCAAAAGTACGGAAATGAAGAAAAGGGAGGTGGTTGATTGAGGTCTGTTTTGCGGTCAGTATGCACCAGGTAGCAGTTGATAGCGACGGCGATGAACAGAAAGTGCAACGCGACTGCGGGCTCAAGATGCAGAAATGAAGACGAAAGAAGACGTTAAT
The DNA here is from genome assembly GCA_028220655.1 of Shiraia bambusicola. Classification (NCBI taxonomy): domain Eukaryota; kingdom Fungi; phylum Ascomycota; class Dothideomycetes; order Pleosporales; family Shiraiaceae; genus Shiraia; species Shiraia bambusicola. Next base: position 165,958 of record SSBG01000037.1, on the reverse strand, counting down.
GGGGGAATTGAAGGCGGAAAAAGCGGGTGAAAAAAGGTGGTGGTGGTGGGCGACACTATGCAGTCGAGCGCAGTGCTGGTATACAAGCGAAAACTCACCAAAGAGGATTTCTGTGGTGGCAGCAGATTTGTATGGAGGCCGTTAGGAGGGTTGGAGAGGAGCGCTGTGCTGTGAGAACGGGCACAGCGGGCAAGGCAAGAACCCTCTGTTTGGCTGACATAAGGACCACGCGCTACCAGCCTACGCTTGTTTACCGCCCGCCTGCCGGTCCAAGAAGAAACCCCCTCCCTCCCCCCCCTCCCTCCCCCCTTAGAGATCACACACACGCACACACACAGACACATACACGCACACACACAGACACACACACACACACAGACACAGACACACACACACACACACACACACGCACACACGCACACGCACACGCACAAAGGAGCTGGCCCAGGTTTGTTCCTTCCTACCTACCTAGGTACTTGGGTATCCATCCGCCGTTTATTTCGACAAATTCGGTCAGTCGTCCTTGTCGACCCTTTTACACTCTTCTTCACTCTTCAGAGTCTTCACACACGCTCTCTCTAGCTACTAATTACATAGCAGACTAGGTAGGTACTTTTTTCTTTCCCGCCTAATCAAGCGCCTAGGTACATAAGGGCCATGTATGTACGACTACAGAGTACTAGGCTACGGTACCTACCTATGTACCGAGTCCCTACCTACGTTATTCTAATTATTTTTTCCGTCGACTGCGCCTTTTCTCGTCTGGCTTCGTTTCATGTGGTTAGATTGCACGCAGCAGACTGTGCTCTGTAATTCGTCGAGTGCCTCGTCGCATCATGACAAAATACCGCGGCTGGCTGGCTGGCTGACTGACTGACTGGCTGATATCGTTGAATGCTTCCCCCCCTCCCCCAACACCATTGCGCCAGCCTGTATGGGTCCAGCGTCATCCGATTGTGGCTTCGCGCAGCACTCTGCCTAGCGCCTTGCGCCTTCGCCTGTGAGGGAGCGCGTCGCTACTACGAAAAATTCAAATATTAACAGTCAGCCAGTCGTGCCAGTGCAGTATTAATATTAATTACAGAGTACCTATTAGACGACAGAGCCACCTATTCGAGAGCCTGCTTCCGGCAGCGACGGTCCCATTGCTGAACAGCCAGACCGCATACGGTACAGAGTGCATACCCCCGCCGGATTACTGACTATTCGTCATTCCCTGCCCATTCACATTGTGATGAGTGCCCTTGTGAATGTAATGCCACTTGCTTGCCCTTTTCCATTCCACACTCGACTTTGATAATTTCGTAGTATGTAATTATCAGTACCTAGCCCCCATCCTACAGAGGTGGCTCCTGAGACCCGAGTCCTGCCCTTGGTGACGCTTGAGTCCTCGACAGCACACCAAGACAAGGCACGCCCCGCTACGCCTTCCTTTTCGCCCTCAACAATGCTGCTGCGACCTTTTGGCTTTCACAAACATGGCCATTTGGTGCCCTTTTGAATGCGACCATTTGGCTACAAACATCGCATGTCGTTGAAAGACGCCCGTCCAGGACCGCGAATACGCAGGCCGCACACAAAATCGGGATGCTAAATGCGCCGAGAGCCATTCCTCCAGCAACCGCCCACCCCAAAGTGCCTCGCTGCTGCGTACACACCACACCCAGGTCCCAGCCTCTTCTTGGATTGATGCTGTGGCTCATACCACGCTTAATAGTCCCAGCCTCATCCGAGCATGGCATTGTCTTGCGTGACTGCTCTTGCCTTGTCGGATACCTAATAATAACTACATAGTAGGTAGGTAGGTACCTGTACCTACCTGGGTAATCTGCTTCTCATCTCATACACGCAAGCGTCGCACAATCTCCCAGCAGTAGTTGGGTAATGACTAGTCGCAACAATAATTCACCCGCTGTTCTTTCATTCATCCGTCGTCTTCGTCATCCATTACAAGTTCTGTCAGCTCTTCGTCTGCTGCCCAATTGATCCCACTGCCCACAATCATGGCTGACAATATACCCTTGAGCGTTTTCATCCTTTGTCTTGAATCCTTGACTTCTTTCTCCACTGCACCCATCTGGTTGCGCAGACGAGCATCGTCTATATCCTTGGCAGACTGCGCCTTCATCTTCTCTGCCAAGGCGAGCATAGTGGCAGACAGCTCCTTGTTCTTGCGGTTTGCAACAATATTTTGTCGCTCTGCAGCGCTGATTGCGCGCTGAATCGATGCAAGTTTAGTAGTCAATGTGTTGTGGACCATGGACACTGTATCGTTCTCGGTAATGATTGGCAGCATACGCCTTTTAGTAGGGACGTCAGCCCTAGGGAAAGAGTGTA
>SSBG01000037.1:137595-153966 GCA_028220655.1 Shiraia bambusicola | reverse complement strand
GGGGGGGGGGGGGGGGGGGTTTGGGGGTGTTATTGGGGGTTTTTTTTGTTTTTTTTTGGTTTGGGGGTGGGGGGGGGGGGGGGGCAACCATTTGGATATCTTGCTTTTGATTGAGATTTAGATGTGTGATCATTGATGATGGTGGGCAGGTAATTACTATGTAGGTCCTATAGTGACGACATTACTACTACGTATGTATTACGACGGGCAGCGGGCAAGCGACGATCAAGGGGTAGGTAGTAGGTAGGTAATACAATACCTTTACGTAGGCATGTATGTACTCCCTACGGAGTATCTAGAATCTAGATACATACAAATGATACAATACCTAGATACAGTACCTAATGCCTCCAGGCTCCAGCAAGTGTCGTGTGTCCGGACTCCTCTTGCAAACAGGCGCTTTGGCCCTGTCGACTGATGATGATGCGACTCACGACTCACGACTCACGAGGCAATCATCCCAGTGCATTTGCGAGAGACGGTGCCTGTTTCAGGAGAGCAAAGCAATACTGATTGCTTGGAAGATGCTTGGTTCGACGTCGTGTCAAGACGGGGGGGGGGGGAGGGGGGGTTTATGATTTGATACCTAGGCGATTTGCGAGGATGTGACTCCGATGTAATAGCACTTGCCTCTTCTAGGCTGAACCGTGTTTGTGGATCTTGCTGTTTGGTTTTCCCCTTTGACGTGGCCCCAGACGGCCCCCCCATGGGTAATTACATACCTAAGGAGTACATACACATCTATGCCTTCATGCCTACTTGCTACATGAGGTCGGGGGCGGGGGCAGGGGTTGGACAATGTGGTAGTCCGAGCTAATGTAATGAGGGTAATGTATAATATCTGCTTTCAATGAGATGGACATTGATTCGATGATTTTCTAGACGCACATACCTAGTAGGTAGGTAAGTAGGTAGGTAGGTAGTAGGTGCACAGAGTCACACACACACACACCAAAACGCAGCAGCAATTGATTGAAATTTGAAAATGCAAGGCAAGGTAGCATGGACGCAATTTGGCAAGCCAGTGCAGCCATGTGATTGATTACCGGAGTCTGCGTCCGAAACGCCAACTTGGGAGCACAAGCTCGACCATGGCAAGCTTGGTGGTCAGACGGTCAGACGGGCAGACAGAGATACATAGTAGAAGCTTGTTTGGGGCGTGAGTGTGACGGAGTGCATTCCTGGGCGATAATAGTGCGTTTGTGTCGTGGAGCTTGCCGAGGGTTGGGCGATGGGGATGAAGATCACTGCAAAAATAGAAGATGGATCCGTGTATTAGCATAAATGAAGTGGAACAAGCTTTGACCAAGAAGATTGAGGCTGTTTGCGCAAAGCTTGGTGGTGTGTTTCAATTTCAGGTTGTGTTGTGTGTTGGCCTGCCGGGTGGTGGACTGGTGGGTGACGTGGTCACGTGAATGACGACGGTGCTGCACGTGATGCTAGAGAAGACGGCAGGCGGTGAAGGTTGAAGAAGCGTCTTCCAGGCGGAGCGGAACGTTGGGTCGTGGCGTGGCTCGTGTACGGCGTATCTTGGCAGTGGCCAGATTGAGTTAGTGGGTGGTGGTAGGGTGCAGACTGCAGAGCGGCAGAGCCCAGGTAAAGGTTGTTATCACTGATCAGTGCATCACTGATCATCTGCTCCGGTACAGGGATGGGTTTTCGACGTCGGAAAAAAAAAACGACGATCGTTGAAACCCATACATAGTACAAAATTGACGACGACGGCCCTTTTCGACGCTAGTCCTAGTATAGGTATAGGGAAAGGGGGGGATAGGGAAGCACGTGATAGAAGGAGAGAGTCACGTGGGCAGCTATTACCTCACCCTTAGCACCATCTTAATTAGGATAAGTCTATTACCATATCCGTTATAGCGTCACCAAGGGAAAATATTCGACGACGTTCGACGACGTCGAGTCGACGTCGAGAGCGTCGAAAACTCAACGGCCATCCCTGCTCCGGTATCAGGTATTACCGTATTACTCGGTACTCACAATAATGATACGGCTGCCAGTCGAGATTCAAGAAAGCAAATGCATGGCTGCACCTTCACTTTGGACACTTTGGAGTCGACGGCGGCTGAATGGGTAGTGCAGTGAGTGCAGTGACCAACCCGTCAACGCGAGCGCCACCCAAACTTTGTTTGCTACAACGACTATTAAAAATCTGCAGGCAATAGGTAATAATAATATAAAATAACTCGGTAATAACATAAATTGATTAACAGCATTGCTAATAGGATATGTCATGCTAACCAAGACGAGCCCGCACGCGGCAGCATGGGTGCAGACTGGGTGCAGGCATGTAATCGCAGCCCAACGCCAAGATCCGCGTGCGCTCGTGCGTTTGCCAAGCCTGCCCTAACCCTCCGCAGTGTTCGCACAGATGCGCTGCTCGCAAACTGACACGGCTAACTTGTCATTCGGTCTCATACCAGACCACCGCTCGCCCAGGGCCCTTGCTTTTTTGGTCCTCCGCCTTTTCCACACGCCTTGCCCAATCCCGATACAACGCCGCGAGAACCAAAGGTAATGGGAAAAAGAAAAAGAAATATCCCGTATACGCTGCTCCCGAGGTCGTGCAAAATCAAGCCCGCCCCGCCGTGGCCTTCGGGTATACTGGAAGAAATGCTAAAGGAACATGGGTATCCCGAACGCAACATGATGATGACCGTAAATAATGAGAATATGCATGTCGTAGCGCACTAGGCGCTGGGCGGAATGGTAGATACAGTCGAAATGAAGAGTGGAGTTTGAGTGGCTGAGGGGCCGAGTTGTGCAGTGATTGTCGTCATGTTCGGGTCGTGTGTGGCACTGGTCAGTGGTGGCCGTGTAGTATCGGGCCGAGGGCGTCATCATGTGGGCCGCCATACAAAACGGCAGAGCTACCATCGTTCGCCGGTGTTCTAGATCCCCAAACATGTGCAGTCACCGTCACGGCGAGACCATGGCCTCGTCAAAACTGAACGACTGTAGAACGGTAATATGGCTATTACCTATGCAATGGCAAAATGTGACGTGGCCAAGAGTACCAGCAGCCTAGCTAGCAACCATGGTCCATGGGCCTTCATTTGGAAAAGATGCCAGAAAAGGCCTTGGTTCGTCGCCGCACTCGCGAAAACATGTTGACCTTGTACGGCTCCGACACAGACGCATGTCGTACGCTGTGTCGGTCGTTGCTCGAAGTGTCGCTTGAGCTGGGCACCATGCTGTCATCGTCGTCCTCTCGTGTATGTGGGTAAGGCGAAACCGGCGAGTCGTTGGTGAAGAAGTACTGATCCAATCGCGAGTTCATGGCACGGTTCTTCTCTGATGCTGCAATGACTAAGCTGCTCTTGCTGCCAATGCTTGTGGCACTGTCTGTCCGGGTCATGTCGTCGAGGCGTATGTCCCTGCGGGCCGCATTGAGTGATGTGGAATAGGCGCGTGCAAGTCCTGAAAGAGTTCCAACGGTAGGTGCGGGGCCATCGCCAATCAGTCTGTACTCGAACTCGGAGACGTGGCCCTGGCAGTAAGGGCAAAAGTCACACTTGACTTCCCATCCTGAGATTCCCAGCTTCTTGCCGCATGTGGAGAGGTTGCTAGAAGGGCTGCATGGACGAACTAGATGGTACCAGCGGTGCTGGCATGGCAAGATGGTGACGCAGAGCTCTGCGACACACATGTTGACTCTGGTGAAGGAGCGATGCTGGAGAGAGAGAGAGAGAGAGAGAGGGTGGTTGTCGAGAGTAATGGTGGTAGCCGGTAGTCGGTGGTCCAGGTGGGTATAGATTAATGGCAAATGTGCAAAACGCCAAAGGGCCAAAGGCGGGAGGGCTGCGAGGGTATATATGCACAGAACAGACGTGTGTACTATGGAGAGAGAGGTGTTGCGGTAATGCCGGGTGCCAAGGGGAGCAGAGTACAGGGATGGATGGATGGGTGTGAAGGCAACAATGGTGAGGTCAGCCTTATCTACTATGTAGGTAAGGGATTTGGGCGTGCAGCAGAGAAGGGGGTGGGTGGCCAGGATTCAGGAATCGTGTGACTGTCAGTGGTGAAATGGGAAATGGGAGCACGGCAGCGGCCAACCCGTCGTTATTTAATGCATCCGCTGTGCTGGAGGAGGGAGCATGCTGCATGCCTACCTACATAGTACCTAGTACCTAGCGCTGGGGGGCAAATAAGAGCTGAGACCAACGTCGATGAATCCGCCCAGCAACAACCACGGTGCAGTGTTTCCAAACACAGCCGTAGCCTGCGTAGGCGTCGTAGACTCGTAGGGGACTGCGGTTACTACGGTAGACAGCTTACATTCCGTCGCGGCGCCGGGACAAAGCACGCGGAGTGTTGCGCTAAACCGCCCCTGAGCAGATCCGAGTCCAGCAGACTGGATGTGTACCGAGTACAATTAACAAGTTTCAACCCATCTGTATTTAATTACTACCTAATAGTATCTAACTATGTAGGTAGCATTTGTCTCACCGCTCTCAGACGTCACAGGCTCACTATGGCCATTTACCCGCCATCAACCCGCCATCATCAGGCGACGCGGGCGCCACATCGCGGTGCTTTCCACGGACCCCCTGGGCCCTGTGGAACAATGGCAAGTTGCAACAATCCTGACACAGTAGTTAATTAATCAGCCGAGTGTAATGGATGTGCTGTGCTGCATAGCTACCTACGGAGTAGAGAACTTGGAAACCCTCAATTGCCTGCCCAAGCCGTGGGGAGATCAACACCACCATTGCCAGCTGGTTTCTCGACTTCTCGACTCATCACCATGGCAAAACCACTCATGTCGCCCAGGAGCTGCGCCTCGCGTGGTTTCTTCTCAACACAGGAACGCTAACAGTACCAAGGTACCAGCGAGGGTGAAGCTGTCATCATGTCACCTGCACCTGCCAAAACAGACACTGGTTCGGTGTCGTTCACTTTGTTTCTTTGGATATACTAGATATGTAGCCGACGAGTGTAGGTAGTCATGGAGCCCGCGGATAGAAATTGCCGATCAATCTACAATTTTGTACTCCGCACCGAGAGAAATAAGAATATTATTAATAATTACACGCCAAGAATAGCCCGAGACTGTGGAGTGGCTGTGGTATGAAGTCATGTTTCGTCGACTGCCATGTACTCCGTAATTAGTACCTAGGTAATTACCGCACCTAGGTCTAATTATTATTATCATGTTCGCAATGCCCAAATTGCGACAAAACACTCACACGACACATGGGAAAACGAAGAGCCTGTCAGCACTTCCTAGTAGGTACATACATACATGGCACAGCACAGCACAGCCTCAACGCCTTTTGTGCACACCACCCGGGTCACGACTCACGACATACGAAGTTACGGGTGTATTGGTCCACTGACACTGATCAATCAATTCCGCTGGCTTCGATTTTTGCTTTGTGCCAAGGGCTTGGCGACCCCACCAAGATTCTGTCCTCTTGCTCGCAAAGCATCATCACCCTTGGACAACCAACAAACCCCGCTTGACACAAGACTCACGCGCCTCTGTTAAGTCTGTTTGCCGAAGCATCGGGCAACATAAGCAGCCAGCTAAGCAGTCTTACTGCTATCAGAATTGCCATGTCGACGTGTCACTTCTCCATGACCATGTCTAACTGTTACCCGCCTAGACCTTTGCTATTATACCTTTTTCCAAGACACTGTCAAGACTTTGTCGTTTCCAGCGCTACGGTTCACAACCCTATCATGTATGTACCCATCTATGTATGATTCGTGCAGATCAAGGTCCCAAGACACATTGTACTGGAGCCAGCAAATCCCACGACATGATCAAGCCACGCAACGTTTTCAGCCTGTCTTGTAATACCTCCTACTACATACTGGTACTTTGCAAAGAAACGCTGCTGCAAACGGGTGGAGCTCCCTTTGTTCTTCAGCTCTGGTTCATGACTCACCATGCGTGCATGTTGCATCTGCAGGTCACCAAAAAAAAAAAGAGAAAAAAGAAAAAAAAGAAAAAAAAAACATCTTTCCCAAATTCTTCCAACACCAACCATTGATTACATACTAGGCCGCTCACGGTTTCGGCGGTAATAATTAATAATAATTCCTACGTGACAACCTTGGAAGTTATTATTATTAACTATTATTTATTAGGCGCTTCATCTCGATTAGGCAAGCTGCAATGTGTGGTGTGAGTCTGGAACTTTTGCTGACCTAGTTTATTTATACACCGTTCTCTGCACTCCTGCATATTTCCTAGTGCTAGTAATGGTGCCTACTATGCTACAGTCCTTACTCGGCGTACATGCATAGCGCCACTGGAAAAGAAGGGTGTAGGTAATGTATACGGAGTAGTGAGACCCTTTTTAGACCATCCCTCCGGCCATGGCTCGGTATATGTAGCATGTCTTGTCGATCTGTGAGATGATGGTAATTACTAGGTACATGCTAGCAGCTAGGCATGCTGTGTAGGTATACTATGCAGGTATACTATGTATGTAAGTATCCTACTGTAGGGTATACTATAGGCTGTGCGTAGGCAGTTATCACGTGCGTAAAGTTACGAGGGACCGGGCTTGGCGCTCTACCTACCTAGGTATTCACCCATTCATAGCAGCGCGATCGACACGCGCACTTGCTTCGAGCCAAAGTAGAATGTCTTGTCGCTGCATCTTGTACTCCGCAAGTTAGACCTCCGTTGGTACTTTTGCTACTATCAAAAGTATCCCTTCGTTGGCGGGCGGCTGCCTATCGGCGGCTTGGCATGGGCAGCCAATTAGTAGTCTCAACGAGCCAGGGGGCGGCAATTTCCGATATCAAGTGGCAAATGTGATACTATCAAATTTGGTGAGCAGAATTCAAGTGTAGATACTGGCAATTGAGAGTAGGTGGCTCGGTGAATTGATTGATCATGTGATTAAGCCTGTACAAGGAGCTGATAAGTCTAATTTACATGTTCAGACCAACAGGAACCTCTTTTTGGATTACAAACAGGTATTTGGCAGGTGATACAACCATACAAGGTTCGCTGAGGTCTTTGATAATAACGAGTATTATTTGAGACTTCAGTAAGTGGCCTACGAGCTTTCTCACGCCTGCCCCTCTTGGCACACATAAAACAGGCCCGTTGGGTTTTGTATAGGAGACGTGATTGGTGCGTTTGTTGAGTATTTGTGATGGGTATGTATCGTTGGAGTCGGATCCGAGTCGTCATGGAGAGTCCCTGGAGCTGGACCACGAGCTTTTTCAAATACTCCTTGTGTAGAGTTGTGGATGGTGTTGAATTAGCTGAGAACCACTTATAACTGTTTACCAAAGTAATATCAATCAGGAGCGTCAGCAAAGGTCTCCAGGTCTTCAAATGGGGCCGGAGGATGGAGTAATAACTCCGGAGTTGATCAAAACGATCCACACTATTCATGTTGTGGTTATACTGATCAATCAGCACTGGGATATCCAAATCCATACGCCAAGCTTGCCCAAATAGTCTCCTGGTTTGGTTGGCTCCTGTTCTAGTTGCTGCTGGGCGGCGACGATTTCTGGTGACAGTTGCACCCAAATCACCAACTGTTGTAGCAAATAGTACAACGTTGTTATCCCGCCAGGCCAGCATGGCCACCAGCCCGTTGCTGCTGACGTCAAATCGTATAGTGCCCCACGCCAATTGGTCCCGATGAGCTTTGACGTTGATCAATCGGAGGGAGAAACCTTCAGCCGGTGCCAAGAGTGGTGACGGTGAAGGTACTGGTATTGGATTGGATTCGAGCGTTGGTTGCGAAGGAGGAGGAGTAAGAGGCTCGTGTGCTGCAGCAGAAGGTGGAGGGTTTGAGTTGTTAGCGTTTGCCTCTGTAATTTCCCTGGGAGTCTTTGAAGTCCTCACTGTGCCTGCTCCACCAATCCCAAACAGTCTCAAACGTTGTAGGAGTCCTGGTGTAGTAAACAAGTTATCCATCCAAATCACGTGCATGAGGGCAACGAGTAGTGGGCCTCCACTGGGATCCTGGTCAGTAACAAGATCAAGGACTACACCTTGAGTAGCTGAGAATCCCTCCCTTCTCCAGCAAGGTTTGATTTTGTATGGCCCATCGCCGGGTTTCGAACCTTTGGTGTGAAATCGCCAATTGAGCACATACCCAGCGTCAGCTAGCATCCAAATTTTGAACCCAGTACTAGCTGCCTTACAACCAATAGTTGTAGTCTCCTTGGCTCGTCCAAAAAAGCGTATCAAGGACTCGTCAACGGCCAAATGTTTGCCCGGGCGCCAGTACCTCTGTGAAACTTGACGGATATGTTCTGACAGGCCAAAGACGCGGTCAAAAGTACTGGAAAACGGTGGATCGCCATCGCGGCGGAGAGGGCATAGGTATATATACCTGTCAATCTGTTGAAAGCGTTCTCGTCCCATGGTATCGCGGATATAATGTTCTACACCATGGTCATAGTCAGTACTCCAATAGTCTTCAACTCTGGACTCATAGTGTAGGCCCATGTGGATCACTATGGAAAGGTAACCAAATATATCATCAGGATAGACTGGCGACCAAGATCGAGCTCCATGTGACTGAGGGTTGCCACGATCCTGGCAGGCGTTGGCATTGGTGTACTCACAAATTTGGTTGATGATATCATCGGTCCAGAACAGCCGAAACAACTCAATCGGGTTAGATTGGTCGATGTGTGGTGGTAGGCGAGGTATGCCACGATCAATATCGTTATCCACTGGCAGTGGGTCCCATGGAGGAGGTGGAGCCTCTGGTGGCATTGGAGGCCTCGGAGCGCGAGTTCGGCCGCGCCGGGGCGCTTCTTCCCCGATCGGGACTAGATCGTCGTCGGCGCGTCCATATAGGTGGCCTGTGTGGCGAGGCATATGGATCCATGTGAGTATAGGCGTTGGAGTTGCGCGTTTTGGTGTTTTTGGATAGTATCGAGTAGGTGATTGATACTCACTTGTAGTTCATGGGCTTGGCACGTTAAGCGAGCATGTGACACACTAGCGCGTCATGTGACGTCTCAAATAGGATAAGTATACAGCCAAGCCGCCGATAGGCAGCCGCCCGCCAACGAAGGGATAATTCCTACTGCGTCGCCGGCACCGATGAGGTTCTCTCATTCTCACTTTAGTATCCCTTTTTCGGCATCTTGTTTGTTTGCTGGGTTGGTTGGTTGGTTGGTTGGGTTGCAAATCTTGATGACTGCGCTGCAAAGTAATCTTCGGGCAATGACAAAGCCAGCAGACCGGGTTCAAGCGACTGAAAAAATTATCAATACATGTCAGAGTTTACGTGTGTGTGTGTGGAACGCGAGGTTACGTCTTAACGTTCGGGGAACGCTTCCACTTCCCCTCGCCCTTTCTACTCACAAAGGCTTGGACTTTACATTAATTACCTATACAGAAAACCACTTCATTCTAAATTTGGGATGGGAGTGGATCCGAAGGGATTCTAGGATATGAAAGAGGAAGATTGAAGAAAGTGCGCAGATAAAAGCGTATTGTAAGCAGTCGGTTTTTTTTCTCATGATCACAGAAACTACATACACACTCTCAAGCATGTAGAGATATCACAAGACGATAAATATACACAAGGTTTCAAATCCATCTGTACAATTTCAATCATCTCTAGTAGTTAATTCAGCAATCTCAACACCCTGATCAGATCTGCAGTCACACCCATGGCGGTGACATCACCTCCTGCACCCGCTCCTTGCACAATCAACGGATTGTCCCCATAGCGTTTCGTGTAGAATCCGATGATGTTATCACTACCCTTTAGGGCAGCAATGGGATGGCCCTTGTCAAACTTCTCCAGTCCGACCTTGACCTTGTTGTTGGGGACATCTACGCTTCCCACGAAGCGAATGACCTTGCCTTCCTTCTCTGCATCCGCCTTGAGCTTGTCCATGCGATCGTCGAATTCGGGGAGTCGTTTGAGGAATTCGTCACCAGATGAACAGGACTCGAGCTCCTTGGGGATAAGTGATTCAACGGGAAACGACGTGGGTGATTCGACCTTGAGGCCGGCAAGACGTGCTAGGATGGTAAGCTTGCGTGCGACGTCCAGACCATTAAGGTCGTCACGTGCATCTGGCTCAGTATAGCCCTTCTCCTTCGCGTTTATGACTTCGGCAGAGAACTTGCCTCCTCCACCACTCGTGGGCTGGAATGAGTTGAAGAGGAAACTCATTGTGCCGCTGAAGACGCCTTCAATCTTTTGGACTTCATCGCCAGTCTCTACCAAGTCTTTTAAGGTCGAGATGACTGGCAGTCCTGCGCCAACCGAGGACTCGTGGTATACATAGCCTCCAATGCCGGTTCCGTTGGATGCAGTGCTGAAAATCTGCGTCCACAAGTCGTAGCTACCGGAGAATGCCTTTTTGTTTGGAGTTACAATGCTGATGCCCCTTTTCAGAAAGATTGGATAGGAGTCAGCGACGTCCTGGTTGCTTGTGTTGTCCACCAACACAACCTTTCCAGGCGCCTTGCCAAGGTAATCGCAAAGCTCGGGAAGTGACAATGCAGACTGTGTGGTGTTTTTGATTTCCGACTCCCAGTTGCCAAGGGTGATAGACTTGTAGTCGCCATGGTAGATTGCCTTTTTCGAGGTACTGAGCCAGATGAGAGAAAGGTAGTAAGGCGCGCTCGGCGACTGAGAGAACTTGGTAGCGAGGGAGGAAAGTTGAGAGAGGAAGCATTTGCCAACCCCTCCTGCGCCTATAGAGAGTCAATACCAGAGTGGCGATATGTCACACGAGATAATTCATATACTTACCGACAACGGCAATGAATACTTGACGAGGATGAGGCATCTTGAGGATCCTAGAGGTCAATTGATTAAAAAACCCGGGTATAACTGGTGAAAAGGTTTTACGATGAAGACCAGTTAGCTAATCACCCAAGTAGATGCTTACGAGAAGGAGAAAACGAATGACTGGAACCGCAGTCTACTTCACTGCTTCAACGAGGGGTCAGCAAAACGAATTGGCGGGGCTGCCGCAGAGTGACGCAACAAAGCTTAACTAGTGTTAACTAAATTAAGTAATTAGCTAACCAATCGGATATTAGTTAGTTAACTAGGTAACTAAGCTTTGGCCGCCGACATTGCCCCATGTCACCGTCACGCCCACGCCATGTCCGCCAAAGACGCCCATTTATACGGCTCGAAACCCAAGTCACGCTCAAAGGCCAAGGAAATCTCCAGCTCCAACTCACTCGCCTTCTCGTCGACCTTGTCCAGCCTCATCAAATCTTCTTCGTCAGCAACCAGCAAGCCTACTGCAGGCCGCCCGCGACCCCACAAGGAAGACATCTTCAAGACCCATAACAAGAACGTACAGAAGCGCGCTTTCCAGGATCTCCAAGACTCAGAATCGGCCCAGAAACACCGTGGGCGCACAGCAGAAGAGAAGAGCGAAGATGCAGAGTCGTGGCGGCGCTCAAAGCGTCGCATGGAGGAGAAGGCGCGGCTCTACCACGCCTTGAAGCGCGGCGACATTGAGGATGTAGACGACAAATATGGCGTCGACTTTGACCGCAAATGGGAAGAAAGCCAGGGCAACACTGAAGCCGTCGCTGAATCTTCCTCTGAATCTGAAGACTCGGACGAAGAGCTGGTTGAATACTTGGATGAATTTGGCCGCACTCGAAAAGGCTCTCGCGCAGATGCTGCTCGCGAAGAGCGACGAAAGCGCACCCTGGCCGCCGACGAACCCGACCGCTTTACTGCACGCCCCGCAATGCCCGCCAGCATTATCTATGGCGACACAGTCCAAACCAACGCCTTCAATCCTGACGAGACTATCGCCCAAGCCATGGCTGACCTCGCTGCAAAGCGCGACAAAGAACTTACCCCACCACCAGAAACACATTTTGATGGTAGGGCAGAAGCACGACAACGCGGTACAGGCTTCATGTACTTTTCCAAGGACGAAGAAGAAAGACAGGAGCAGATCCGCAACCTTGAGAAGGAGAGGGAGGAGACTGAGCGTGTGAGGCGCGAGAGGAAAGAACATATAAACAAGAGAAAGGCCATAGTCGAGGAAAGGAAGAGGGCTCTAGAGCTGAGGCGGAGTAAGGGACAGGCAGAGAAGTTTTTGAGCGAGTTGGGCGCCCAACTGTTCAAGGATGGGGCCGAGGAAGCTAGCGACAACGAGTTAGGGGAGCATGTTAAAGACAGAGAAGAGAAGGAAGAACAATTGGCATGAGCCGTATGGTGCATTGCCCCACTTGAGTGTTTGTTCTAGCACATGATACCCATAATTGTATGGCGTCTTGCGTCGAGGCAGTCAACCTTGTAAGCGCCCATGAATATTACATTGCACATGTTGACATCTGTCGAGTAAATGAAAAGCTTTGGCTGACATTGTAGATTTTGAATGCAAGTCAGATGGCCTTCCGTGATGGAACGAATTGCGCATCTAAAAATGCTCCAGCTTAAAGCCCCCTGTCTGATTACTCAAACCTACTCTTGGATTGGAATTTCGCGGTCCCGAATCCTGTCATGCTATCCAGCACTGTTGAATCTAACCTCCCCTCCACACCCAAAACATCAAGTCATCTTGACATCAACCTTGCGCGTCCAGAACTCATCCCTCAGGATTCCTTCAGCAAGCACACCTGCCCTCTTCTTCATCTCCCCTTCCTCAGTCTCAACAACCATCCTCGCCAACCCGCCGTAGCTCTCGAACTTGCCCGCCCACACATCGGGCCACTTCGGGTTGGAGTAAGCATTTCCTGCTGTGACTTTCAGGTGCCAAGAACCGTCGTAGCCTATGAGAAAGCCGGCGATGTGGTCAAAGCCAAAGACTTTCAAGCTCGCGTGGGGTTCGTAGGTTCCGATCTGTTTGATTTGTTATTTGAGATGTGGGAGGTTTTTTTTATGTTTCTGTTGACTCGGGACAAAGGGATGGGAAGATGACTTACGAGGACTTCTAGGCCTTTGCGCCAGATGACTAGCTGCATGTCTTTCTTGCCGTAATTTGCTTTGAATGTGTTGATTTTTGGGCTGAGGAAAGATTTTAAAGTGTCAGGAGACATGGCATGGAGAGTCGTCACGACGGCGTCTTGCAGTTTGAGCGTTTTATTATGCTCTCTTGTGTTGGCGTAGTCGTTCAGGTCAATGACGTGTGCATGGTCGCTTGGCCCGTTCGATGGTAGACCAACAAAGTCGTCTCTGAAAGAAATGTGGCTGGTATCGCTTCTGGTTGGTGATGGAAGACCATTTTCAACATCCATTAGGGTTGGTTCATTGCAAAGTGCCATCGCGGCCGCGTTGTAGCGTTATTGGAGAGTGGTTGAGTACCTAGGTAGGTGGTTCGGACAAGAAGAGACCTTGCAGGATCAGTATATATATATATATATACTGCCATGAATTATAGTGCATGGTCCTAGCTTATAGTGAGGAGTAAAGCCAAGGTGAAGTGAAGATGGGAAGTGAGTGTTAGGGTGAGGTGAGCGCACGTTAGCGCAAGATTCGCATGGTTGATGCGATGAGCGGATTCCCATGTCATGGGAACACGTCGAAACGGAGTCAATAAGGGTTAAAAGCAATTGAAGGAAGCCAGGGCAAGTATGAGTAGGATGTTTAACGCATATACCATCTACGAAGTAGCTCTTCAATACAGCATAGACCATGATTTGTCTTGCAAATGTAGCACAATGTCCAATCATATTCTCAGACCGCATATATCTCCATTATTTTAGTAATACTCGAATGCCTTTGGATTCGAAGCTTGGGAATGTAGTGAAGAAGTCGTGCTCAACATCTGCATCCGCTCTTGTCGTCTTGAATAGTTCCATTCCTCTGCGGTCCTTACCACCCCATCTCCTCACTACCAGTGCCAACGCATATACAATCTCAGTTTTGGCTAGATCTTTTCCAAGACACGCGCGGCTTCCTTTCGAAAAATTGACTAAATATTTCTTTAGTCGATCAGCTCCAGGTTCGAGCCATCTCTCAGGTCGAAATTCATCAGGCGACGGAAAGAGGATAGGATTCAGGTGTAATAGCCATGAAGACATGCCGATGGGCGTTCCAGCAGGTATCACGTATCCCGCAACTTGAAGGTCTTCGTGGGGAGCGATACGCGTAAGCCTTGCGATAACGCCATGACTAAGCCGAAAGCCTTCGTTGATCACGGCATTAAAGTAGGGCAGCTGAAGGAAGTTATTGAATGGTGGAAGTTCCATAGGATCTGGCATTATTTGTTCCAATTCGTGGCTCAATCTTCCCCACACTGTCGGGTTGGCAAGGAGATGATAGACTGTGCACTTGAGATAATGTGCTGTGGTCAAAGTACCAGCAGCAACTAGTGTTTCGCTCTCACTGAAGAGCCGTTCTTTAGAAAGATCCTCAACTGGCAATCCACTATCGAGGATGCCATGGAAGACTGTTGGATGCTTCGCATCTTCGCTTGGCTTGATAGAGCCAGACATGACTTCATCTAATCGCATTGCGACACTCTTTGAATAGTCAATCAAGTTATATGTCTCCCAATATCTTCAACTTACCGTCCGGAAGCGCACATAATTGGCTATAGTAGGTTTCATGATAACTAGCCATGATAATGGAATCTTGCTCATCGTCTTCATCAATCTTGGCATTTGCTTCGTGAGTAAACTCTGCTCACTCAGACTTTTGAGTAATGGCACCCATTCAGGATTAAACCCTTCGGCTTGCAAGAAATTGTTGCTAATACCAAAAGAATATTCGGTGATAATATCCGTCGTCATCGCTGAGAATGCTTGATCGAGATCAAGTGGCTGTTCAGTCTCGCGATACTCGTCAAATCTGGAACCTAAAATCTTGAGCTTGCTTCTAATCACTGTGTCAAACCTCATGATTGCTTGCATCGAGGTATAAGGTGCAAGTGGCGCCCTCCTCTTCCGATGCAGTTCGTGTTCGACCGTCGTCAGCATAGCGCCTGGCACAATAAACATCTTGGTTGACCAAGCATATTTGTTTCGCTTCCGCGACGGACCAGTGTACAATTCATCGTAGAAATCCGGTTCGTTAACATGAACTTCGTGAGGATTAATACGAACCACAGGGCCTGATAAAACTTAGCACCCGATCGTCAGAGTTAGAACATGGAAGTACCGTAAACTTCGTGCATGCGTTTGATTTCCCAAGCAAATCGGCCCCGTTTCACGACGTCAAAGTAGAACTCATACCACAGTGTAGCTGCCGCAAGTTTTGGACCTGGGTACTTCGAAAGCGGGCTGAAATATAAGCGATACACTACGATGCTAATGCCGTATACGACATAGACGGCTGTGAAAGCAACAACAGCCTGCAAAGTTGAAAATTGCGGCCACGAGTCGATTTTAGGCTGGAGCATTATTCCTATCAATTTGTTGACGAGGATCAATAAAGAGTAGGCGTACGGAGGTGCTTAACAAAGGGGATGACACCTGGCCTATGCGCTCGTATTTTCGGCCTGTTTTCGGCAGCACCCAAAGTTTATCCTTACAGTACAACTCATTCTGCATATATAGTCTATTTTAGTGTATTTTGATCACTTCAAGTGAAGTATTAAACTTGGATAGATCTCCTGTAGTATTTGATCAAATCTGTATATCAAAAATTGAAGTTTTGAACATTTTGAGATGGTGTATGACATTACATTGAGAGCACAGGTTCTGATCCTGCGCTCGCAGGGACTATCAGTGAATGAAGTGGAGGAGCTTACTGGTATTATTAAGCGTCAACAGAGGAGATGGACTAAGATGGCTGAGGATCGTGGGTGGGTGAAGGGCATGCCCCTGGCTGACAAATACCTTTCTGATGAGCCACCAAAAACTACACCATATAAGAGGACTCCATCCTTTGATAGATTGGTGGCGGAGAAGGTTCGAAGGGATCGATATGGGAGGGAGAAAAGCACCATGCAAATTGCGGCTGAGTTCAAAGCAGAGGGTAGGGATGTAAGCCATCAAACAGTGTGGCGCTCACTCAAAAGTCAGGGGTTTGTTAACGTCAAACCAACCAAAAAACCTGGGCTAACGCCAAAGATGAGGAAGGAGAGATATCAATGGGCCTTGCAGTATCAACATTGGACCCTCGAGGACTGGAAAAACGTGATCTGGAGTGACGAAACCTCAATTGTTTTAGGCCAGCGTCGAGGCAGCATTAGAGTCTGGCGTCAACCCGGCGAGAAGGCTGATTTGAGTTGTATCAGAAACAGATGGAAGGGATTCAGCCAGTTCATGTTCTGGGGCTGCTTCTCATACGATGCCAAGGGACCATGTTATATCTATCCAAAAGAAACAGCAAAGATGAAAAAAGCAGCTCTCAAAAAGGTAGAAGAGCTTAACGAGCAATTCGAACCTATGAAACGAGAGGAGTGGGAGCTCAACACCAGCATGAGCAGAGTAGCCCTGCGTCCAAAACGTGGCAGAAAACCAGCATGGAAATGGGATAA
>SSBG01000037.1:80508-134986 GCA_028220655.1 Shiraia bambusicola | reverse complement strand
AGCTGAGAACAGTGGCATAGATGATGATGAGGGCACAGATGCTGATGCTGAAGGAGATACAGATGATTGTATAGATTACTAGCTTTAATTTGACCTCCCAAATGTTCACATAGGAGCTGTTTTGGTGGAGTTATGATATCTAATTCACCCTACTCAATATCCGAGCACAGGCCATCTGCCACACTCGGCACGAATACGAGCGCACAGGCCAGAAGTCATTTGAACTGGTAAGCACCTCCGTACGTGCAGACAATAGGCTGCTTATTATCTCTCGTAATGCGTCCTAATAATCTTTATATAGGTACAGAGAAAGTGCGTCTCTGCTATGGACTGCTGCGCCATGTTTCCAGATAAGGCATTCGCTACAAAGAAACAATATTCTCATGTGGACGAATTTGGTCGGACCATATTCTAGTTATGTGAACGGGCAGGAGTAACTTTTCCACACGAGCCAATAGGAACACATCAGAGGGGATGCATTTCTGACACGATTTCATCGAAAGATTGAATCTCGAACAAGATCTGGTTGACATGGATTGAGCTAGTATTGCATACATTCTGCTAGGGATTAAATAACCTTATTTAGACCCTGTTGCGAAGCACTTGGCTGTGGACCTGTGGCTTCTGGGAAAACGCGTACGCTGTCGCGAAGGTATCCCAAAAGGGGCGATGATGATATTCGCTGCCTAGCGTTGCATACAACACTTGGTACTTACCGGTGGAGAATGGCTGTAAGCTTCAAGGCGGAGCATTGTTCATATCTCGTTAGTACATTCATGTGATGAAAATACATATTTCCAGACTTTCTTTCAAACCACGAGTCACCAAATACAACAAGATCTTCTGCGTTTCACAGCAATTCTCCATTCGCTCCCTCTATCTGGCAAACTTCTTCCTATATCATCTAACACGTCCTCACCATGGCTACACCACCTCGTGCCCCAGTTCCGGAGCGGTGCACTTCAGTGTCTCCTGAGTGTCCAGTTGAGTGGACTATATATGGTTATGCCCCTGATCTCGGTGCCAATGCCTTCTTCGCTGGGTTCTTCGGGGTTGCTTTCATACTGCAGCTCATCTTTGGCATCAAATACAAGACCTGGACGTACATGATAGGAGTCGGTCTGGGCTGTCTTGCAGAGTGCATAGGCTATATTGGCCGTATCATAATGCATAACAATGCGTACAACAATAATGGCTTCATCATTCAGGTTGTGCTCCTCATCTTCGCACCCGCTTTTCTGGCAGCCGGCATCTACCTTACCTTGAAGCATGTGGTCATTCAGTTTGGGGAGCAGTGGTCCAGAGTACGACCGGCTTGGTATACATATATCTTCATCACCTGCGACATCACCTCTTTGCTTATGCAGAGCGCTGGAGGTGCCCTGGCAGCTACTGCTGGTCCTGGAGCCAAAGCAGCTGATATTGGCACCGATCTCATGATTGCAGGGATAGTTTGGCAGGTTATCAGTAAGAAATCGTCCGAACATAAGGTTGCAATCTGTGCTAACAGCACTAGTTCTAGTATTCTTCGGTCTCCTCGTTGCCGAATATAGCTGGCGAACATACAAACGGCGCAATCAACTTTCCCAATCCGCTCTCAAACTCTGGAGTACCACTCGCTTCAAATGCTTCTGCGGTGCTGTCTTTGCAGCATATACGTTCATATTCATGCGATGCGTCTACCGTATCCCAGAACTCCTAGCTGGATGGGGCAAGGGACTGATGCGGAATGAACTTGATTTCATCATACTCGAAGGGCTGATGATTGTTCTTGCTGTCCTTGCGCAAACAGCTTTCCACCCAGGTATCTTCTTCCCTGTGCTGACGCATCAGCGAAACAAGGCGACGGAGGAAACAGAGATGGAACCTTTGAGTAGATATGAAAATGTAAGCGCGCCTGTTGGGTATGATCAGATGCGATACAACGCAAAATGACCTGGCCAGCACTCGGGCCTAATGGTTACTTCGTAAAATTTCAGCGAAATTGGGCCTGAATAAGAAATATCGCTTCGAATTTGCTGTATTATAATTTTGAAACTTCAGGTAGCTGGGAATGTAATTAGCAGGAATTCCAGGATCGCGGACCTCATGACACCTTATCACTATTTTTTGAGAATAACTATAGCTTCACATTTTGTGTATACGCACGTTCGACAAGAGCATGAATATTCTTAGCTAAACATTAGATTGCAAATTTGAGGTTCTCCACTTCAAAGTGAAGTTTGTGGTTTGTTCTGAGATGCTGCTTTATCGGTCACTTTTGATGAACTGATCATCACCTGGTGATCTAATCCCGATGGAGATTCGGCTAGGAAAATTTTCCCAGCAATGGTACTACCCCACCTTAACAAAAATATATGTTCGTGGTTTGTAGGAGTAAAACAACATATTACATAACTATATCCTTTAATCAAGAATATCGGTCATGTTCAGCATCCGAACACTGAGGGGCGTATAGCTCAGTGGTAGAGCGCTCGCTTTGCATCCTTGCGGAGTGCGAGAGGTCTGGATTTCGATCATCCATCCGTCCACATTTCTTTTTTCGGTCTTTTTGATAATCTGAAGGCATCTTAATGTAACACAAGATCTGCTATCAATCGCTACTTCAGAACGATAATTGTTGGGATTCGAACCAACGTTTTCCTTTGTACATAAGTCAAATTGTTAAGCGAGTAGGGCTAGTTATCTCAGAGGTAAGGCTGTCCTTTATCGTATCGACAATAATACTCCGTAGCTTATATAAATATACAGCGGCAGTAGAAAAAGTGACTAGAGCAGAATCCCAAACTCGTTAGATTCTTTTTTTTTAAGTATTATTTTATCATTATTTGCAACCGGCTAAACGCGGAGGACGTTCTTATATTCGGATCTAACCACATTGGCCCAAAATTGAAATCGCTCGAGTGAGTGCATTCGGTTTGCGTTCCGCTCCTAATTATTAGCTAAACATTAAAATACAGTATACCTAGGTATCATGTAACTCTTCAGACGCCAAACTCCCATCACCTAGCATGATACAAATGAAGGTTATTGCACCTGGAGGCCATAGCGCGTACGACTACAAAACACAAGAAAGGGCCTTTTTTTGCAGAGCGAGGTATCTTCCCTATCTTCCTTCCAAATTGTAATCTTGTATATATGTGAGGATGTCGATGTTCAAGTGTCGGGTATCGTTAGCGAGCCCCTGGTCCACTCACCTCCCTTTAGCGGCCTTGTGAAGGCAGTAATATCATCTCCGGCAGTTTGATAGAATACGTAAAGGCTATCCCACAATGTAGTGTTGCCCTCTATTGCGGTATAAGCTGTGACTGTGATATGTGTACCACCAATGCCCAGAGCCGGACCGGCAGGATCTGTAATGGAAAAGGTGTTGTCTTGTGAGAATGTCGTATTTTCTGCCTGTAATGTAATATTGTATCCTTTGACACTCCTGTCGGCCATCTGCGCGTAAAAGTATGTCGTGTAGCCGAGCGAAGTCATGGGATGCACACCTTGGATGGCGCCAGATGTGGAATTTTGCCAAGAGTTGATTGGATGATTTTCTGTGGATGTGGTGCTGGTATTCGTATCCCTCCACCAGGATTCAACATTGTTGTTTTTGTTTGCCATCATGGCGTAAGTGGTTGTCCCTTCTCCCCAGCTGTAGCATGCGACGCCTGCATGGCCATTAAACCCTTGCCAACGTTGAATAGATACCCATGTATTTTGACCATTATACCATGCATACTGCTGGAATGTGGAGTCATCAACGGCAAACCAGACGTTCATGCCTAGACGCTCGTCCACAGTTTGCTGGTTTATTTGGCCAGATGAGGTCGAAAATTTTGTATAATCAGAATCACCATAGTAATTGCCGTTCCAGCAGGCCTGAAGACCGACGCTAGGTGAGTCCATTGCCTTCAGCTTGAGATCACTTAAAGGTCCGGGTTGCCATATGTCACTGCCATTAGTTTTGGTGACTTGTTTGACTAGATTGCTTTGGTCGATGTAAAAGATATGGAACTGCCAGAAGTCAGAACAACCATTGTTCCGGAAAGAAATCATTGACTTACATATCGTGTAGAATTAACTTGGTATGAGACTGTAGATATTGGCGATGCGTTTTTTGCATCTGTGACGACCGTCTCGGCCCTGGTACCACCTATCCATTTCCGGTCCGTGGTGTATTGCATGAATCGGATGTCGCCTGTGTGATGCTGGAAGTAAAGAGTGAAGATCCGTTTTCGACCGGAGGTCCAGGACTCGCCAGCGAGAGCAATACCTGTACCGTTGTAAACACCCTTTCTGGATAAGTAATTGGCATTGAGTGAGCCGCCTATACAATACTGTGGTTGTTCTCGACAGAAGGGGTCGACCACATTTGTGTTCCTTTAGACAAGTTAGCATTATTTACTCAAGGGCGGCTGTGTGTCAGCAATCATACGAATTGTTCTCAAGTCCTAAACCCAGACCAAATCCAATTCCTAGCGCAAGTGCGAGCACCCAGATGAGGATGCAACCTATAAGGATAAAAAATGACCGTCTCTTCATCCCGCACTTCCTAAACCTATCTTTGGGCGGAACAGGAGGTGGCACAGTTCCCGGTTGTGAGATTAGTTCATTGGAGTCTACATGTTCTTTGAAGGTACATGGCCTCATTAGAGGCGATGTCAGAGTAGTTGCCCCGTTCGAGGACGATGAGAACGGTCTTCCGCCATGAGGATACTGAGGAAATTGACCAGGGACCACTTGAGGCCTTGAATAATCTGGTGTCGATATGGATGGGGAATCACGTAAAACCAATGGCGTTTCCTTTTCTGTTGAGTAGCTGACAATCGATTAGCGCTTGCATACTTCAAGAATCAAAGGAGGGTCGAAATACCCTTCCTGATAATTTGCATAGGTCTGCGAAAGGTCTGGTGAGGAGTGATGATGCTCTTGTTGAGAATATTCATATTGCGGGAACGGTGGGGATGCACCTGGTGGAGAGTGTGGCCGACGGAAATGTGCCTGTGGCGGGGATCCTTGAGCTGTGTATATCTGATCGTACTCTTCGGATCGCGGAGCAGGACTTTTCTGGCTATCCGTGTAGCTTCGAGGACTACTGCCAGTTTCACGATACTCTTCGCGATGGTCCATCCTGTCGGGTGAAGGGTTGAGAGACTGGACTGGAGTGGATTGAAATTTTGAGCATCCTGGGCAAGTAAGACGGACTGGCCTGACTCTGTGACATAATATGTCTGATGCGGTTGTGCATTGGCAAGCGACAAGTTACAGCTTGGCTTTTGCAATAATTACTGACAGCGCAGCTCCACACACCTGGCCGCTACGTGTGTAACAGTGCAGGCAACCCGAGCAGATGCTTCATTAGCAGCTGCTAAGCGTCCAATCGGGTTTTGCATGGCCGCAGTCAGCAAAGCCTGCTGGACTCATGCAGGGCTGGTATGTATTCTGATTTGTTCCTATTATTCCATCTTCCCTTTTGTGCGAGTTCTTACGAGATTAGGATGCAGTGTAATTTGCACTACTGCAGATCTGGAGTCAGCACTGAGCAGCCTGTGGGCAAAGAAGTAGGCAAAACGTGCACTTCCAGTCTTTCTTCTTGACTATAGATATGCCAAGGTGACTGCTTTTATGTCTTGGCGATTTGCCAGTATTTGAGTGATAATATCATATGCTCTTTTATCTCCACTCTGAACTCATCGTTTTCATATTGTAAGCGTAGCTTTAATGCTGGGTCACATGTGATTGGTTGGGCGAGGTCATCATGCAGTGGCCCACTACCCAGATCATGACATTTATACTTCAGCTGAAGAGGCGAAGTAAGATTGCCAGTCGGGTAGAGCGAAAAGATGCAGTCTGGAGCCTGTGGCATGATAAGCTACCGACTTGATGGAGAATTTGATACCTTTATGTGATCACCCAACTTATTTTAATGGGCTCACATGCTATACGTCTCTTTACTGTCCCCATAAATTGGCCGACGTCTAGGTAGTACACCCCGCGCAATGCAAATTCTGGGGACTGTGGTATTTTAATGGCTCGATCCGCAGACGCCATAGTCGAGAGAATAAGATCCAACATCGTGGGCCGTAATTGAGTCGCCGCTGACAAAACCTCGTAAGTAAGCTAAGCACCAGATGCAGGCACAGCACAGACTGATCCGCGTAGCGCAGCCTGCGGATATGTGATAGGGTATCTAAGGGAGGTGTGTGTGCGTGTGTGTGCTGCGAGATGAGAAAGATGAGGGCTACTAACAGGCAAGCGTCGTCCGAAAGATTACAAGCTATGGTACTTGTTCATTCCTGTGTCTTGAAGGCGGTCATTACGATAAAAAGTCGAGCAAGTCCGTGATTTCTTGAAATGTTTTCAGAACATTGACCGTATGACATGTTGCTCAGGTCGCATTCACTATCGGATTGGTAGTTTGGCCTAAGTAAAGATTGTAGAGGCTACTTGTTGGTCTACTAGACCATAAGCTCTTGGAGTGTCCTTGATTATATCAGATTAATCTTTTGCATTTCATAAGTTAGTGGCTGATATCATTGACTGGAAGAATTAACTAACTCTGGAGAGAAGCATCAGCTTGCCTCGAGACATCAAGGTACTCTGCAGTTGAGGATGTCTTCATGATAAAGTGGTGTTGCTGGGGCTAGGCTTGGGACGATTCAATGCAAATAATTACTTTGATGCACTCGCTGAGAATAGCTCTTCTGATTACCTACATAGGTACCTAATTAGAAAGCCATAACCCTACTTCGCGTGGGCACACATATCGTAACAAATGACGGTCCGAAAAGAAGCCGTAGATGTTGGTTTAGTTGTTTTATTTCAAGGTCCGCCTTCTTAGAGAAATAAAATCATTTTCCTGTTGAATGCCGAGTAGATGTTGAAAGTCTAGCAAGGGAAAGGGTGCCACACACGTGCCATGGAAGCTAGGCTAGACTGGTAGCTAGCTCTAGTTAGTTAACTATGAATAGTTAGTTAACTTTCCCAAGCTCTCGGAAACGATTCCGAACTCAAATCAACAGGCCAGTGAATCTTACAAAGTACACAACCACACTGCGTCCTATACAAAGCAGCAACGGCTCTGTATAAGAGTCCCGTAGATTCGTTGTGTAACCTCTACACGCCAGTCACAGTTCCACCAACTGCCGTACACCATGGCTCTCGGGACCACTCTACCCGCTTGGCCTGCCATCGTCTTCACCTACCTCGAAACCCGTAAGCTTCCCAGAGTCTATGCTCCTTTGACAAATGGCCTATTATGTCTGATTACTGTAAAAAAAAACAAAAGAGAGTAAAAAAAGAGGTCAATGAATTTCACTGACACTATACTGCTCAGTCTCTCTCCTCGCAGGGTATCACGCCACTATATCCGACCCATCCTCCTTTGTAACACGTCAACTTCCTCCTACTCCGCTGCCTACCAGCGTCCCTCCCAGCGCAATCATCCTCTCATACACACTAGGAAACATATTCATCCTACTAGCCGGCTTGTCAATCTTGTGTACTGTACTGACGCGCGATGCTCGCGTAACCAAGTGGTACCTGGTTATCCTTGGGTGCTGCGACCTGGGGCACATGTATGCATCGTATAGGGTCATGGATGGCGACGTGTTCTGGGACTTTAAGAATTATAACGATATGATGATTGGAAATATTGTGTTTAGTGCATTCTTGCATGTCAATCGCGGTTTGACGCTGTTGGGTGTGTTTGGAAAAATTGGAGAAGGTAGCCCACTGAGGTAGAAAAAGGCACTGCATGCACATCGCGTGTACTCGAGTTTTCCAGACTCGGTCAAGGAAACAACATACGAGCAATTTGTAGGGCAAGAAATCTACGTATGTATTGTTCGCAACCAACACTCCCTAACGCCTTCTGTAAAAACCAAAAGCAAAGATTCTCGATTCCTACCCCGTGGTCTGTTAGTGTTCAAACTATAATTCTTGTACCACTACAACGCTCCTTCCAATGCTGATCTAAGATCTGCCACCAATTTCTCTCCTTCTGCTAAGCTCAGAAGGCTCACAGGGGCGAAGACACCAATGTCTAGAACACCGCCCCGAACTTTAGCTTCAATGTCGATTGCATGCTATAGTGTCGTTAGCTAGATAGGCAGCGCTTGTAAAACCTTGAATTCTTACCAAATATATCTCGTTCACGTGCTCATCAATCAAATCGACTACATGTCCTGGCTGAACTGTTTCAACACTGTCATCTGTGACACGAGCCCTTTCTTCCTCCCAGTGACTAATTTGAGAAATCTTTATATGCTTATGAGGAGAGGCCACTTCTTTATTATCGTTGGGTGTCGGCAATGTAAGGAAATTGACAAAAGTGTCGACCTTGATGCTGGTCCACTGGTAAATCTCGTAGAGGCTCGAAAAAACATTCGGCATTGCACTGATCTTACGAAGATCTGCTTGGATCTGGCTGGCGACAGCTATCAAGTTTTGCTCAAGTGGGCTCCGTACACGAAGTGGCAGAAGGTTGACCGTCGGAATTGCAGCAGTCTCGATGCCTTCTATGCTAAGTGAGCGATTCGCGAAATAAATTCCAATTACTGTATCTCGCTCTTTGGGTGTTTGAGCAAGTGCGGCATAGATTTTGGCGTAAGCAGCAATGAACAATGACTGAATCGAAAAACCATGTGCTCGTGCTGTCTGCTTCAGGGTGGCAGATGGCAATATGCATGGTTGAAATACTTCTGTGGTGCCGCTGGTCAAATTGTTCGGTTGGCGAAGGCGACATTGATTAATACCATCAAGATATTGGGTCCAAAAATATTTGCAACTCTCAGACCTCTTTCCACTATAGCATGCAGCGAGATATTGGGACAATGTGTCATCCACAACGGGCGATGAAATACCGTTATAATTATCTTCCAGTTGTTGCATCAAGTATGGCAGGCTGACGCCATCGTACAGTGCATGATGGATCTGAAGTGTCAATGCCCAACCAGTCGATGTCTGTAACACGAACAGATGAGCCCAAGGTTGTTCCATCGCTTTTCGGTTGATAGTTTCGATGCGCTCCTCTTCGTCCTTGCCGGTAAGATCAACGATATCCGGAACCACCTCTCCATCAGATCGCAGTATCTGTACATATGGAACCGTCTGATCATGCGTAGCGAGGAACTGGGAACGTAGGATCGGATATGCTTTTACAACATCTTTCCAACCGCGATCAAGTGTATCTAGAGCAATCGACCCGGTCAAATCATATTGAAATTCGGCGTAGAAATTAGCACCCTGTGTGTTCAACCACATCGATAGCATGTACAGTTGTCCAGCAGTCACAGGCAGGATTTGCACTGCTGTTGAATCTTTCAAGGTAGTTGGTTTGTGATGAGCACGTTTCAGAATCTCCGGGCGATTTATGGTGTGCAGTACACCTGAAATGGTAGGTTTGAAGCCGTTAGTGTTCTTGTTGTCATGAAGTGAAGATGCATCAGCGGTGCGAGCAATTTCGTTAATAGTTCCCGCTTGAAGCAAATCGCTTGCACTCAAGGTAATGCCTTCTTTGCAAAGAAGTGAGCTGACTTTGATAATGCTAATCGAGTCAAGTCCAATGTGGAAGACGGTCATATCGTTCGTGATGTCTGCCTCGGGAATTCCGGATACAACGGCAAGTATTTTACGAATAGTAAGAATAGTTTGCGGCCGCGGCTGATCTTTTTGGCCTTGTTCTTGGCTTCCAGGTTGGTCTTCATCCTTTTCCACTTTCTCGAAAGCTGGTAAGCCGCACATGGACATACCGTGCGAGGTGAATTCGATGACTGATTCTTTAGGGCGCTCAATAATTTCTTGCAAAACTTGGTCGAGCTTGACCAGCAATTCTTGTGTGGCTGTCTTGTCGAAGACTGTTTCTTTGACTGCACATCGCCAAAGCAACTGACCCTGTACCACCTCCATCTCCACGCAAACCGGATACTCTACGTTGCTATAGCTCTCAATACTATCATAGAGCCGAGTTTTATCGTCTGGATCATCTTCCATATTTTTCTGAAAGATGAACAAACTCTCGAACAGCCCACCTCGCGCGCCTGCTAGGGCCAGAGCCTTACGAAGAGGGAAATGTTGCCACTGCTTGATGTTCGTAAAGTTTTCTTGGATATAGTGCAACATCTCCAAGCGTGTTCCATGAAGTATAGCACGAATAGTGACAGTGTTCATTGTAGGAAAGAGAAGCTGTGACAAGTCTTCATCATCGCGACCAGAAAGCACCGCGCCGAAATTGACGTCTAGCGTACGGGCATAATAGCCACTTATGATTGCAAAGACAGTTTGGCCAACAGTTTGTAGCGAAAGTCTTGATTTCCTTGAGAAATCTGCCACTTTTGCCAGAGGTATGGTACTGTTTCGCTCGTGACGGTATATGGCCTGCGATTGGTTGCTAGTAATATTTCTTCGAGGGAATGTACTGGGCTTAGCGTCCACAAGGTAGTCCTCCCAGAAAGTGGCGGCATCTGCACCGGAAGCTGACATAATCCGAGAGAGCGTGAGTTGATAATCTGGATGAGGTATGAATCTGCCTTGATATGCATGCCTGATGTCGGAGTGCAATAGGCCAAGGGACCACCCATCGTAAAGAGCGTGAGCAATGGCTAGAACCATGTACACTTTACCTGGTGACTCAACAACCAATACTTCGAACGGTGGCCTCGATGTCCAGCTTGTGAGCGCAGTTCTGCGCAATTCTTCAAAGATAGATGAAAAATGCGGCTCGCTATCTGTTCTAATGTGCCTCCAGAAACTATGGGGTTGGGAATGAACGAGTTGCGCGAAAGACGCTTCTAATGATGGATCATCTACTTCCTGGAATGATGTGCGCAAGATTGGAGAGGCTGCAACAACTTGGACCCACGATTTTCGAAGAGAAATAAGGTCTGTCTCTTCATCAAGAACCATGACATCCAGATTATAATATCTGGTAAAGTCTGATGCAACCATCTCTGCGACCATAGCTTCTTGCAGCGGTGTCAAGGGAAGAATCTCGTCTATTTTGGCAATTTCGATGTCATTATTGTCAAAATAGTCCCACAATCTGCGTTTCCGTGTCTCAAAGTTCGCATCAGAGACTCGGTCAAGCTCTGTGATGTTCTTTTTCCGTAACATGATTGACATGATTTTCTCGACCGTTTGACCGCGCATTATAGCACTGGTGGGAATTTCGATATGATTCTTTCTCAGTCTCGAAGACAGCTTGATCGTATCAATACTATCCAGTCCCAGCTCGAATATAGAAGTCGAAGGACCTATGTTTTCAACTTCGAATCCGGAGAGGTTTGCAAGTGCATCGCGAAGGTGGAGTGCTTCCTCAGTCCACTCAAAATGAGTGACGCCATTGTGCCCGTTGGTTTCAACTCTCTCTTTGGTAACTGCCGATATGGCAGTGCCATTGATATTATGATCGAAGGTTACAGACGCTTTAGGATGCGAGATAGCTTGGTGTAATGCCTTCACATAGCGATCGAGCAGCCCTTTCAATTCTCGCTCATTGAAAATATGTCCTTGAGCAACCAGGAGCAACTTCCACGTATTGTCAGAATGTTGGCCAATCTCGAAAGCCAACGGGTAATCCGCTACTACTCCGCCGCCTTCCACTTCCCAGTATTCGTTTTTCACCCATTCTTCTTCATTCTGGGCAACTTGATACACAAACAAATTATCGAACAATGGGTTTCTTTGATTACCTCTGCACCATTTCGTGATATCTCGTAATGGTGTTTGTTGGTAAGGATGTGCTGCAACGTTAAAGCTGTGTACCCTCTTGATGATCGACGCCCATGTCTCCTTTGGTTGGTGGTGATGTTGGTATGGTATGGTATTGAACATGGGACCAATCACGCAATCGGCACCGTCGAGGTCTATGCTTCGACCAGAAACTACTATGCCAGTTGTGATCGTGTCCTTAATATGTTGCCCCAGCACGTGCACCCAGCAAGCTTGCGCGATGGCCTGGGGGGTGACATTAAGCTCTCGTCTTATACTTTCGAAGGTAATGAGTTCGTCAAGATACCGAACGACCTTGACATCTGGTACGGAATCCGCGTGCGGGTTTGATGGGAACGTTTTGGAGTCGTTGTCTGTGATGTGTTCTTGCCAGAACTTCTTCGCACCATCCACTTTCCTTAGAGGTCCGTGAGCCAATACTGATTGAAAGAGAGGTGCGTTGGTACCAGAATCTCGCCCATTGTAAGCGGCCCATACAGCATTAAAGATAATTTCAATGCTGATGCCATCGTACAGACCGTGAAAGATGTGAACTATCAAAAATCTTCTTTCCCCTGCTATGAAATCTACAAGCTCAAAGGGCTGTGCGAGCTCGATCTGATTTCGGTGCAGCCAGTTCAACCTCAGCTTACGCATACCATCTTCTGGAGACTCGTTCTTTACCGTGCAATATAGCAACCAGGGAAGCTTCTTGTTGTGCAATGCAGCCTGCATGTGGCCATCCTCAGTATTCACGAATACGGTGCGCAGAATCTGGCTCGCAGCATGCACACTTTCCCATGCTGACCGTAGTCTATCATAATCGATAGTGTCTTCGAGGAGAAATTTGAATGTGTTGAAATAAAGGCCGTCATTACTATCCAGATAGTTGGCAATCATGCCTTGTTGAAGAGGTGTGCACGGTGCCAGAGCCTCGAGCTGGGAAGATTCCATTTCAAGTGCCTGAAGAATCGTTCGTCGATGGCGATGCTCCATAGCTGTAATTGCTTGTTTGGCCGCCACTAAGGATCCACGAGACTTCGCGATATCCTCATCGGTGGATAGAGCTTGCGCAAGTCGGCGGATAGTAGGATTTTCCAGTACGAGTGAAGCTGTCGCCCCCTGAAAGCCAGCTTTTCTAAGTGCTCGTACGACACTAATGACAGATATCGAGTCCATGCCCAATTCGAAAAAATTAGAAGTTTTAGTAATGTTGTTCTCATCGATACCGATTTCTGTTCTCATAACATCGCGCAGCTTTTCATCTAATGTTGACCATGTTTGGTCAAGATTATTCGTGTTGGCTGACAGCTTCTGCAAATCATTGACTGAGAGACCTTCGTATATTTCTCGCAGCCTACGGGCGTCGGCTTTATTGTTGATATTGAGTGGCAGCGAGGTGAGAGGAACAAAGTGCGTGGGAACCATGTAGGGCGGCAGTCTGTCCTGGCACGCTTCTTTGGCCTTCCTCAATTCGACTACATTATCACTTACGGATCGTGTATCGCTTTTTGAAGAGCCACAAACGATCAAGAAGGTGACTAGTTGCTCTTTTTGCTGTTGAGGATGCTTGAGAACCAACGTGGCGACATCAGTCACGTTCTGACTGGATTGTCTGATCACAGAATTGATTTCTCCAATCTCCAGTCGCTGTCCTCGTAGTTTCACTTGGTCGTCCGCACGACCCAGGAACTCAAAGGAGCCATCGTGCAATATGCGCACCAGATCCCCAGTTCTATAAACTCTTTCCCCGAGATTCTCTAGGTACGGAAAGCTTCGCGCAGTGAGGTCGTCACGGTTGAGATAACCTTTCCCCACTAGCTTACCATAGACACAAAGTTCACCAATAGCCCCTCGAAGAACAGGCAAGTCAGAGCCTGGACCCAGAACCACGGTTCCAACATTGTCAAATTGGTACCCAATGTTGGAAGGTTTGCCATTAGCAGGTACACGAGGGTACATAGTGCAACCAATAGTCGCTTCGGTCGGACCGTAGCCGTTATAGATCACAGATTTCGGGCCCCAAACGTCTAGAATCTCCTGCTTCAGACTCTCACCTCCAGTGATAAAGACGCCCTCGCAGAGGCTCGGAACATCATCAGGGTGCAATAGCTGCGCAAGACTTGGTGTCAAATCAATGTGGGTGATGCTTAGCGTACGTATAGAATTTGCGAGATCTTCAAAGATGATATCACGGGGCGCGGATACCACGCATATGCCGACTGACCAGCTCCAGAATTGCTCCAAGACTGACACATCAAAATGGAAGGAAGCAAATTGAAGCCACCGGGATTCAGCTTGCCAATGGTCTTTGAATAATCGACTGAAAGCTTGTAGTGCTTGTATGGTATTTTCGTGTGTGATCTCGCATCCTTTGGGTGTTCCGGTTGTGCCACTTGTATAAAGGCAATAACAGCGATCCTGAGGGCTGGGTGACTTCTCTAATTTTGGATTTTCATCCGAATACGAGCTTAAGACTGCTTTATCCAGATCTAATACTGGTTCG
Source organism: Shiraia bambusicola (assembly GCA_028220655.1). Taxonomy (NCBI): domain Eukaryota; kingdom Fungi; phylum Ascomycota; class Dothideomycetes; order Pleosporales; family Shiraiaceae; genus Shiraia; species Shiraia bambusicola. The sequence goes on along the minus strand of SSBG01000037.1, from coordinate 120,783 downwards.
TGGACGTGATCTCGAAATCTAGACGATTGTGCCTCCATGGATAGAACAGCTGTAGCTTTTGAGTCTTGGACGATGAAAATCTGGCGAGTTGCTGGAGCTCCAGGATCTATCGCAACAAACGCGCACCCTGCCTTCAATATTCCCAGCATAGCAAAAGAAGCTTCAGGACACTTCTCAAAACAAACACCGACGAGATCACCGGGTTTCACCCCAGTCCTCAGGAGAAGATTTGCCACTCTGTTACCCTCCGCATTGAGCTCAGAGTAAGTCCACTTTCGACTAGAATACTTGTCGTGTTGAATTGAATCTGCGAACTCTATTGCAATGCGCTCTGGATACTCCTCATTAGTAAGCTCGACAAGTTCGTGAAGAAGACTAGCTTTGGAAGGCAAAGTGAATTCTTTGGGTGGGGTAATAGAATAGAGCGACGGATAGTTATTCGCAGGAGGCACATCAATGAACAACAAGCATTGAATTACGTGATCGAGCTGTTGGAGGATCAACGAAGCCGTTTCTTGTGGTACGATGTGCGTCGAAGAGGTCAGTCGATACTCAAGGTAGCTATCCTTAGGTTCCAATTCAATGGATATCCGATATTCTGTAGACCCACTGTCGTACGCAACCTTCCATAGGAAATTCTCTTGAACTCTGTTAGGCTTCTTTTGGAAAGCGAATATGGTGTCAAACATGGGCTGATCTGGGTGACCCATGAACCGTTGGATATCGTTGAGTGGAAGGTGTTGATAGCGCTGCAGGTCGGCAATCAGGGCAGTGATGCCATATAGCGAGTCTTTTTGACTTGATGTCAGATCATAAGTGATCGGCACAGTGTTGATGCAGGGAAAAACAGCCTCCTCGGCAGTCTCAAAATTTCGACCTGAAAGAACAAGACCACAGGTTACCAATCCCTCACCAGTATAGGCAGATAATAGGGACATCCAGCCTGCAATACCTACAGCTTGAAGCGTAGTATTCCTAGCGCGACAGCCGCTTTCCAAGTTGGGTAGGGACACTGCTGAAATATGCGACATTGAGGCAGGTGGCTTTGGATCATACCTTAACGGAGATAGATTCGGGAAGCGGCACGGTTGACTTTGCCTCCCTAGTTGAGTCCAAAATGCTTCTCCTTGCTTACTTTCATCTTCTGCAAGCTGAAATATGCTATCAAGGACTTGATCTAACGACCTTGTAGATGGGAGGCTTTTGCCCACATAAGTAGCAACAACATCATTGAAGATGAGCTCGAGGCTCTGCGCATCATACAAAGCATGGAAAATTGCTAGATCAAGATGAACCGCACCGTCATTGTAGACTGTTCTGATGTGCCACATAGGCAGGTGTAGCGCGCGGATGGCTTGGTGTTGAACTTTTCGCAGCCATTCTTCGACAGGCATGCACGGATCCAATTCTTTTGGTAAAGCCCATGGCAGTCTTTTTGTGTCTGGTTTATACTGTATCATCACGAAAGGATGCTCCTTTCTATCCAACGGCATAAATCCAGTTCGCAACATTTGATGCCTCCTCGTCACTCCTTCCCACGCCTGTCGCATTCTATTCAAGTCCACCTTTGAATCCAGTTCAAGTCGTAGATAATTGAGGTATATGCCCCCATCTTTGGTAAGGAATTGTGATATAATGCCCTTTTGCAGCGAAGTACACGGGCGGATAGCTTCGACATCTTCCTCTGCAACGTGACACGCAGCCAGGGCCTGCATTCGATGCATGTTCTCAAATGTGATAAAATCGAAATGGCTGGTTTTCGACGGCTTGTCTGGGCTTAAAGTCTGAATGTACGATGCAAGATCGGCGCAAGTCATATACTTCATGACGTCTTCGGCCTTTACGTGATGATCTTCTCTTCGTAAAGTGGCTGCTATCTGCACAGCGCTGATGCTATCAAGACCAAGCTGATAGATCGATGTGGTCGGGGAAATTTCCTCTACTGATATTCTTGCAAATTGTGCAAACACGTTTCGGACTTTCGTTTCGAGGGAAGTCCATTGATAGGCTGGAGTGTTGTTGCTGTTGGAAACCCTCTTTATTCTTGCAAAGTCGTTGAATGTCGCCACTAGAGCTTTCTTATCGACCTTTCCTGCTTGTGACTTGGGAATCTTATCGACGAAGACGAAAAATTGTGGGACCATGTATGAGGGAAGACGAGCTTTTGCAGTTTGGATCAACAATCGCTGGAACTCCTCACATTTAATCTCATCATTGGGATCGTTCACGGCGATGAAGGCAACGAGCTGTTCTTTCGCTTCCTCGTTCTGTTTCAGGATCTGTGTGACGACAGCGATGACTTCAGCATGTGAATTGCAAAGGACGTGATTGATCTCGCCGAGCTCAACCCGCAATCCTCTGATCTTGACTTGGTCATCTACCCGGCCAACAAATTCAAAATTACCATTAATCAGCATCCGTACCATGTCTCCACTTCGGTAGAATCTCTGTCCGTGCTTACGCACGAATTTATCCTTGGTTAGGCCTGACCTGCCGAGATATTCTCGTGCAAGCTGAGTTCCTCCAATGTAAAGCTCTCCCATTGCAAGAACAGGGAGTGCTTCTGCAGTATGGCTCGAGAACACTGCAAAAGAAGTACTTGGGAACGGCCTCCCAATCACAGAAGTCTTTGTTTGCTTCTTAACTGGATAGATCGTCGTGCAAAATGCGGCTTCAGTGGGGCCGTACGAGTTGACACATGCCCCCTCCCATTTCTCGACTATCTCAGATGACATTGCTTCACCAATGCAATAGAGCCATTTCACTTGCGGTATCTCAGACCTTTTGAGCGAGACAGCGACAGATGGCGTTAGATCCAATAGATCAACGTCAAGCACGTTGATGGCCTTAGCCAGGTCATTCAACATCATCTGTTGTTCAGCGGCGCAAAGTGCGAACCCCAATGTCCACGCCAGAAAGCAATCGTAGTAGCACATATCAAAGGTGACAGCTGCATATTGAAGGAGCCTGGAATTTGTGTTCCATGGTATTAGCGATCTGGATGATTCAATTGTTTGGATAGGGGGGCTGTGTTCCATGCTCACGGCTTTCGGTGCGCCAGTCGAACCGCTCGTGAAAAGGCAATATGCTAGATTCGACCCAGAGAGGTCATTGAGACATGGGTTGCTCACAATGGTATCGTCGATGACGGAAATGTCAATGGTATCCACGACTCCAAGGCTGGGGGGTACTAAATTATCGGAGTACAAGATGACCTTGGCTCCTAGATCTTCTATCATCAGGCGTTTTCGCGACTCTGGTAGATCGGGATGTATTGGAGAAAAAGCAGCACCAGCCTTGAGAACCCCTAGAATACAGGCATAAAAGAGCGGGCTTTTTGAGATGTGAATAGGGACGACATCTTCCTTTCTTGTGCCATATTCAAGCAAGACATGTGCAACGCTATTTGCTTTCTCATTTAAGGTTCTGAAAGACCACATCGTCCTCGACCCATCTCCGTGCATGAAGTCGAGCGCGATATGGTGTGGTATCGAAATAGCGTTGAGCTCAAATCCTGAGTGTAGAAATTGTGTATTAAGATTAAACTTTTTGAATTGCATGTTGGATTCCGCACGCAACTCGATGGGAACACCAGACGTATCAAATGCTGGTCCATGAGGCTGCCTGACTATCGATGCTAGGCTAGCATCGAAGGTTTTTGCGATTATCTCAGCTTCTGCCTCCGAAACAACCGAGTTGTGGTAATGAAGAACTAAACGGAGTGCATTGTATCCCTCTTCTGGAAAGACTTCACAGACCAGTGGCAGATCCATGTCACCTGAATCGTGCTCAAGTGTCCAGATCTGATCATCTAGTGACTCGCCAGATTGCTGTAGGATGACTAAAGTATCGAATAGTCGACCACCCTCCTCAAGGACAGAACTCTGTATGCGGCGCAATGGCGTTAATTGATGGCTGATTGACTCGATATTGAAGTTATGAATACTTTTCAATAGCGTATCGTTGTCGTTACAGGTTTCGAAATTGATTCGAACGGGCAAAGTATTGAAACATGGTGCAACAAGCCGCCCTACATCTTCCCCAATAATATTGCGCCCGCTGACCACGTTGCCAAAGCATACATCACGCTCACCAGTGTACATGTGCATGATCTTTGCCCAAGAAGCCTGAACCAGCGCAAGTAATGATATAGAAGCGTTCTGACAGGTCGATCGTGCTTCATTCAGTGGGATTTGAAGATATTGACTCCTTGATGCTGGGCTTGGGGACCCGCTGATTGCTTTTCCAGTGAGGTCGGGAAAATATGTCGGTTCAAAGTCCTTGAAAGATGCAGACCAGAACTTGGCCCCTTCCTCAAAGTCCTGCATTACTATGCGTTGTAGATGTACTTCGAAAAGTAATGGCGATGGCAGAGTGTGGCTGTAGAACGTATCTTGGACCTCTTTGAGCAGATTGCTAATTGCGATACCATCATAAATGGCATGATGGCAACAAAAAAGTAATCTGGGGAATTCACTCGATCGGACAACAGCGAGCCACACGGGTGGTTTTGCAGCTTCCAGCAGACTTTGAATCATGCTGTTCGCAATGGGTCGCATTTCGTCTTCTGGTGTTAGTTCGCACCACTCGATAGTGGCGTCTTTTGAAACCACTTGAGCAAAGGCATATGACGGATCAGTTGTTGGTAGAAATGATGTCCGAAGGATATCATGCCGCTGAACCATAAGCTCCCAACAATGCTGAAGACGTGATAAATCCCCGTGCACTTTGAAGGTCATCACATTAGTGTAGCAAGCTCCATCTAGTGATTGGTTTGCCGACAACATTGCTTCTTGAAGTGGTGTGCAGGGCAAAATCTTCGAGCATTGCAAGCCCTTTAGTTCGATCGTTTTTCGGAGTCGACAAATCTCTTCAGGCGCAAAAAACTCTTCAAGCATCGGGGGAGCCTCCAGATTAGGACGGGTTGGCGGAATGATTTGTTTGGCAACCGCCAAAAGCTCGATTGTTGGGTGTTTGAGTAATGTTGAGATAGCAAAGTCGCCCAATTTAGCCTGTCTAAGCTTGTTGCTGAAATTAATAGCGGAGATTGAGTCTAATCCCAAGCTGTAAAATGAAGACTTTCGCGTAATGCTTTCCAAGTTGGCGTCACCAAGCGTTAGTGCTAGAACTTGGGCAACTTGCGTCTCCCATACATCAGTGATCTTCTCTTCTCCCATATTATCATATATTTGAGAAACATGAGGAAGGCTTTCTTCTGTGATGTGCTCAAACAAAGACTGTAAATATCTCTTATCAATCTTGCCCTGAACAGTCGTGGGTAATCGAGATATGGGCACTAAGTGCGATGGCACCATATATGAAGGCAAGTAGCGAGAAAGTTCTGTAAAGAGCGCAGTAACTGTCGAGCGGTAATGCTCAGGTTCTAAAAGCCTAGATGTTGTAGCCTTGGTAGATTTCGGTACCCAGAAAGTTACAATTTTCTCGGGGATTTTGTTACTATGTAGGAGTAAGGTTGTACAGTCGTGTACGCTTTCCTGGTCAAGCACGAGCGACGTGATTTCTCTAAGCTCGACCCTTAGGCCACGAACCTTTACTTGATCGTCGATTCGGCCGATGAAAAGAATGCTATCGTCAGCCAGCAGGATGCCCATATCGCCTGAGCGATAAATGCGTCCGTACAAAGGATGAATAATGATTTTCGCAGCGTTAAGTTCGGGTCTGTTGAGATACCCGCGGAAGACTTGACTACCCCCAAAACATAATTCGCCCACTGCTCCACGTGGTAGTATGACTTCACTTTCTGGATCGAGGACAAATGCCGAAGTGTTACGGAAAGGTTGTCCTATATTGTTTATCAAATCATATGGAGTGACCGAAGCTCGTATCGTGCAAATATTGGTTGTTTCTGAAGGACCATAGCCTATAACGTACCTGGTTAGTCATTCCCTGAGTCAAATAAGGGCATAGGGTTTTCACCTTGCCAGAGGCCTCGACCAGCCCATTGTCGCCGCACTTGCTCGGTAACCGCTTCTCCTGCGGTTACAAGGAATTTCACCTTTGGCACGTTGTCGGGATCAACCAATGCCGCAACCGTGGGCGTGAGACTGAGGTGCGTAACATCTAATCTTCTGATAGCTGCCTCGAGATCCTGAAACAAATCATCTTGGCTAGCTGTGCACAAACTCATACCAACATGCCAGGCGAAGAAAATCTCAAAAACCGAAACGTCAAAGGCTTGCGAACATGCCTGGAGTAATCTTGAATCTGCCGAACGAGGATAAATGCTAGATAAGAATATGAGGTTACTCATCAAATTATCTTGCGTTACTAGCACGCCTTTAGGCGTGCCCGTACTACCGCTGGTGAAAACAGCGTATGCTATATCGTCACCTTTATATGGAGTTTCAAGATTCGATTCTGAATAATTCCCCAAATGAATCTTGTCCGAATCCAGTATAGAAGCAGATAAACTAGAGTGAAGACCTTCAGAAACTGACGACTCGCTTATGCATACCTGAATTTGGGCGTCGTCAAAGATGGCTCTGACTCTTTCATTTGGCGTGTCGGGTACAAGCGGGAGATAACCGGAGCCTGTCTTCAGAATTGCGAGTATCCCAGTGTAGAGTTCAATGGACTTGTTCATCATCACTGCCACTAAGCAGCCTGGCCCGATGCCCTGTTCCAGTAGGACGCGAGCAAGTTGATTGGAGCGACGATTTAGGGTTGAATATGTGATGGCATCCTTGATTTCCATGCTTCCGTTAACATTATGACCAAATATGACGGCCTCTTTCTCTGGCATGGTTGATGCCCATTTCTCCACCGAATATGACAGACTATGCTGTATGATGTCTTGTCGGGGCTCGGGGTTAGCTATAGCCAATGATGATGGTGTGAACCCTTTGGTAACGTCCACAATCGACTGATCCAGGTCGTTCAAGATTTGTACGACTACTTCATCTATCTGCTGTGATAGATGTCTGATTTGCGATTCGGGGATGACTGAAGAGTCGTAGGTAGCGCGAAATGAGATGTGGTCAGGCTTTGGTTCGAACTCCAGTGTTATTTTGAATTCAAGTTGATCTGCGCTGTCGACGATATAAGCAGTTGGAGATGATCCAGAGGCCGTATTGACGGATTTTTGCCAGACAAAGAGGACATCGAACAGCCGCGCTTGAGCTTTGGATGCTTTTACAATCTCTCGCAATGGTAAACTACAATGCTGCAGGCCTTTTCTGTTCAAGCGCTGCGCTTCCACTAACACGTCCCGTACCGTGGAAAAGTCCCCAAAGCGCAGACGAAAGGGAATTGACGCAATACATGGACCCATAATGTCTTCAACCCCGGTGACAGGGATCGTTCTGCCCGAGATAACATTTCCCAGAATGACATCAGTCGACTTAGTGTACAGAGATAGGACATATGCAACTGCAACCTGGAAGAAAGCTTGAGGGCTTATCGTTAGCTCGTGTGCGCACGAAAACAAGTCGCTGCGGTTGACTATCGATCGACAGGTCCAAGAACAGACCGAAGTGCTCTTGGTTAGCTGCCCATTGTAGTTGGGAAGTGATACCTCGGCTCGATCCGCCAATGTGTCGGCCCAGTACCACACATCCTTCTCTTTCTCTCCTTCAGAAAGTTGGCAGTAATATTGGACAATATCCTGGAATGGAGGTCGTTCTTTACACTTTTGTTCGCGAAGTAAAGACCCCAGGTCTTCAAGGAGGAGATCGAAGGACCATCCGTCGTATAGAGCATGATGAATCTGAAAGAGTAGTCGCGGGTTGGTTGAGGGATTTTGTATCTGAACAGTAAAGGGCCGAAGAAGTGAGTCGAATGAGTCAAGCGAGTACTGTCTTGAGAAAGTACTAACTTGCCGAATTTGGGTTGGCTCCAGTGTATTCCAGACCAGTTGTATAAATGTGCCAAACCCAGAAGATGAACTCAAAAATCCAGAGCGGAGGATATCATTAGTTCGAGTGAGATTGAGTAATGCGTTTTGAACTTCAATGAAGGAGTATGACTGGGAAAGCTCAACTTCAACCCAGTTACAGTAAGCTCGAGGGTTAGATAGAGTCTCTGTAAGCATAGCCTCCTGAAGTGGTGTGCATCGTTGAACTCGAGTAATACTCAAACGCCACTGCGTTAACTCCGGAATGTCTAGCGGAATCTGAGCATTCAGAGACACTTCATCTGGGCGGCGAATCGGCTCCGTCTGCATCGATTTTTCGGATGCTGATATCAAGTCTTCTACGGTGGTAGCAGCCAAGACGTCAGTAGCACTGAGATGGTAACCTTTCGAACGCAAAGCTGAAGTTATACGTATCGCTAACAACGAATCAAGCCCAATGTGAGCCAGGTTGCAGTCTAACGTTAATTTCCGTTTCAAATACCGCTCAAGGACGCCAATGATACCACTGCTAGAGCCTTCCACATCACCGCTGCGTGGCATTTCGTTCTGCAGCCTCGATCGATATAGTGCTTCGAGAGACGAACGATCGACCTTTCCAGAAGATGATTGTGGCATATGATGTAACTGTAAAGCTGCAGATGGTATCATATATCCAGGAAGCCACTCTTTGCACATTTGTAAAATGTCAGCTTCTGACACATTCTGTGAACCTGCGGCACAGAATGCAACTAATGCATCGTCGATTACCATGGCTATTGCAGTGCGACAGCCATCAACCTTTCTGAGTGTTTTTTCAATCTCGCCGAGCTCAACCCTTTGGCCCCTCAACTTCACTTGCCCCGAGACGATGCGGCCCAGACATTCTAGTGTCCTATCATTGCTTAACCTCGCTCGATCACCAGTCCGGTATAAATAGCCATACTTGGGGTGATGTATAAAAGAGCTAGCAGTTATCTCGGGCCGATTGAGATATCCTTCAGCTATCTGCGGACCTCCAAGGACTAGTTCTCCTTCTTCCCCTACTGGAACAATTTCGAGCATGGAAGCTGTATTGCCTGGGCTGGGAGCAACTATGAAAGCTGACACTGTATCCAAGGGAGAACCTATTGTGCTAGTCGAAGAAGAGGAAGGGAAACGAGGCTGCAAGGTGCAGTGGATTGCTGCCTCGGTGGGGCCATACATGCCCCAAAGTATACTTTCTCGCGTAGAAGTACCGCCGTATTCAGCTACGATGCTGTCAGTGAGCATCTCGCCGATTGTAAGTAGTAATTTCAGGCCAGGAACGTTGTTTCGATCTTGCAAGAGATTGTTTACGACCGTGGGCGTCAGCTCAGCTGCATCTACATCGAGGAGTTGTATCATTCCTGGTAGGTCGTCCAGCATCCGCGCACGGTCGCATCCAACCAACGTGCGGCCTTTGTGCCATGGGAAGAAGATCTCGAAGATTGAAACATCAAAAGTCGGAGCAGCAAACTGAAGGAAGCGGGTAAAGTCTGGGATGTGGCGGCTATGAGCCAACAAGCTTTGGGTGACTGCACGATGGGATACACCCACCGCCTTGGGCAAACCCGTAGAACCGCTGGTGTAAAGGACATAGGCAAGGTCACTTGGACGGACCTGTTGCGCTTTGATGAAGTCGACGCTCGTGCTGGGAGCAAGAGTTTGATCGACGAGCAAAATTGTAAGACCCTTTGTGGATCTGACGTTCCCAACAAGGTTTGATGATGTGATGACAAGATTTGCCGACACATCTTTAAGCATGAAGTCTACTCTCTCGGCAGGGCTGTCGAGACCTAGGGGGCAGAAAGCTTTTCCTGCTTTCAAGACCGCTAGAATAGCGATGTATAATTCAGGACTTTGTGGCAGAAGAACGGGTATAACAGCAGAAAAACCCTCCAATCCTGCCAAGGTGTGTGTGATTTGTCTAGCAAAGGAGTCACTCAACAAGTGCAGTGTCTCATAAGAGAATCGCCGTCGTTTCGATCCATTTTCCAGGAAGTCGAGTGCAAGTGCACTCGATGATGGTGATACCAATTCATGAAGTAAGTCCGGGCCTTTGAGAATAGCAGGTACCTCGTTGATTATAGATAGATTGGATTCTTTACTTTCATCTTGCTTCATCTTGATGTTCCAGACTGGAATGTACGCTCGCAGGGGGCAGACCCAAAGAATATGCACGAAATCACCCACAAAAGGGCATCAAAAGGGCACAAGAAAATAGGGAGATGGCGAAGATTTGGCTGAAAGCGTGTCACCGGCAGCTATGGAGCCTTTGGCCTACTTGGTAGGGCCAAGTGGATGAGAAACTGCGGTGCAGTGATTGGTCAACAACACTAAAGTCTCCAGTAACCAACAAATTTCGCGAGGCTGGCATACACGTGAGAACGTGTAAGGCTGTCAGTGTGAGATGCCTGAACGCGTCAAGTCTTGCTCATGCATACAATATCGGGAACACGTGCACTCTGTATTGCTGGTGTAGTCCTAAGGGGGCAGCTGTGCGAACCTCAGCAAGCATCGCGGCATGGAGCAACGTCGGCCATGTGAATTTTCGAGGTCATGTAGCCAGTTTGTTTGTACGGCCGTTGGTACGAAGTACTTGGTAGATGCAGCGTGGCAATATGGACTCCTAATGGAGCGTCATAGAAGCTTAACGAGATTTTTTGGTCTAGGTAATTAGTTAATTAATATGTAGCATCCAAACAATTTGGTGGCTGGAACTGCATGGATCCAATCAATAAAGCGTATCCCTGCACCACCCACCTTTGCTTAACTAGTGCAAAAGGTTCGCATGCACTGGACTGGTGACTGGTGACTGCAGGTGGTGACTGGTGGTGCTGGGTCCCACGCGGGCGCAGATTCTCGGTGTCATGATGTGATGCGGTGATGGAAATGCGCAAGACTCGAAGTTCGGCTCCGGCCGGCTCGAGATGGGATGAATCATGAAAGGGCAGGGCAGGATAAGAGTGGAATACCTAACTACCTACTAATTAATAATTATGGAGTAACTACTCCGTAACTACTTAGTTAGTAATCCTATGCTCATCTGATAAGATTGCGCGGCATTAACTCGCCCCCGACACTAGTCAGCTAGACTAGTCGCTAATGAGTCTAGTGCATACATAACTAGTTAGTTAACTAATTAGCTCATCGCACGTCTGTACCCGTGTTTCTGTCAGCCGTCATACCGTCTCATACCTAGGTCCTATGCCTTTGGCCTGCTGCATCCATGACTTGACCCTGCGATAATTACAGAATGTGTAGGTCCATGCCTTCTCGCCCTTTGCAAGTTTCACACATACATAAGCAGTGCGCGTGAGTGACTGGCTGGGTGTGCCTGGAACATGGTTAATTACCTAGTCCCGACTCCCAACTTCATCGTGCCAAGATGAGCTAATTAGTCAGTAACCGTGTCATGGCAATCACGCTTTCCATCACGGCTCACGACTGACGACCCACGACTGCAGTCCATCGTCGCCATCTTCATGGCCCTTACACTCATTTACCTGGTCCCTTGTTTACATCTGTGACTTTAGATATGCAGCGAGCCGATATCTTCAAGAAACAATAACCATGCAGGCTTCGCGGCTGCCCCAAGAATCGCTCATATCACCCTTTCCTACAGATGCAAACTCTGATGGCTCCGAATCTCAATCACTTCTCCAACACGATGATTGCAACTTCACCGAAAACGTTTCAAGGCGGCGCAGTACCCAATGGGATATGCACGCTGAACCTTCTCTGGCTACAGTCCAGCCGCACACATGGTCAAATATAACATTCATTCGCCAAGCCTTTATCCGTCAGATATTGGGTCTCAATCCATTCAAAACATCCTACTTCGCCCTTTACCGCCCATTGGATGACCTAGGGTCAAGGGCTATTCTTGCGCTCGGCGTTTTGCTCGCCATATCTGCTGGACTGCCCCTGCCGCTAATAGGAGTAATTCTTGGACGCATCATCAATAACTTCCCACCACCTCAGGATGAACTGCGAGCACTGATATTCCGTCTCATGTCTGTTGCGGTTGGATATTTTGCCGTCACCTGGGGCTGGGCTGTGTGCTGGGCAGTAATAGGCGAACGAGTGTCGAGGAAAACGCGCCAAGGCCTATTGCATCGTGCCTTGGGCATGGACATGGCATATTTCGACACAGTCGCCCCTGACATGTCTACCATTCTTACAGAGAAAACTCAAACCATCCAACTTGGAACCTCAGAGAAGGTCGGATTGTTCATAGCATCAATCTCCTACTTCATCTCTGCATTCGCAGTAGGCTTTGTCCTGAATGCTCGCTTAACTGGCGTAATGTAAGCTATGCACATACGACACCTTACAGAGAGGACTTGCTTGAGGGCCCCTAAAGTTGACCTGATTTTAGGTTCGTTACAGTCATACCTTCAATGGCTTTCGTCGTCTTTCTTGGTACCAAGACTGTCTCGAAGTTTTCAAAGCAAGCTGCATCCTATACTGAAAAGGCTGCATCCGTAGCTGAAAGTGCAATCAGAGGCGTTCAAATTGTACAAGCTTTTGGATTATTCGAGCGACTCAGCGAGGAGCATATCCACTACCTACAGTCTGCTTTGCGCATAGGCATTAAGAAAAGCATGGCTGGGGCGCTTATGCTTGGCTCTGTCTATTTTGTAGCATATGCGACCAACGCACTAGCGTTTTGGTACGGCGACCGCCTGAGAAATGGCAGCGCCGAGGCTGGGACCATTTACGCTGTTGTGTTCCTGATCCTGGATGCATCTTTCGTAGTCGGCAGTTTCGGACCGTTCATTCAAACTTTTGCCTTGGCTGCCGCAGCAGGACAGTCTGTTCTCGAGGTCCTGGATCATCCGACCTCTGATATTGATGCCTATTCTACCAAAGGGAAGCCGGTCGATTCTGCTCATTTTGAACGTGAAATACTATTTTCTGGAGTATCTTTCGTCTATCCAGCACGTCCTGCTGTGCGCATTCTCGATGAAGTTACTCTACGGTTTGCCCCCGGCAGAGTGACTGGCCTCGTAGGGCCGTCCGGGTCTGGAAAGTCTACCATTATTTCGTTGCTCATGCGATTCTACGATCCTACCTATGGGGCGATCTCCCTTGGTCACGAACCGTTGAAGGCATTCAATCTTCGTAGCCTTCGCTCGCGTGTCGCTCTAGTAACGCAGCATCCCACCTTGTTCACTGGGACTATCCTCGATAATATAAAACTAGGAATTCGAGAGCCGATTTCAGAGGAGGCTGCGCTTGCAAGGTGTATCGCCGCTACTAACGAGGCACATTGCGATTTCATTGATCGTTTGCCTCAAGGAATGCACACCAAGATTGGGACGGGCCCTCAATCTCAGCTCTCTGGAGGCCAGAAACAACGTCTCACACTTGCTCGAGCACTTGCTGGTAACCCTGCCCTTTTACTGCTTGACGAGTTCACGAGTGCTATGGACAGTAAGTCTCGAAAATCTTAGTACTAGTTATCAGAAACCCTTTTTGGGTAACATATAAGGTTCTGAGACCTGGCTAACAATACTTGTAGGTACGAGTGAAGCTATAGTGTTGGAAAACCTAAAACGTTCATCTGTAGCTAACGGCAGAACAACGATCATAATCGCTCATCGACTTGCCACAGTGCGCAATGCAGATAGCATTATAGTCATGAAAGATGGTGTTGTAGAAGAGCAGGGCCAGCATGAATCGCTTCTCAAGGCTCATGGAGTCTACGCCGAGCTGATCAAAGCACAACAATTCGAAAAGAGGCAGCAAAGTATCTCCACCACAGCATCAATTGTGTCCAGTTTACAGCCTACGCACAAAAGTGATCTTGACAGCAATAGCGACATGGATGCCAGTCCCAAAGCCTCGGCGGATGTCCAAAATAATGCAAAGGGCGCTTGGGAATTGACGTCTCGGTGTATCGCCTTGAGCCGTCAGGAAACGCCTGCTATTATAGTTGGTCTTGTCTCATCCATATTCAGTGGTGCAGTCATTATTGGAGAGGTGAGTGTCCAGCCAAAACATGCCTATGCATATTCATCATCTTCGAATATCGATGCCTTGAACTGCGCATAATATGTCACGATATTGTGAACTAACAAATTAACAGGCTATCATATTTGGAAATCTAGTTGAGCTTCTCAACGACACCTCCCAATCAAATGAATTGACTTCTAGAATCGCTTTCTTTTGTTTCATGTTCTTCATCCTTGCTCTTGTAGCTCTGCTGTCCCATAGCATTGGTAAAACAGCGTTCGGTATCGTCTCTGAGAATCTGGTTCTGCGAGTACGCGATCTATCATTCCGTACAATCCTTCAGCAAGACATTGCATGGTTTTCGAAGCCCGGGCATTCTCATCACGCTCTGATGTCGAAGATAAATTCGGATAGCGGCTCTATTAGCGGCTTATCTGGTGTAATATTAGGGTACGAACACATATCACAGAGCTGTACATGGAAAAAGACTAACCTGCTACCTACAATTTAGCACCATATTTTCTATAGCTACATCCGTCCTTGGTGGTATTGTCCTAGCACATATTATAGCTTGGAAGATTGCTATCGTACTCCTGGCTGCAGTTCCAATCATGCTTCTAGCGGGGTTCTTACGTCTGCGCATTCTAGCTATGGCTGAAGAGTACCATCAAACAGCATACAATGACGCTGCTGCTCTAGCTTCCGAAGCTACCTCTTCTATGCCAATAGTGGCAGCTTTTGGACTCGAAGACCACTTCCTCCAAAGTTACCGCGAGGCGATACGAAAACCCTATGAAGATCATTTCAGATTCAGCATTATTGGCAACGTCTTACTGGCCTTCTCGCTTGCTATTACATATTTTGTATATTCTCTGGCGTACTGGTGGTGAGTAATTCCCAAAGGATGTTCGATTCTTCGAACTCTTCAAATCGCCCTCATCGCTGTTTGATCCGCAATTAGTACAGGTTTCTAATGCTTCGTAGGGGCTCCAAACAAGTTCGTAATGGTAACTACAGCCAAAGAGAATTTTTTATAGTATTGCCTGCGCTGCTATTTTCTGCGCAAGCTGCGGGGCAATTGTTCAGTCTCGCACCTGAAGTGACACGCGCCAAGGCGGCCGCTCAAAGTGTATTTTCCTTGCACGACGAAAAGCCATCCATCATTACTCAGATGACTCTCTCGGGGGAATCTAGTAGTCCAGGTATAGCAGAGCAAAATCCTTTGTTGGGAAGCTCATCCGCCGCATACGGCACTTTTGGTATCAAGGGAGAGTTGGAATTTCGTGGAGTCAGCCTCTATTATGAAAGCAGGCCAGAAGTGCCCGCAATCAACAACGTATCGTTTCTTGTACGTCAAGGGGAGTATGTTGCTTTTGTAGGTCGGTCTGGCGCAGGAAAGTCCAGTACAATCCATCTGATTGAAAGATTTTTCGATCCTACTTCGGGGCAAGTGCTTCTTGACGGTCAAGATATAAGGGAAGAGCCAGTCCGCACTCACAGGGCCCGATTGGCCTTGGTAGTAAGTAGATTTTCCAGCTTGCTTTGTTCTGCACATTGTCCCCGTCCAACGTCAATTTGATGCTGAAGTATAAAAAACCTTATACTTCTTGAATACTAACACCGAATAGGAGCAAGAGCCCGACCTCTTTCCAGGTACGGTCAAGTTCAACATTGGCCTTGGTAAGCGACCAGGAAGTGAGCTGTCCGACGACGAGATAATCCGGGTGGCGAAGGAGTGCGAGCTCCACGAATTTATCATGAGTTTACCAGAAGGATACAATACAGAAGTTGGAACTCATGGATCTAAACTATCAGGCGGTCAACGGCAACGGCTCGCAATCGCTAGAGCACTTATACGAGATCCTGAAATTTTATTGCTCGACGAGGCTACGTCCCAACTCGACGCCACCACAGAGCAAGATATCCGCCAGGCCATCGCAGCCGCATCCCGTGGTCGAACTACCATCATGATAGCTCACCGGCTGGCCAGTGTACAGCATGCCGACCGAATCTTTCTATTTGACGCAGGTCGGATAGTTGAACAAGGGCGCCACGATGAACTCGTAGCCATGGGGGGTATATACGCTTCTATGGTGTCAGCTCAAGAACTTGATTAGATAAATTGCAGTTATCCAGTATCGAATCGTCGCTGTCCTGCCAAGGAGGTTGCTACTTGACGATGTCGCATTGTTGATACCCATGTATGGTATTTTTTTCCTCATGTACAACTATCCTGTTTTTTTTTTGGTTTCTGGTTCCTGGCTCGACCATGTATCCAACAACGACCTTCCATATTCGTCATGCTCAGCCGGCAGCTTCAGGCAAGTAGTTAGGTACGCAATAGGTACCTAATTATCCAAGTACGCTAGCAGGAGTACCTAGTCAAAACTCGATTGCATGACACTCACTTCACATACATAGCTAGCTCAAGAGCCCAGGTCTGAAAGGCCCCTTGAGAGAAACTCGGACAGTTCTTACTGCATAACAAGGTGCTTGAAAACGAAGCCTAACAACGACTCAGTACGACACAAGCCGCAAAACTCGGATGATGGAGCCGGTGCTGCATGCAGGGAACCGAGCAGGTCAGAGAGGGAGAGAGAGAGAGAGAGACTCAGAGTGGTGCAATGATGATGGGCCGAGCGCCTCCCTCGTCATACTATGTAAGCCGACCTTGATTGTGATGATGAATGTGTAAGAGATCAACCAGTCTACGACCTACTAACTCTAACAAGGCAGCTGCACCGAAAAAGCTAAGCTCAACAAGTCAAGAATAATACGGAGTAACTATTATGTAACCAGTATTTGTGGCCCATCTAATCAGATGCATCTAAGATTAGATTGATAAAGGAAAAAAAGTTTTCTCCGACTTCGCTCCGAAACACGTAATAACAAAAACACGACGGCCCAAGTTGGTTAGTTATGCCAAGCTGCCATCCCGCGCAGTATGTATGCTACGTCTTCCTGTCCTAGGGGCGTTGCGGGGCGACACTTTTTTTTTTTCTTGTTGCAAAATTTTCTGCCCCGTCTCCAGCCGCTTCTTGACTGATGCTTTCACACTATCTTATCAGATGGATCATCTTGTGCTAGGCCACCAACACAATCTGCTTGGTTAGCCGGCCAGATTGGTATAATTACGCCAACTGGGCATGGGGCCCTAATAATAAGGGTCCTTGACTACTACGAGCATCGGACGATACTTTGACGGGCTGGTAGATCCCTTCATTGACATGGATATGGGCATCACGTAGGCGCGGAGGCCAGACCGTCTCGGTAGTAGGTACCAGCACCCAGGCAGAACTGGAATGCCCCTTTGCTCTCTCCTCATAATCTGGAGAAGGTAGCAGAAATGGATTTCACTCCTTAGCACCTGGAGCATTCCAACTTCTTTGCCACGCCCCCTCAAGTCAACCCATTGTTGCCATTTGTTATCCAAGTGTAGATTGTTTGCTGAGGTATTAGTTACCATGTACTACAATCCCGCTTCTAGTGTCGACGTCATCCATCAACATACCACCCGCTGACATTAGCCCAGACTTTGCTTTTGCTCCCTTGGTACTTTTGCCCCGGTAACTCCATCAACTGGAAAAGTAGTTGTTATAGATCTTGCCATCCAGGTTGGTGGTAAGCGAGCAAGCTCATCTACGGAGTAGGTACGCTGTACACATGGGCGGCAATGGTCTGATGGTGCCAAGGTTCTCCACTACGTGCACCTCAGTGGGCTCCAGCTCAACGACACCATGAGTCCCCACGCAGAAATCTCGTCAGGCATGTCGGACAGTCGTGCACTTTCGCCTGCGCCTGCGGTGCAGAAAGCCTTCAACGGGTTCCTCACCGAGAACTTTGATGAGACCCAACTTCCTGCTGTCGACAACCGATCTCATCTTCGATATACCCCTCATGAAGAACTACACGATCTCATATGCGTTGGGTTTGGTCCAGCGTCGCTCGCCATCGGCGTAGCTTTACATGATGCCCTGGACGGGACGGATCCATCGCTAGACGATGTAGCAGGTCTCCAAGGCAGGCCTCCCAAGGTTGCTTTCCTGGAGAAGCAAATCCAGTTTGCATGGCATGCTGGGATGCTTCTGCCAGGCGCAAAAATGCAGATTACGTTTATGAAAGACATGGCAACAATGCGAAATCCACGAAGCGAGTTTACCTTTATTAATTACCTGCACCAGAAAGACCGGCTGGCCGAGTTTGCCAATCTGAACACTTTTCTACCGGCACGCGTTGAGTACGAAGATTATATGAGGTGGTGTGCAAATTGGTTTGAAGAGGTCGTAGCGTACGGCCAAGAGGTTGTTCAGGTGATGCCCGAGAAGTCGGCAACTGGCGAAACTGCGAGCTTTGCAGTGGTGTCGCGCAATCTTCTCACAGGCCGAACAGAGACACGACGAACCAAGCACGTTGTGATTGCGGCAGGCGGAAGACCCAATATCCCCGAGCCCTTTCCTGCCAATCACCCAAAAGTGATACATTCGTCCAAGTTCCAATACATTTCTAAACAGCTGTTCAAAGATCATCGTGCGCCGTACAACGTAGCTGTAGTTGGTAACGGCCAAAGCGCGGCAGAGATTTTCGACTTCATCCACGCAAATTACCCAAATGCGCGGACACGACTGCTCATCAAGGGTGGTGCATTGCGACCCAGCGACGATTCTCCATTGTAAGTTTGGTCAGACGATCTCATGATGCATCACTAACAATTTTGAGCGTGAATGAAATCTTCAATCCTTCTCGGATAGATTGCACCTACAATCGAGAACCCAAACTACGCACGACTACTCTCCTGGAAGACAAGGGTACCAATTATGGTGTAGTGCGCCTGAACCTCTTGGAGCACATTTACGAAACGCTCTACATGCAGCGGATACGCTACGGCAATGGCCCAGAAGAGGAGGCTCAATGGCCTCACCGGATCATGCCCTACCGCCAGGTTATCAATGTAGAGGACTCACCTGCCATCCAAAACGGCATTCGTCTACACGTCCAGGATTCAAGCCCATTGTACCTTTCTGACAGTCCAGGGGCGAAGGAACAGCAAGAAACGTTTGATGTTGACACGGTCTTTGTTGCAACAGGATACTATCGTGATCTACATGAGACTTTACTCAAAGATGCGCGGCACCTTATGCCAGGCGGCGACCTCAAAGATGCCAAGTGGACGGTTCAGAGAGACTATAAGATCAACTTTGAGGACAAAAGCGTTAGTGATGATGCAGGCGTGTGGTTGCAAGGATGCTGTGAGACTACGCATGGAGTAAGTTGTGAACCAATGATGTACGCGAGGCAACTTTTTTTTTTTGCTAATGCAACATGTAGCTGAGTGATACCCTTCTTTCCGTGCTTGCAACACGGGGAGGCGAGATAGTCAGGGCGATTTTCGAGAAGCCTGCCAAGTGGGATAGCTCGGATGTTTTGGGCGGCTACGAAGAGCATGCATAGACACTACTTAGGCACCCAAATAGGTATTGGCATGGCCCTGATGCCGTCAATGTGGTTTGAAGACCTTTGGATGAAATTGTCTTGATCAAGCTGAATTTTTCTATCAGTCAGCTGCCTGTGGCAAATTGGATGCTGTCGTGGACCTTGTGGTAGGTTACATGTGTTTGCAGACTCGAGAACCAAGCCTGCTGGCTGAGCAGGCAAGTACCTAGGTAACCATGTACCTAGCAAAGGCCATTTAGAAAGTTGGATTGCAGTGATCAAGCGTCGTGGTTATCAATGTGTGAGGATTCAGGAAGGAAGATGGCAGCTCGTTGTAATAACACTGGGCCGCTCCTTCCTTCCTCCCAGTGTGCCAAGCATCGACTGCGATGAATCATGGCTAATTACGGAGTACACGGTACCTAACTACACAGATAGCTCTGACTACCACTGCAAGAGACCAAGAAGAAGAAGAAGAAGAAGAAGAAGAAGAAGAAGAAGAAGAACAAAACAAGGCTGCTCTTGCTTGACGTGCCCGTGGGTGCGAATTCTGCATGCCCCAGCGCATTCTGACAGATTCTGCGATTGCAGGTGGTGAAGAAGAGGAGATGATGAAGGGGTCTAACCAGATACGGCGAGCGCAGAGCCCAATCCAATCTCATGCTGCCAACACCCAGCGCTGACCTCAGAAGCTTTCCCGTAGTCCAGCGTCAAAACCTCATCCTGCCTCCTCCACAAGACGTTTATCGCGCGCCAATTCGCTGCTGACCTGCCCCATCGTGCCCAGCCCGTGCTAGCCCCTTGCTGCTGCCATCGTGTAGCAGCCGCCCAAGAACACGCTTCGTGGTACGTCCAACCCCACCACACCAGGCGACGTGCACCGAATCGAGCGCCTTCACGCCGGGCCTCCCAGCGCACACATTCTCCCTCTTATCGACACCCTACGACCTGCCCTTCTGCTGTGGTGCTGCGCCACAGTCACTCCCCGCCGCTGCGTGAAACTTCGACCCGCGGCGCTATTCGGCATGCAACGATCGGATTGACCGCGTCACAGCTGCATTGGCTGATCACTGCGACCTCACCCGCGCCTATACCCTTTGTACACGCATTTTGCTCCCTGCTATGGACCAGCAGTACGCCTATCCCGCCGAAGCGCCGCCCGCAACCCGCCAGCGGTACGCTCCGCACAGCATGGCGTCCCCCCAGCACACCCAGCACACCCAGCGAGATAGCAGCGTGCCCTCGCAGATAAAGCAGGAATCTTACGCCTCGCCCACCACTTCCTCGCGCCAGAGCACAATAGCCATCCAATCGCCCGCCGGCCCCGCCAGTCGAGGCCCGGACTACAACGACGGCGACGGCGATGTAGCCATGGAAGATGCGGACCCTTACAAGCCAAAGTACAACATGTCACGCCCGAATCACCAGCAGAGGCATTCACAGCACTTTCTGCAGCAAGAGGAGAGTGCCGCCGCGCGAAGATACTCGCCTATGAACCTGTCGCCTACTTCGCCCTATGCTGGCAACCCCCAGCAGGGTGGGCAGAACTATGCCAGTTTCTCCCCTCAGGCACAGGTGCAGGCGTCTGGCACTCAGAGCAACAGACAGAGCCCGACTCGCAATAACCCCTACATGTCGCCGCCTAACAGCTACTACTCTCCTCCTTGTACGTACAAATCGCCCGTCCAAGTCTTGACCTTGACCCACCCCATGATGATGATGATGATGATGATGATGCTAACTGGCATTTGTTTAGCCTCCCGGCCACATGCCCCCCAACTACCGCCGATACAGTCCAACATGAGCCCCGACAGCTTTTACCCCCAGAGTGCGACTGCCCAGCTCAACGCTGTTTACAACAGAGAGGCACGATCACCACGCACATCTACACACCCCAACACTCCACAACAAACCCAAGTCGGGGGTGGGCCTGTGCCCAAATTTGAAAAGGTGTCCAATACAGCCGATTTGCGACCCAAGATCAACTCACAACCTCCATTCCGTCGCGCCAATCCTGAGGGCGGCTTTATCAGCGTGAGTGGGGTGACGATGCTTGGTGGAAGGGAGGCGCTGACAGTATAATCCAATAGCCTCTGCAAGCGCTTACGGCCCATTTGCCAACCACATACAAGTTGTGCAACGGCCAGTTCAACTACCAGTCCTCCCGCAATCCGCGTCGAGTCTTGACAAAACCAAGCAAGGGAGTCAAGAATGATGGATATGACAACGAGGACAGCGACTATATCCTTTACGTCAACGACATACTTGGGTCGGAAGAGTCGGGGCACAAGAACAGGTATCTGATATTGGATGTTTTAGGCCAAGGCACGTTTGGGCAGGTTGTGAAATGTCAGAATTTGAAGACACAAGAGGTTGTCGCCGTCAAGGTCATCAAGAACAGGACCGCGTACTTCAACCAGAGTATGATGGAGGTGTCGGTACTCGATTTGGTAAGTCTTGATGTGCCTGTTACGACAAGCAGTGCTAATTGGACTATAGTTGAACAAGCAGATGGACAAGAACGATGACCACCATTTACTGAGGCTGAAGGATACCTTCATTCACCGGCAACATCTGTGTCTAGTGTTTGAGCTTCTGAGCGTCAACTTGTACGAACTGATCAAGCAGAACCAATTCCGAGGATTATCTACAACACTTGTTCGAGTCTTTGCCCAACAATTGATCAACGGATTGGCGCTCCTCGGTAAAGCGAAGTTGATTCACTGCGATTTAAAACCAGAGAACATTCTGTTGAAAAAGTATGCTCCTTGTCGTTCAAGGTGCCAACCGCTTATGACTGACGATACTTCAGCCTTGAAAGCCCGATCATCAAAATCATCGACTTCGGATCAGCATGCGACGAACGACAAACGGTTTATACCTATATTCAATCACGGTTCTATCGATCTCCCGAAGTCTTGCTAGGACTGCCTTACTCTGCAGCAATCGACATGTGGTCACTTGGATGTATCGTTGTGGAATTGTTTCTTGGTCTTCCTCTCTTTCCTGGCTCGTCCGAATACAACCAGGTTTCTAGGATAACCGAGATGCTTGGCCTACCACCACATTGGATGCTGGAGATGGGCAAACAATCGGGCGAGTTCTTTGAGAAGACGCAAGACGAGTATGGTCGCAAATCATACCGGCTGAAGTCTATGGACCAATATTCGAGGGAACATGGCACCAAGGAACAGCCTAGCAAGAAATACTTTTCGGCAACCACATTACCGGATATCATCAAGAATTACCCCATGCCAAGAAAGAATATGAAGCAAAACGAGATTGAACGAGGTACGTAATGTGTCTTTGCCAGGAATTTATGCAAAGCTAATAGGCAAAAGAAATGGCAAACCGAGCCGCCTTCATTGATTTCGCCCAAGGCCTCCTCAACCTCAATCCCCTGGAACGGTGGACTCCGGCTCAAGCAAAGCTTCATCCTTTTATCACCCAAGCCAAGTTTACCGGTCCCTTTGTGCCCCCCATGACTCTGAAGTCAAGCTCAAGCAGATCTCCTGCACCTGGCGTTCAAGAACAGCAACGGTTCGAAGGATTGAGCAGGCAACGGCAGCAGGCGCAGCAACAAGCTGTTGCCGTACAGCAAGCCCAAGCAGCGCAAAATGCTGCATATGCTAATATGCAAATGAATCAATACGCTGCTCAGAGTCCCCATGCTCAACCAAACATGTACAATAACATGTACAGTCCGAACCACCAAGGCGCACCTCCGCCGTATCCAGCACAAGCAGCTGCGCCGTATGGGCAGCAAATGGGGATGATGCAGCCTCAGCAGCCCCGGCAATACAATCAACCCCAAAATCTCTATGCACAGGCTACTACGCGTGCCGGACGGCAGCGGGCATCAACCATGGACCAACAGCAGGGTCCTACAGGCATTCCACCTGCCCTGCAGAGAGTCATCAGCCACCTTGATCCTAATGCGCCTATCCGCCTACAGCCCTCACCTGCCTACTACCCACCACCCCCTGATGGTGCACCTGAAAGTGCAAGCAGCGCTCGGAGAAGAGGGTCAAGAGCCAGTAATGCAAACAGGAACCAAAACTTTGTGCGGAACCTGGAAGATCGATCACTTGAGGAGGGCTTCATGACCCAAAACCATTGGCAATGATGTGAGAAGCTGTGATTTTAGTTTCTACTTTCCAATCTGTGGCGTGCAATAAGCGTTGTGCGCAGCAGCCCTTGTAGTGCTCCAATTCTGCGCGTTTTTCGCCATCTAGCAACCATGAGCGATTACAGCCTTGTCTAGCCCTGAACTTGTGTTTGAGACCACGGACACGGTCATATGCTTCAACAGGCAGAGGATTCGTTCGACTGCACGAGCCGGATCTCGTACCTCGTACCCTTTAAATTGCATCATTATCTTTTTTTCCCTTTGCGGCAACGTACAGCAGACCAATACCTAGGCTACAGCATCAATTTCAGGTCGCGATTATCAGACAGCGAGTGGCAGTGCTTGGAGTGACAGACACAATACCTATGACTCACAGCCAACGTTCGCGGACGGTACGGTTGAGTAACATGTTGGACGGGGTAGGGCAGTGTAGTTCTGCAATGAAGCTACCTGTGGTTTCCCTTTGATGATGGTTTTTGGTTTTTATTTTTGGTTTGTTTTTCTTAATTGCATCAAGCGATGAGAGCGTGGGTTTGATGGTAGCACATGTACTTTTAAGAGCATTCGTACGAAAGAAGAAAGAAAACACTACCTGGCTGTGCTCTGGCATCGCCGAGCAAGCATGGAACTCTGATTACCTTGATACCTTGCACCTTGCAATGTCTGAGATGGCGTAGTGGATTGTCGTGCGTGCAAGAAGCTAGCGCCACTGTGATAGGGCACCAGCCCCGCCAGGGTGAATTGAGCACGGGCCAAGCACGCACATTTGGGCCCCGCGGTTTTTGTCGCGCTGAGTCCAAAATTCACACTTGGCGACAGGAAAGCGCATCCCACTTCTTTGTGCCCGCCGCTTACATCGTCAACCCTCCGGCAAGCCTTTACTCCCGAGCACAGCAGCAGCCATGTCACGATTCTTTGCCGCCAGCGACAGCTCCTCGGAAGAGTCCAGCGAGGAAGAGCTCTATTCCAACGACGAGGAATCTGAGCAGGAAGACTCTGAGCAGGACTCTGACGACGACTCGGATGACGATGACGACTCTTCCTCGGACTCTGAGGGAGGCGGTGCCAGTCGATTCTTGAAGACGGCCGACAGCGAGAGCGAGAGCGAGGACGAGGACGCAAACAAGGTGCTCAAGAGTGCCAAAGACAAGCGCTTCGACGAGTTGGAGGCCACGATCCGGCAGATTGAAAACGCACAAAAGATCAACGACTGGGCAGTCATCTCTGACCGTACGTGTTCCCGCCAGTCCCCTCGTAAAGTTGAAGCCAGAGCCGCGTGGCAGGGCTTTCAAGTACAAAGAGATGCTAACCTATGCAAACCGCAGAATTTGATAAGCTCAACCGCCAGATGCCCACGCTGATGAAGCAAAACGATGGCAAGGTGCCCAAGCTGTACATCCAGGCCATCGCCGACCTCGAGACCATTGTGCTCGAGACGCACGAGAAGCAAAAGGTCACGCCAAAGAAGATGAATGCCGTCAACACCCGTGGATTCAACGCCGTCCGCCAAAAGGTCAAGAAGCACAACCGCGACTACCAAAAAGATATCGACCTCTACAGAGAGAACAAGGACGAATTCATGCGCGAGGTTGACGAGGTCGAGGAGGCACCCAAGGAGAAGAAGAAGAAGAAGTCCAAGGTGCCTCAGCTCGGCATAGACCTCGTCGAAGAGGCTACCGATGATGGTTTCATTACTGTCGGTGCCGGTGGCAAGGCAGTTCAATACACACCCGAGGGCATCCTCAAACACCTGCGGTCGATTGTTGAGCAGCGTGGACGCAAAAACACCGACAGGCTGGAGCACATCCGGACGCTTGAGAGACTCTTTGATGTCGCTGTCAATGACTATCAACGAATCCGTGTGCTTTTGACACTCATCTCGACCCGCTTCGATTTGACTTCGGGCACGGCTAGCCACATGAACCAGGAGCAGTGGAAGCTGTAAGTGCATTGCCAAAGCCCCAATGGTAAATTGCTAACAGGTTTCAAGCGCGGACCAAGAGTTTGGGAAACTCCTACACATCCTCGAGAATACAAAGGACATTGTTGTCGTTGAAAATGCCGAGGAATGGGAAGATGACGAGAAATTACCTCCCATCACAGAGGGCGAAATCTTCCGCGTCCCTGGCTCCGTTGTCTCCTTTGTTGAGCGTCTTGATGACGAACTGACCCGCTCGCTGCAACACATCGACCCACACACAGCCGAGTATGTAGAGCGATTGTCGGACGAGGCGCTCCTGTATGCCCAACTTGTGCGGGCTCTCATCTATGTGGAGAATTTGAAGAAGAACCCAGCTCTGGGGCTGCCACAGGAGCCGCTCAACCGCATTGTCATGCGCAGGCTGGAACATGTCTACTTCAAGGTATGTCGCTCTCTGAAGTTGCTCTTTATTTTTACTAATTGTCATAGCCCTCACAAGTCGTCACAATCATGGAGTCGAACAGTTGGAAGGCTGTTCCAGACACACTCGACTCCGACATTACCCCTCGTGCCATCTCCAACGATACCACCTCACTCGTTCAGACTCTCAGCACATATCTGTTCCAGCATAGTGAAGGCATTATCCGTGCGCGAGCAATGTTGTGCCAGATTTATTTCCTGGCTCTCCATGATCAGTACTATAAAGCTCGCGACATGATGCTCATGTCTCATCTTCAGGAGACAATCAGCAACTT
This sequence comes from Shiraia bambusicola, assembly GCA_028220655.1. NCBI lineage: Eukaryota > Fungi > Ascomycota > Dothideomycetes > Pleosporales > Shiraiaceae > Shiraia > Shiraia bambusicola. The sequence continues at coordinate 94,717 of SSBG01000037.1, read as the reverse complement.
TGATGTCAACACCCAAATCCTCTTCAACCGTTCTCTTGTACAAGTTGGCCTTTGCGCATTCCGCGCCGGTCTTGTCTACGAAGCTCAGACTTCGCTACAGGAAATTTGTGGTAGCAACCGACAGAAAGAGCTTCTTGCGCAAGGTCTGCAGATGCAGCGATTTACACAAATCTCCCCCGAGCAAGAGCGTCTCGAACGTCAACGCCAACTTCCCTTCCATATGCACATCAACCTTGAGCTCCTCGAGTGTGTCTACCTGACCTGCTCAATGTTGCTCGAGATCCCTCTTCTCGCACAACTCGGCTCATCGCCCGACCTTAGGAAGCGGGTCATCAGCAAGACCTACCGCCGCCTCTTAGAATATCATGAGCGACAGATCTTCACCGGTCCTCCCGAGAACACTCGCGATCACGTCATGCAGGCATCCAAGGCGTTGTCCGCTGGCGAGTGGAAGAAGGCAGCCGAATTCATCAATTCCATCAAGATCTGGGAACTCATTGCAAATGCGGACAAGATCAAGGAAATGCTCTCTGCTCAAATTCAGGAGGAGGGATTGCGAACATATCTATTCACATATGCTCCATTCTACGACACACTTGCCATCTCAACACTGGTAGGTATGTTTGAGCTTTCAGAGCGCAAGGTTTCGGCTGTTGTGGCGAAGATGATTTCACACGAAGAGCTTGCAGCCGCTCTCGACCAAGTCAACTCAGCCATCATCTTCAGGAAGGGCGTGGAGCTGTCGAGGCTCCAGACGCTGGCCCTCAGCTTGTCAGATAAGGCGTCAGGTCTCATTGAGTCGAACGAGAAGACACTGGAGCAACGGACGCAGGGCACTGCCAACGCTTTTGAGAGGCAAGGCGGCCGCGGTGGACGTGGAGGTGGACGTGGTGGCCGTGGAGGCCGTGGTGGAGGTGCACCACGTGGAGGTGGACGGAACCAGCAGTTCACAGGCGGTGCGTTGGGACGTGCTATTCAGGCTTAGGCGGTGGCTATTGTTCTCAGCGATGCCGCTTCCAAGTGTTGCGTAGGGTCATGGGCGGCGATAACGGTTTTTTTGTGAAATGGGGTCACTTTTTTTTTCAATCCCATGGTAATGCAATGTATTTGATCTAGAGTGCATCAATGGAAAAGCATAAAATCAAGGCTTCTTTTCATTTATTTTTGTGCGTCTAACGGTGGTGGTGGCATTATGGCCGGGTATCACGTTTATCCATCTATCAGGTACATACCTAGTAGCTATTCTAAGCCCGAGAACCAGCTACAGTTATGAATGCAGGGCTCCAATACTCATTCTCGCCCGCCTGTGTGTCCACCCAGACCAAGCTGTCTGCCATCAAATCCTCGACGGCAGCATGAGCTCGCGGTCTCTCCCAGGCCAGGTTCAACTGTAGCATGGAGAGGGTCACGTATCCCAGGACTTGTATTGCCTCGAGCACGGTGCTCTGATCAGTGTTCAGCTCCTTGGGCACACTGCGAATCAGACTTCCATGTCCAATCTTCATGATGCTGAAGCAGGAACCCAGTGGCGTGAGAGAGTCGACAGCGCGCTTGATATCGTCGTCAGTGACTTGCATGCCACCCCCGACGCCTCTCCCTTTTGATATCCTGGCCTTGAGATCGGAGACAGCGATCAAACCGCCATTTTCGCTGCGGGTACTGCGGCACTCTTCTACAATCAAGACGCCCAGGTTAAAGTAAAAGTCATTTACACTCCCTCCGAGTAGTTGTGCCCATATGCTCTCCCCTCCTGCTCCTCCTGCTCCTCCTGCACCGCCTGCACTGTCTTTGTGGTAGGAAGAAGCGAGAAAGTCGATATTCAGGGCAGAGCACATGCGCGCAAATTCAGCACGAAAGGCAGGATTGGCACGTATATCTTTGGAATGGGTGAGGGCAAAGTTGTGGAGCAGGGACTGGAAGACGGCGAGCTGGGACTCGAGAGATTGAGCATTGCGAGTGCGCAAAGAAGCGCCATGGGCGGTGTAATGGTGATTTTGGAGGCCCCGTGAAGAAAGCGAGGAAAGCCCGGGGGTGCGGCGGCGGTCCATTACCGAGATATTGGGGAGAGTGGTTGAGTGTACATAGGCAATAGTAGGCAGGTAGGTAGATGGTAGGTATTGTTGTTGAGCTGCGTTCATCATGCGGGGCATAGTTAGTTACACCGCCCGTGCGTGCAGATCGGGTCTATCAAAGGAGTTATATACCGCCGCCATCACATGCTTTACATGCTTTTACAGCCAGTGTGCCCTCTTGCGCCAGCAGAGATAATAAGTTATAATACCGTATTCACGCGGTTACAAGCCCTCAGGCTTATAGCAGAAAAATCGTCATTAGCAACGTTAAGGGGGGGGGCCCTAGGCGAGGATTGTGGCTGACAGTACTTGAGCTCAGACGTTGAGGAACGGACAGTGTACGATATATTTACTCTTATTTGCAGCCACTTGTGGTGCTCGACACTGGGCAATATTTATTCCCAACGCTAATAGTTCGACGAAAGGAAAGGTGATCCACGTTGCCGGCTCACCATTCACTGGATTCGGCCTTGAGTTCAAGCGAAACTATGACCTGGACAAGACGAAGCGATCATATGGAATAACGGCTCTTGCTATGGTCCATGACAAGCATATCACCGATTTCCCCGGTGATGGCATGGCGAGCATTGATATCACGGCCTATGATACGCTTGAGATGGAGGCGAAGAAGGTAGATGCGCCTGTTGCTGGCCGCACTCCATTAGATCCATCAGTCAGTCTATCTCGCGAATATGGGCGTCCAGTGCTAATGGCCTGAGCAGGCGGAGAATTGTCAGACGTGGTTATGGATGTATTTTAAAAGGATCCATCGTTATTGACTGAATAAGGTCTGCAGTCAGACGAATTCTGCCGAGCCTCTAGCCTGCTAGCGCGACGCTAAAAACTTGTAAAAACTCCTAAGAACTTCTGCAAACTTCTTGGCCAATGAGAAGGCGGCACGACGAGGCTTGGCGCCCTTGGTCACGTGGATTGCTTCCTGATTGCTTCCTGACATGGTTATCGTGAAGTCCCAATGACGTATAACTAACTAGTAACTATCGGTGCTTTCCGGCTCAGCGTGCCCACAACTCTAGAGACATACATACATATATATATAACTATATATAATATAATACATATATACCTACCGACCTACCGACCTACCGACCTACCCGCCGTCGACTATGCTACTGTGACGGCCCTAACTTTGCCCTAGAGCTAAACGGCTCGCATGCACTGCACTGCTAATACTTCATCTCTTGCTCTGGATTCAATGATTCCCATTTCTCACCAACTTCTTGAGTCGGGCCTGACTGTACATATACCTGCCAAAATTCTGCGACACACGTGGTTCGACGAGTTTTTCACTCCGAGCATGTCGCCCGCTACCATTAATAATTGTGTGCTATTGCTGAACCTACCCCCCAAGGCATTAGCCGGCATCGACCTACTTTCTTTCACCACTTCGCCTCGCTTCCATGGAGTCAAAAATGTGCCTCCTGGCCTGCACTTTGTATTCGTTGCTAGCGACTGTACCCTTTCCCTCAGGCAAGGCGCCTGGTTTTATGTCACGCCTGGTACGGGCGCCCCGCAAGTTTTTGTCAAAAAGTGGGATGGCAACGAGGACCTGGTAGCCGAGACATCACAGACCGAAGTGCTGAGGTGGCGGGGAAACCTGGGCAGCATATGGCAAGATGGCCTGACTCCGTATCGACAATCCGTGCAGGAAGGTGATTCTGGGGCTGAGGAAAGCTGGCCACAAGAGTCGAACGATTGGGACAGCCTCACATCGCGCATCACACCTACATTGCTCTCACGAATATGCGGCCTCAACCCTGACCATTGGAGCCTTACTTCAGCATCATCCGCTGCCCAAGACCTGGAGCACATTGTTGGGCTAGAATCGGGCAACAGTACGATACATGCAGAGAAAGAGCTGCGCTTTCTTCCAATCGACCTCAAAAAGACCTGGAGAGACGGAGCAACTGGCCGTGAACGAACGGAAGCAGCGCAAGATCGATCCTGGTTTCTAGGAGATTTGGTCAACAATCACTGCCAGGCAAGCGACAAGCGCGGGCGGGAATTGGAGCTTCTGGGCGAGCTGCAATTTTCCTTCTTGATGGTCTTGACGTTGAACAACAGTTCATGTTTGGAGCAGTGGAAGCGACTCTTGCAGCTACTCTTTACATGCCAACAGGCAATCAAAGACAGGCCAAATCTATACCTAGACCTTTTGAAGTTATTACGAACACAATTCAGTCACTGTGGAGATATTCAAGGAGGCTTGTTCGACATGGGCGAGGTAGGTGGTGGCTTCTTGAGACGGCTGTTCACTCGGTTTCGGAGAAATCTAGATGATTTTGAGGGTAAATGGAAGTCGGATCTAGTGGACGAGCTTGAAGACTTGCAAGAGTACCTACACCAAGAGTTTGGCTGGCAAGTGGACGAATTCTATGTCAAGCGTGGACTAGTAGTTTTGGAGGACGGCGAGCGGGTCGACTTGGAACTCGATGGTGCAGACGAGGACGATGAAGTAGGAGATTTTGCCCCCATGGTTGTTGAACTGACACCGGCGCAACTGCAGTTAATCAAGGACAGCCATGTCAGCCATGTACAAGGTGGACAGGAAAGAGCCGATGCATCTGAAGAGGAGGCTGATCTAGACGACATGGATACGCGATATTGAAGGGCCGTGCATGACTGCCGACCGGTGAGAGGATTGGGACCCGTGGACAGGCCATGATAGTACAAAGTATGTGCGGAGTATAATGCTGAAATACAATCAAACACATTCATGGGATGCGGGCTTCAAAGTCAGCGAGCAAGGCCAACTCTTGAATCCTATTACTATCAAACGGTGAGCCGTGACATGACCTCGATACCTACTTACCTACCTACTTTCATTGAGCACGTGAAGCTCTATCATGTGCTACCTAATCAACTAATACCCCGGGCCTAGGTAGTTGGCCTTTTCTCCTGCAGCGCTAACTAATGCAAGACAAAAATAGTATGTATGTATGTATGTATGTATGTAGTTATGTATGTATGTACATATGTATGGATGCATAGTTGAAGCAGCGCAGAAGCGTCACCATGAATTCGCTTGCCCATGAGCGCTAACATTGTTGCAACTTGCGACCTTTTGGGGGAGAACCAAGACAGGATAGGTATTAGGTAGTCAAGTTGTTCATGGGCCATGGCACGGTGACCGGCGAGGCGTGTTTGAGGCGGCGCCCTCTTACGAGCTGTGCATAACACGAACATAGCGTTTGCGGTTGCAACTTACGGCCCCCATTACAAACATATACCAGACTGTGATAGGAAAATGCGGGCTGACATGTCGCTTGACCCTGCTTCACCATTGGCTACAACCTACGCCTCTTTCACGTCTCGCATTTCGAGTCCTGTTCTAGGTCCACCACCCATCCCAAATCCCAACTTCCCAAGCGAGTAATAGGTATAGGCTGAGGCTGAAGTCCTTCCCAGTATGCACGTTCGCGACATGTCCAAGTTGCGAATGGCCTTTATTGGCTGCATTGGCTTCAGCTGAAGCATCTTGCAAGGCCCACTGCCAATTGGGGTTGCTGATCCTCGTTGGAAATGAAGGCTGTGCTCTTTGACAACATTGCCCCTGGTGCGCCTGAGGTCTTGGTTAAAACCCGCAGTCAAGTCGCGTTTTTAGTATTGAACACGGCCAATTGACCTGCTACTTGCCTACCTACCTACGTAGTACCCATTCAACTGAAAATCTCCCTCACAAAAAAAAAACAATGGAGAAACAAGGAGGTAAGTGCATCCACTGTGCACGTGCTTGCACTGACATGTAACGAATTTGCAATCAATTGCTCACCTTCATATAGTACCAATGCAGCAATACCCTCACGCGCCCATGTCGCCAGACGTCACTGGTCAGCAACAACAACAACAACAACAGCCACCTGTCTACCACCAAGATCCAAATGCGCAGCAGTACCAGCAACAGCAGGCGCAAGCATATCATCAGCAGCAACAATATGCTGGCTCGCCACCTCCCCAGCATCCTCAGGGCGCCTATCTGTCGCCTCAGCAGACGGGCTATGCCCAACCTCAGCCCGGCATGCCTCCTCAGCAGCCAAGCGGCACCGTCTACCAGAGCGCGACTCCAATCGCAAGCTTGGGTCGTGGACCTGCGCCTGCTGACTGTCCTGCGTGCGGACAGAGAGCCATGACCAATGTCGCATTTGAGACTGGCAACACCACACAGTGAGTATAACATATCCTTTGCACAGATATGCGCAACTGGAAGCTGATATTGTGACAGTGCTTGGGCTGCTGGCCTCTGTTGTATGTTCTGCTTGGGCTGCATTCCTTACCTGCTGTCTTCTCTCAAGGATGTCCAGCACAAGTGCGGTCGCTGTGGAGTGCTCCTAGCCACCTGGCATCGCAGCGGTACCACTGAGGTTCACATCCATTCGTAAGAGTCTAGACGGTTTGGTAGTGAATGCATGCATTGTGAGATTTGGTGCATGGAAACGTTGGGAACGGAGTTGTTGAGGCATCATGAGAAAAGTATAGGGCGGATATTGATACCCAGGAGACGAGGAAGCGTTTGAAACATCAAGAGGGTTGCATTTGCTGTTATGTATTATGTCTATTGGAGTTTGTGCACGTGTAAGCCAGAGTGCTGAGTTATGTTTTGGACTAATAGATGATTAATTATTAGTTTCTTTGGTTTCTTACTAACTCTAGGTTAATCGCCTCCTCTAATTAATTAATACCTAGATTAGGTGGGTATGCATCGATTCAACTCGTATGCATCGATTCAACTCGTATGCATCGATTCAACTCGTATGCATCGATTCAACTCGTATGCATCGATTCAACTCAAACTTAATCTCACGTTTCAAGATTCAAAGTGCATGTAAAGTATTATGTAGTTCTGACTTGTGAATTGATGATCCTACACTGCACATTTGCAGCAATCCTCCCTCTGCATGACGTCACTTAGTTACTCTCTCACACACATGGTGCACATGCACACACATGCCTAATTACCAGCCAACCTTCTCTCTCCACAATCACTGCACAACGTGAAACAGCCTGAATCCCATCTAGACTAAAGAAATGCACCATTTCGGCAACAAAGTGCCGTCATGTCATCATCAGCCACCGCAATACCAACTTCCAAGTTTCCTAGCGTCAAGGCTCTGGACTGGGTCACGATCTTCGGTTCCTACTCATCATAAAGTCATCATCACGCCTAGAACAGAGCGCATGTGGCTGCTACAATCAGGGAATTGAGGTGACCCAGTGGAGCGGTCGCGTCGCAAAGGGATGATGTCGTGGTTAGCGTGCCATGGGGAAGTGAGGAAATTTCATGCGAAACTGGTATATAGGTAATGGTAAAGTGTAGCTCTTCCATCGTTCCAGCAGCTCGTTCACTTTTTGGTGTTTTCGATTTTATCCATAACGTCCTCTATTGGGAGCGTCGTTGGTTGTTGCCTTGTTGTCTTGTACAACGTTGTTTGCTATCACAAACAGTAGCAAATTACGTCAGTATAAAAACAACACAACCCCTTCTCCACAATTTTTGCAGACAAACTTCCCCATATCCACCACTCTCAATATGGGTTTTTTCAATCGCCGCCCTGCACCTGCTGCAGCAGATACGACCACTGCTACTGGCACCCATCACCAAGAGAAGCGAGGAGGTGTATTCGGCCGCAAGGACAAACACTACAACCCGAATGGAGCTTCTTCTTGGAACACCAAGCCAACCTTTGGCCAATGGATCAAGGCTACTGCTCTAGACATTGTGACCATGGCAGTCATGGGTGCTATCGGTCTAGGTGTCTACTTTGCTGATCCGGCACCAAGCCGTAGCTTTCCAGTTATTTTCTCAGATGGAGAGATTGTATTCCCTGAATTTGCCTATCCTCTACGCAACGAAATCATTCCCATCTGGGCTGCCGCCTTGATTGCCTTCTTCGTTCCCTTTGTCGTGTTTCTGTTCTGTCAGATTCGTGTTCGCTCTTTTTGGGATGTCAACAACGCCACCATTGGTCTTTTGTACTCGCTCATCACGGCCGCTGTGTTCCAGGTCTTCATCAAATGGCTCATTGGCGGTTTTCGCCCTCACTTTCTTGCCGTATGCAAGCCCGTCATTCCTGAAGGTGTTCGTTTCGGAGAGGCCAACGATGGCGTCGAAACTGGCTTGAATGGCAATGTCGGCAATGGCTACCGCCAGATCATGTTTGACCGAAGCATTTGCACAGGCGACAAGAAGGAAATCAATGATGCTTTGGAGAGCATGCCCAGCGGACACACAACTGCGGCCTTTGCTGGCTTGGTGTTCTTGTACTTCTACTTGAACGCTAAGCTCAAAATCTTTTCCAACTACCACCCCGCCATGTGGAAGATTATTGTCCTCTATGCACCCCTCCTCGGAGCCTGCCTTATCGGTGGTGCCTTGTCAATTGACGAGTTCCATAACTGGTATGACATCCTTGCTGGAGCCGTCATTGGCACCATGATGGCATTCAGCTCCTACCGCATGGTTTACGCTTCCATCTGGGACTTCCGCTTCAACCATATACCACTCCTCCGCCACGCTCCTTTTGTCTATGGTGCTGGACCTAGTACGTCTGATGGCTTCCATGACGCCATTTTCACGCGCAAGGCTGGCTGGGGTACCCATGAGGGCAGCAGCTGGGGAGGTGCGCCTTTCGATGCTGCTGACGGTCCACGAGGAACCAAGGCTCCTCAGCCAGATGGACCCACTGGCCACCATGGCGCGCATCATGCCCCGCATAGTAGTACCTCAAGCCGTGTGAATAGGAAGCCTCTTGGTGCCCACAATCATGGCCATGCTGAACCTATGGTCGGCACCCATCCCAATGGCGAGCACATGGTTTGAAGGATTGGTTAGCCCTCATGAAATGTATCCCAGAGACGTCATTTTGCCACTGGCGATGAAGACTTGAACGCACTGTTACCAACTTTGATTGGGAACAGTCTCATATCTTACATGTTTCTACTTGTCATTTGGGGAAGTTTATGGAAACATTTTTTCTTTTTCAGAGATACCACTACGATAGTTCATAATTGCTTGCGATGGTTCTATGCAATTACACTAATGAAAACTTTACACACATACAATGGCGTATTAATTGAGTCCAAAACATGATGAACGTGAGCGAAATGTGATGTTATTCTGGAGTCTGTGTTGACTTGAGGTTTTTTTTTTTTTTCGTTTTCGTGGTTGGTTGGGTATCTTGGGCTACCCAGTGTTATCAGAGCTGTGTTTTGGTATTAATTACTGCTAATTCAAAGGGTTTGTTTGGCTTTTGGCTAAGCCGTTTGTCGGGGCTGATTAAATTAGGATTCTTATGTTCTGGGCCTGGCTTTACAACGTTAAGCCTCTGGACGCGTTAAGCTGCGGGCTCATGGCGGTGTGCCTGCCGCAGAAGATATTTTGAAAGTACGCACCTTGTGCCTATATATACTAGGCACATTGTGTGTTTTCTGTGTCTCCTTACCCCCTCCAATTGGCCTAGCTTTACGAAAAAAAAAGTCGCGAAACGCAATATTTCCGTGTGAGCAGGTAATATCATCTTTGTTTGCCCGCAACGGAATTGGTTAGCTAGCTACCGTTTGTAAAACCACAAGTATTAGCAAAGTCTCTCATCAGAATGATGGAAGCCAAGCCAAGCCAGATCTAACGTGTCGTGTAACCAGGTTCGAAAACCGACTCCACATTGTGCACTGGATCGTCAAGGGAAAAGTCGGTCAATAAATGGATTCATTACTCGCCATGACGTCACAGAATCATTCAATGAACAAGTCGTTGAGCATCATCTTCATGTATATATATCAAGTCTACAAAACCATGTACATCAACCTCCCTGCAATTATCAAAGCAAAAATTACCCTGCCCAACTCCGGCACCTAATACCTTGCATTTCCACATTCATCAAACCAACATGCCTCGCGACGGTGGACCCAGTCAAAACGGCCCTATTGAAGGCCATGCCATTGTCCACGGAAACTCAGGGGATGTAAGTAATAATCCCTACCTACTAATACGCCTTGCCCGCTCAATCTTTGTCACACGATCATCAACTGACCATGACGTGCCCACTGTGTCCAGGCTACGCTGCAACATACCAAGAACAACATTGCACCCATGCCAGAGATTGAAAAGGGTGAAGGTAACATATCACGAAAGCTCCCAGGGTGAAAATATGCATCTATACTAATCAACACTTCATACCAGCCATAAGCGAGTCTGGCCAGGCCAATGTCGTAAATTTGACAAAGGGAGATTCCAAGGCGAAATAAGCGATGGTTATCAGTTGATTATCTAGTTATTTGTTATGAGGGATGATGATGTAAAATAAGTTATAACAATAACTAACTAACTACCTCAAAACAAAGTATTAAAAAAAAAAACAGAGAGATATAATCCCTATAACTAGTTACTTATCTCTTGCATCCCTTATTCAAGACAAGGATTCCGAAGTTTATATAATCTCACAAAGCAACGGCGCGATATACTTATATACTTATATCCCTTAATAGGTAGGTATGCAGGCCCCCCCCCCCCTATAAATACTCGTGCCTATTTATAATATACCTACCTACCTACACACCTACCTAACCTATAACCTAATCTAATTTTACTAATTATAAGCATTTCTTCCTTCTTAAGAGTTAATACTACTAACTAATAATAGTGCTACTAAATAGTAAACCTACTAAAACGGTGACTAGTTATATAGTTATATATATAAGAGAGAGAGAGAGAGAGAGAGTTATATATATAGATAATAATTAGTTAGTTAGTTAGTAACTATAATTATTATTAAAAGAACTTAAAGAAGGAAAAAAAAAAGAAGTCTGTAATTGCATATTATCTGTAACTTTGTTAGTAAAGACCAAGTGCTTTCTTCTTAACTCTAGTGTGCTTGGACGCCGTCATTGCGGATGGAACGTCGTGGAATTCCAAGGAATAAATTAATACAACGAGCAACAAAAAAAAACTACATCACCTTGATGTGCAAAACGTAAGAAAACAATATAATGGTGATAAAAATCTTGGATAGATTGGCTGCTTGAAAGGCACCAGCCCTTGGTGTACTATCTTATCTGCCATCAACACTCTAGAAAACTAATATCCAGAGTGATTATACCAAGCTCTCTGCTTCCAAAAAAAAAAGTGTTAAAAATATGAAGCTATGATTGCTTTCAAATAAAAATCAAGATAGACACCCAATCAGTTACTCCTTTCGCCGCCGTGTAAACCCACACGCCGTGTTTTCCCGCGCCAATATACTCATTGAGCGGTGTATTGTTCCAACCCTACACTTTGTTAATTGTCCAACCTCGAGAGCCCTCACACGCCGTACTCCAAGGACACCACCGTCAATAGGCCCAGCCTTGGCTAACCCCAGAATGGACCTTTCGACAGTCTCAACGCTAGAGCTCCGCTGCGAGAGCCTCGTCGCTAACATAAGTTGCGCCAGAGGCACTCTGCAAGTCAGAGAACTTTGCATCAAAGCCGTCAGGAAAGCCAAAAGGGGCTGAGTGGGAGCCGAGGCCAAAGACGTTGGTCGAGCCAAAGAGATCGACATGAGAGTCAGCCAGGCTGAAAGTGGGTTCCACGGTGGAAGCTGGAGAGCCTTCAGGGAACTGGTCAAAGTCGAAAAGGCTGTCAATGACAACTGGCTTTTCATCGACTGAAGTGTGAGATTGAACAATGTGAGATAGGCCAGGACAGCCGTCCATTGTGGGAAAGCCGTAGGCGACTGACACTGCAGGTCGCACAATATCGCGGCAGGATATTGTGTCAAGTCGCACTCGGAACCGGCTCCCTCAAATGGGGCGGGTGTCTCGGGCTGGCACGAGGAGTCACGGGGTGAGTCCATCGAGTCCATTGAAACGGGACTGGGGAACGACGTCGACGTCTGCGCAGGGCAGATGGTGTCGGCGACGTTGGTGGTTGAGGAAGAGGAGGAAGAGGAAGAAGAGGGGGTTGAAAGATCAAAGACGGGCTCTGGTGCTTCACCGGGATATTTCTGGCGATAAAACTGGAGCTCAGCCTCCAAGGCAGCCATTTTATCTTTGTAGGCCTGGAGGTCCGACTCCATCTTGTCCTTTTCAGCTTGCAGTACTTCATACTCTTGTCGCTTCCGCTCACGTGAGTTGTGTGCGGCTAGACGGTTGCGTTTTACACGCTCGATGCGTCGTTGCTCCTTTTCGTCCTCTGTTTTGGCTCGCTTGCGTGGGGGCAGGCTGGTCTTGGGCTCGGGGAGCACCTGGCCCCACGACTTGCGCTTCTTGACCGGCTTGCCCTCTGCGTTGGTCGACGAGGGTACTGGTGTTGATGGTTGTTGTTGTTGTTGTTGTTGTTGTTGCTGTGAGGTGGATGGTGCTGGCGATGGCGTCGTGGTAGTAGTAGTAGTAGTAGTAGTAGTAGTAAAGGGGACCTGGAGATCCTCCATCTTGATCGTGGTAGGTGCCGAGTCAGTGCAGGGCGGGGTGAGAGGGCGATCAGCCATCATCATGGCAGGCGTCGTCATTGTTTGGGCAAAGAAGGAATCGTCAAAGGTGAGTTGGTCCATCCCCAAGTAGTGTGGTTTTGTCGATGCGTGGTAGCGGGCATCTGGCGGGGTGGTGGTGTTATTTGTGATTACAGTGATGGGCGTGGACAACCAAAAGTGGCCAGCGTGGCCTCTGTGGCCTTTATGTAAACCTGCCCCCCAGCGCCCACTCGTACCTGGCCATGGCGCTAACTGCATGCGGCCTTCACTCGGCGGGGCGACGTACCTTCTTAATTTAGCTGTCCACTCCAACTTGGCCCTCTCCCTCAACGTCAGCCGGTTTCACTAGTATCACCACCGTCGCTCGCCACCACCACCTCCTCCCCCTGGCTTCACTCCCGTCCATTCCTCTGCATTCCTCTTGCAAACTATGCACTCGCTGCTGTCGAGGTATGTAGGTACCGGTAACTGCCTGCATCATCACCACGGTACAGAGTCCAGACTATGTACATGTCAACCATCCACCACACAATGGTTAATCCCCGGTGCTCCCAAAGTCTAAACGACCCACTGTTGGCACGGATGCAGCTCTGTGGCGACACGAAACACGCGCATGTCGTAAGACGCCGTCAGCTCTCTCTCACTCAGCCCCTGGAATTGGTGCATCCACTACATACCCCTTTGAGCTCCCGTCCGGAGTCACATTGGCTCCCTTTCTTTATTGCCCTCAATATGCCCCCCCCTCCTTTGCATCTTCTGGAAGCATCTGCATCCCAGCCCTTGTTTTTTTTTTGCACTTTATTTTAATCGGGGCCCGTGTCGCTTCAACCAAATATAATCCCACCCCCGTCGCTGTGCAATCTAATAATTATTACTACAAATCTCTTAATACCCAGATTGATTGCCTGCACTACTACCGGAAGATTTGATAACCTGGGGTAAAACTCCCTAGGGGGGGGGAGGGGGGGTTTGTTTTCCCAGGCACCAGGGAATCTGCTCTCTCAACTTTAGCCTCCTGCAGAACTGCTACTTTCTTATTGCTGCGAATATTGTAGCATCACATGCTCCAAACCCATGTTAATAAAACAACTTCACTCCCAGCCGTGAAGTCAGGGCGTGTCAGTTTGAACACACACACACACACATGACGGAACATTAACAAGCCGTACCGTATACCGCCATTTCCCTAAATCCAGCCACTTTTTAACTAATATTTGATCATCTTTTTTTTATCAATATCGGTGTCCGCGTAGCTTGTGCCTCCTTCGCTACACACACACACACAGAGTCTAGAACAATAATACCATAACTGCATTACATTGTCTCATACGTGTTTCTCTCTCTCCCCCAGAATCTCTCCTAGCAATTATCATTATCCACAGATGACTCACCGCTGTTCCAGGCAACACAATGCCGACTAATAAGAGTGCTGGAAATTCATCTGCCTTGGGGGAGTTGTGTTGTAGGGGGGGGGGGGGTTTCTCTCTTGGCGATAACAATTCCCTCGTTTAGAGGATCGAGATTGCAAAGAATAATAATAATGCTGCTGCCTGCCTGTGTGTTTGCATTTTTGTGGTGCTGGCGACAATGTGTTCTTGGTTGACGTGGATGTTTATGAATTATTACTCCGTATTTGAAAACCCTCCCTGTCAAGAAAGAAACTTGATGAATGGAGAG
>SSBG01000037.1:43552-68127 GCA_028220655.1 Shiraia bambusicola | reverse complement strand
CCCTCCCCCCCCCCCCCCCCCAAAAAAAAACTCCTCTTCCCAACTAACACACACACCCTTTCAAAGATAGCTGCGGTAATGGTTGATTTTGAAAAGCAATTTGAAAACGTGGATTCGGCTACGGAGCTTTATCAGGATATTACGTCTTCTGCTACTGCGGTTGGCACGCCTCAGGATGATGTCGATCGCCTGATGGCCCAGGCTGCGGATAAGGTGGGTGTGGATTTGCAGCTGGATTTGCAGGAGGTTAGTCCGGTTAAGAGTAAGGTGGGTCCGACGGAGCAGGAGGAGGAGGCTTTTACGGAGAGGTTGCGGGCTTTGAGGAATTAGTGGTGGGAGGGGATTTGGGGTTTGCCGGGGGGGTATTTGGACATGATATCAAGTTACTCGTTTGGGATTACAATATGGCGTTTTTTTTTGTATGGTGGTGAGGAAAGGGGTATACATCCATCTGGGCCCATTATGATTCCTTCTTCTTTCGTCTTTTCCAGAATCCATCATATGACAAGACCAAACACACACGCAAGAAACAAGTTTACAAATCTTATTTCTTCTTTCTTTCTTTGCTTCTTGCCATCTATCTTCCTATCCAAACCCTACACAGCACCCATTCATCCATCCATCCATCCATTGTTTACACACACCCCTCTTCCTCCTCCTCCTCCTCCTCCTCCAACAACATATATACAAAGCCACAAATTTACCCACGTTTAAACATATGCAAGAGAGTATATCAGTACCTAGGCAGGTACCTAGTAGGTATCGGTTGAAACAACAACAACAAAAAACAAAAAACCCAAAAAAAACCAAGACAAACCTCCCAGCAAAATAGACGTGGTGTTGCCTGAGCAATAGGTAATGCTACGAGGAAAGAAAAATGTATGTGTGTGTGTATGAGTGTGTGAGTGTTTGTGTGTCTGGCGCGATGCCAGAGTGCAGAGAAATTCGTGACTAGAAAATTCTTCTCAAAAAAAAAAAAACTTGGTTTCATATCGCCCCCCCCCCTCCTCTCAGACGCCATACGGGAATATGCTAGATGAAGCAGGATTACTATAAAAAAAAAACAGAAACAGAGAGCAAAAGTTGGATGGAAAAAAAAAAGGAAAAGAAAAGACGAGTTTCATGTCCAGACATGCACCAGTCTTTGTCATGTTCACCTGAACATCCACTGACAATGGCATGCATTGCTCGGATCGCCACGTCTTGCCAGTGACGTGTCCCGCTTGCGTTTACCCAACGGTGTGGCTTCTGCTGCAAAATACTCTTCATAGCTGGGGTCGACTGCTTGTAACCACACCTTCTTGGGACCATCGTTGCCATTGGGCGCTGGGGTGATTCGACCATTGTCCAGCAAGACCATTTGTTGACAATACGGCTGTGGCGAGTCTGGCAGGCGACGCTCCTCAATCTTCACAATGCGTGGGTACGGTGGCATTCGCGGGGGCGCCATCGAATCTGCTTGTGCGTCTCGTCGAGATATCGGTGCCGATGTTGCCGCAGCACCTGGAGAGATGGTAAGCGTTGGGGCCGAGGCGGTCGACGGCGGCAGGGTTGCGAGCGCAGCTAGTAAGCTCGAAGTGTCAAACGAAGCCGTAGAAGAACCGGTAGGCGTAGGGAAAGCAGTGAACAAGGCTGCCGTCGAATTATCTTCGGTATAAACATAGCCTTCGATATAGGTTTGATTCCAGAAGCAATACCACGGTAAATCACCTGGTTTGACTAGAAAATGCTGCCGCAAAGACTTGGTATCTTGTCGCTTCTGAATGCCCGATCCACCACTGAGCTCTTCTGCACGCAAAATAACGAGCTTGTCGTAGCGAGAGGTGAAATGATACGCTGGGCCATAGGCCTTGTAGTCCAAGTCAAGGACAAGCTGCAAATGTTGTTGGGAAAGGTCGGGAGTTTGAAGGCCGTACAAGATGGAGCCATCAGGCACAGAACTGCCGGTTCGCATAGACGCCACTTGCCCGGCATCTTCGTTGGCGGATGTATCGTTGATGGTAATGACTAGTGGCGCAAATCCCAGCTTGCAAGACCATGCTGCGTACTGGTTCGCTTGCGTAAGACAACCCGGGTTACTCTCTTGTGGGATGCCTAGCGGCAGCGAGAATGCGCCCGTGGGAAGTGATGATAAGCCTGGCGGGGTTGGAATAGGAGTGGCACCAAAGAGGGAGCCATGGGAGCCAGTCACTTGCGGCAGGCTGTAGATTGTCAGTTGGGGGGTTCCCTATGTTGAACATCCAAATACTCACGGTTCGTCTTTTGGACCGCCATGCTCGTCATCTTCTGGATCTGTATCCTTCCTGGCGGCAAGCGTACCGAGTACTGCACCAATTGTGCCAGCCAGAATAGAAAAGACAATGACTGCTGCAATGGGCCACGGAATCTTGCCCCAGAGTTTTCTTTGATACCATTTGGGATTGGGATCAGCTGATTCCTCCTTTTCAGAAAAGCCTTGCTCGGTGGTTAAAAGCGACGCAGAGGAAGAGTCTGATGGCTCTGCTGGAATCTGAGAAGCAGCCGCAGCGGCGGCGGTGGCGGCAGAGGCAGATGTTGCTGATGCAACGCCGCCAGTCTGTGTTTCGGGTCTTTGTGGCGGCAGTCGGGCGGGCGTGACAGATGGGAGTGGGGGAACTGAGGGCAGGGCAGGAGCTGAAAAGGACGTTGCGCTGAGGGGCGAGACAGGGGAGGCAGGTGTAGTGAAGGGGTCGTCAGTGTCGATAAGCGAGCTTGGGGCGGGGAGGATGCGTGATGCACTGGCTTCTGCAGCCATGGATGCCTTGGTCGGGCCTTCTTCTGGATACCTCGAGTAGGGCGGGAGCTGTTCGGTATGCCCGTCAGGCCCAATGATATCCTGCTCTTCGCCGTCAGGCCCGAGTACTCTGTGGTAGCCGTTGTTGAGGCCAGGGAAGCCAACAGGAATAGCAGATTGGGAAGGCGGGGGGACCGGGGGATGCGCCGACTCATCTGGCGGGCCATCGTCAAGACCACTCTGCGAGTACATTGCGTAGGGGTGTGTGGGCCTCTGCAGAGACATGGGGCGCTGCGACTGTCGGGCTGTGGATGCGGTTGCAACGCTTGATGTTCGCGCCATGGTGTTCTGGGGGTACATGCCATAGGGGTGGCTAGGGCCCGTCTCGAAGGGATTGTCGCCGTTGGAGGTGGTTGCAAAAGAGCCCGTCGAGCTGACGGATGCACGATGTGCCAGGGGCGATGGCGACACTGGCCTGTGGTGGTGCAGCATGGACGGCGGCCGACCAGCGCTGTCGTGTGCCATCGAGTCTCTGGTCTTTGCGGTGCTGTTCCGCGTCGCCTTTCTCCTCAGGCTGGGCTCGTGAGGCTTGGACGTCGACGTGTGGCGCTGGGGGGTCTCGTCGCGATGGCGGTCGTGGGCGTGGGCGTGGGCATGGGCGTGTCGCTGGCGGTTGGCGTCCTCGCTGGTGGTGGTGGTGGTGGTGGTGGTGTTGGCCGGGCGAAAGCCATCTGATACCGAGGGCATGAAGTCGTCCTCGTCTGGGTCGATTTCATAGTCGTCGCCAAAGACATTGGGGCTGGTGGGCGGCTGCGCGGGCTCGTCGTGGTCGCTGTTGCGTCGTTCCATGACGCCAATGGGGTCGTGGTCGTCTCTAAGAGCCCCAAACGGCCCCTTCCAAGTCGCTCCCCTGGCGGCGGCGGTCCAGCAGCAGACGTGGGCGTGTGGTCTGGCAGGTACAGAGAAGACAGGCGGCAGGCGGATGTAATGAGCGTAGAGGCGAGAAGCGTTTGGAATACCTAATAATGAGCGTTGGTGTTTGGACGTGGTCGCAGGACGAAGCAGGTCAAACCTGCCGTGCCAGTCCTTCGCACCTGAGACGGGAAGACGGCAAGTGCCTGGTTTGGGCTAGCGGTTTCAGGCGCGCCTCGTGATTGGCCCATCTCCGTCTGTTAATATCGACACACTCAATGCTGTGTAGCTAATGTATCCATCAGTCCCCGCATTCCAATGTCTCTGAGTCGGCATGTGGTCTATATAACACGATGACATACATATCTGCCATGTATGACTGTCGTGCACACACTCTCAGCCTATACTGCCATGCATGTATTGTGGGCAGACGTTTGCTCATGGCGGCAAAAGTACAGGGTAGTAACTGTGATGATATTGATTACTGCTCTTTCCAAGCTCTCTAATCATCTACAACTGCCATAGCCATAATTACCGAGTAATTGCATGCTGCGGATACATACTAACAAGTCGGTCCAACACTGCTTGCACACATCCTGGCACCACTGCGCTAGACTGCACACAGTCGTACGACCTGTCACCTACATACCTGCTGCAGATCAACAGTTTGCGCGTGGCCACACACGCATCATCCAGGCTGTGCAGTGTGTTGCATTGTCGTGACGTTCCCTCTTCGGGCAGTCTGCAGCAATTCACCATGTCCCTGGCGCTAGACCACAGACGGCATGGTCCCGTCCACCCACATGCCAAGGGCATCCTAAGGGGCCTGCGAGGATAGTCTTAACTTTTGCGCTACAAACGCGCTATTAACGCGCCTTGCTATGCTAGTTAAATTTAGGCTAGAATCTAGATTAAGTATTTAAGTTATAACTATGTTTTTATAAATTACTAATACTATCTAACTAACTAATACCTTGTAACCTTATCTAAAGGCGATAAAAAAAAGTTAACTTTATATGTTTATATAACTAGTAACTATTTAAGATATATATAGAATCATAGATTACTAATAAATTCTAACTAACTATAGTATACTATAATTTTATAATCTAAGAGCCTTAGAAAAAGTAGTTAATTTACTAACTATCACGTAATCTAAAATTTACTAGTTCTGCGCTACCTACGTCTAGCGCGACGCTACTCCCTTATAAGAGTATAACTAGTAATAGTATATAACTAATTCTTATAGTGTCCATTCTCTGATTACTTAGTGTCGTCACGGGACTAGCACATCTGCCTATCCGCAAGAAGGTGGCTGCAGAAGCTAAGTTCCTACTCCGTAGTTATGCAGAGTTCCTCGTAAGCAGATACCTAACACCTAGGCAAAGAAAGTTTTGCATTTGATGCTACTACTCCGTACCATACATACATCTGGTCCCGCATATGGAATAACACTCAGCCCTTTGCTTAATATATACACATAAAACTTTTAACTAACCCTAACTATGTAGCTTAAGATCCCTGCTTCTTGTTGCATAATCATCTACCAAGTTAGTACGCTAAAGACTTAGGTTAGCTTTGTTTTCGTCACCGTTACCTATACGTGGTAATAAGACTTTAGAGCCTTGCATCCCCTGTTTCTAAGGTCGTAATCAGAGCTGATCTAGAATACCTCCTCTTTTGCCTTAAATTGTAAACTATTAAGGAAACCTAAAGTGTATTAGAGATAAAAGGAGATAACAGTTTGCCCCTAGACACATTAGCAGTATTTAAAGAGTAACTATAAAACCTACTAAGAGGACTTCTGTAACTACTGGAAGTAGTACCAGCTTTTACTATAGAGCTTGGCGCCTACATAATACATTATAAGTTGCGGCAGTACAGGTAGAAATACCATATCTCTCAAGTCTCACTAAAGAGCCCTTTAAATCCTAGGCCCTAGACTTCAGCCCTTCGTACCACTTCTTTTTCTTAGCTACCAGCACCTTGTACTCAGCCAAGTGTTGCATCTTCATCTTGACAAAGGCATCAACCTCTTTCTTCGGGATTGCGGTAACAAGTTTGTCAAAGTCAGGTGCCGCGGCTCGGAGCTGTTCGAAAGGGGCATTAGTTGGGCCGTTGAACCCTTCCCAAATGATGTTGTGAAACCACATCCTACTCTGTCTTGCATTGTCTTATCAGTGCCGAGAGCCTCTCTCCTAAAAGCATATTGTCCCCTAGCGTCTTCCTCTCCTCTTCTTCTAATACTCGCATAAACATCTCCAAGTACCTATTGTACCTAGTAAGACTCTCGTCAGTAACGCTCCAATTGTTGGGTGTTTCTATCAAAAGCCATCTCGGTGGGGACCAGAATAGTTGGTGAGGTCCGGCATATGACCACTCCTAGTTAATTACTACCATGATCTTAAGGTCCTGGGCGTTATTGACGATCATATTTGCTGGCCCGAAATCGTCGCAGACGAGCTTGAATGGCCCCTCGTCATACTTTGGAGAAATAAAACGAGAGATCAAGGCCCTGAAGACGCTCCAGTAGATATACTTCTCCCTTACGTCGTCCTCATCGTCGACTGAATTTAGCTGCTCGTGGAGATGACGCCAGTCTTGGCCAGCTACATAGGTGAAATAGTCGGTAGTTGACGAGAATATCGTAGTTGGGGCACCTGGTAGTGAATTAGGATATTAGAATTAAGCTAGGTAAGGAGAAATCAAAGTGTTGTAAGCACAGAAAACGTTAACTCCCCAACATTAAGGGTTTTATGTGCCTTCTATGTTATAGGTCGCGAATGTATTGTCGCAGCGTAGCTACCATTGCGCTTCTGAGACGCTCGGGACAAGCTACTAATCTTAGAAAAGTTGAGCTTTGAGAGTTGCAATATAAAATAAGCAATCTGGCGATAGATGGTCTTAATATCTCCTTGTATAAGTCTAGCATTAGGGCTCTTAGGGTCTTAAAGAATGTCACCTAAGCTCGCGCCTTTAATAAAGGAGGTTATAATAAACGGGCCTATCCTAAGCTTATTATTATAACATTCGGCTGCTCCCTGACACTAGCTCTGTGGCTTTAGTTTAGGCTTTTTTCCTGCCTTAAATAGACTAGAAAGAAGATATAGTTTATTAGGGGTTAAGAAGTAACTAACTGTAATTAAAGAGCAAAATTATACTTAGTAGTTGTTGCGAAGCAAAAGGTCAACCTTAAGCTTCTCGACGCGTTACTAGTATGTATACAGAGCAGGGACTCTGCGCAACAGTAGTGTTATTATTTTTTAGCAGAGATTAGTATAATTTAATCTATCTATAAATCTCTGTATATTATATTAGAGTAAGCCTTAATAATTCTTAAGAGCTGTTCTGTCTCTTATATATAACGTAGAAACTATTAACTATATTTTATAAAACTAACTAGTTATAGTTAACAGTTAATTATTAAACTCTTACATTTATGTAAGATAACGAAAACCTAGTAGGAAAAGCGTACGTAGAGTTAAAGAAATTAGATAACTAGATAAAAGTCGCTAAAGTTCTAGAATTTAGATATCTTCTATGCCTAAAACTATTATTGTAAATGGGCAAGGCTATCTTTTAACCCACGTTCTAATGAATTAAGTGTATCCCGCCGTCGTCATTAAGCGTCAGGTTTAGAACTAATCTGGAAAAGCTGTTCATCAGAGAAGCTTATAACTATTTAAGGGGAGAAGGCAGCAGGTAGGTCGGACAATATATGCCGCTTGATGACTTAGCGACACACATTATCAATAAAAGTCTTTTGAGCTACCTATTCTGTATTAGCTCTAAGATTTTAAGTAATTAACTATGCTTCTTCATAAGCTATTTACCTTGTAATAGGCTGTCAATCCTGCTAGTGCTTCAGAGCATGCCTGATCGTCCATATTAACAATGACTTTTCTTTGAAGAGATGCAAGCAACTTTTCAGAATCAAATTGATTGTTGCTAACATGAAGTTTTCCATGCCAATCCTCATCAATAACGCTTTCAAGGGCATTTTGAATGGTCTTTTTGAGGGAGTCCTGGCGCGCGTTCTGGATGTTGCCGGTGTAGTAATGATTGTAAGTGATTGGTTGACGTAGCTCGTCGGCAATAATCTTTCGGAGTTCAATTTGAGCATTTTCCCTACTTATCTCGAGCCGACCGACAGCGAGCCGCAGGATATCTTCTCTAGTTTTGTCCTCCGTGATAGCATGATTTAATGCGCTTTCAACAAAAGCCAAAGCCTTGTTAAAGATGTGGCTTACATGATCCGACGCGATTTCGCCCCATCAACTAGACTGTTCATGGAAAAGTTCAGAGAGGAGAACATGATTATAGTTCCCAGGGAGCTCTCTGCTTCTTGTCCGGATATAAACCTGCTCATATTAGCACAATCATTAAGCTCAGAAGATGACTCTTACCTCCTTAACCCATTTCGCAAATTCACCTTTGCTAACAAGGACTTGGTCATCATCTCAATCCGAGCTTGATTCAGATGGAGGTGTGACAACTGAACGTTCGATGATAGCTACGTCCGCAATCTTCCTTTTCTGCGCCTTTGTTCTCATATCATCTGCAAAATTTATGTTAAGGCGGTGGACTTCCGCTCTCAAGCGTGTCAGGTTGTCGAGCCTGTCGAAGTTATCAAAGAAGGTAAAATCAGAGGCGTAGTAGTTCCCATCAAGTGCAGCTTAAGCTAGACCATGGAAACGTATACTGAGCTGAGTGAGATATATTTGTATATACCCTAGACTTGGTCTCTTATTACCCAAGTCTGCGATCTCCCTCTCTGTATGCTGTAGTAGTTTCTTTATCTTAGCCCTTACCTTTGGAAGCTTTCTCTTAATATGTTGTTCTAGAAGCTCTTGAAGAAACTTCCGCAAAGCCTTGATGCCGACTCGATCCATGTTTAATCTTTGCTCCTTCTATACTGATGAGTAGAAAAATTGATGCTCGTCTTGTCTGCGTTTATCTAAAGATATCCCTGCTTCTAACTGAGCTGGAGTCCGGTTCCTGAGTAAAAAGAAACCTAATTTTAGCTTTGTGGTATCTTTTTCCTTGGCTAGAAGAGTAATGCGAGGCTCTGTATTTCGGTTGATTAAATCTGCTTTTGTGATTATTCTGATAGTTCTTTCCCTAGCTCGGTCAAATTTGCGAGCCCGCTGAATGATCTTTTGGTTGGCGATATCGTTTATTGCTTGAATTATAGCGAGAATAATGGTACGGGAGCTTTCTAGATAACCATCAACGAGGTTGGCCACTAACTCTACATCTTTATTAGTTTGTTTATTGTTGTTGACAGCGATAAGACTAGGCAAGTTAACTATAGTGAGATGGAGTCTAGTTCCCTACGACCTCGATTCGAAGGACGTTAGTACTAAATGCTGGCCTATCTATAACGTTACTATGCCCTCGAATCTCTATGAGCGAAGCTGTATCTGATATAACGCGTGGTAGCTCGGAAAAGTCTGCTAGATTGTAGCGGTAGGAACAGAACCGTGCTTTTTCCTGCCTACTCTGTGAAGCATGAGGAATGACCGTTGCGGTAATACGATTTGTATCAGGGTTATAGCGAAGAATGATTTCGGTAGCAAACTTGGTGCATACACTGTCTTGACGCGGAAATGGTATTCCAGTTATGCCTTCTAGGACTGAGCTTTTTCTAGCTGACTGGTCTCCGCAAATAATGAGCTGCGGAAGTGAAATGTGATCTCCAACTCTAGTCGCTCGAACACGATTGATCCGATTGAGTTTGTGAGTGGATTTGATAGATGAAAGACCGGCAAGGCCTGGTGTGCTTAGTGCGTCTGGTACGGACTCCGAATCTGCGTGAACCGACATTATGTGAGGTGTATTATAAAATTCCATGCAAGAAGAGACGAGGCTATAGACTGAGATGCTGATAGCTCTTAATAGCGAAGCATACACAACAAAAGCAACTTCGACGAGTTCTCGAAAATCTGGGTAACTGCATGCGGCGATATCCTGCAGATGGCTTACTTGGTATCCAACATTCCTCAACTAGCCATCCTGTCTTACCGGTCTTTCATCTGCCACATCCGCTCACAAACTCAAGGCGATCGACCGCATTCAGATGGCTGAGGATGGAGACACAACCGAGGAGGAATGAGAGAAAATCTGCAGGTCTACTTTTATATATACTTGTGTCAGAGGTAAAATTGTGGAATGTAAAAGTTTCTGAGCACACACCCTTCTGCGATCACCAAGTCTTGCGAGCTTCTCTTGTTTCGATTCCGTGAGGAAGTGGATGCTGCCGAATAGGCCCACAGGCTTCCTTTTTGACCAAACTTCCTAGCCTCCCATTCCATCTGTACGAAGGTATCACAATGTACAATGCATCAGTATCAACGTCCGTCGGCTCGGTCTCAGCGTCCCCTCTCGCTCATCTCCTGTGTCAAAAGAGCTCTCGATGTCTGATCCATCGCTGTCAGAGGAGGCAGAGCTTAGTGTTGGTTGTTGGCGACAACGCATATCGACTGAATCAACCGAAGGGGACGACGGCAAGCGCGATTAAAAGTAAAGAAGCAGGGCAGAAGATGTGAGGAGTAGCCTGCTGCCCAAGCAGTGGCGGCGGCTAGCGGAGGTGTAGGAGAGAGGGAGGAAGGATGAACGAAGATATAGGATGGCCGCCATCTTGGTGGGCAGCCGTTTTCTGCTCCTCTTCTCAGCAAATGTTAAACAAGGATGATCGAGTTCCTGTGACAGGGTCCTTACCGCCTTGGCGCCTTGGCGCCTTGGCCATAAGGTACGCGAGAGCTAGGGCAGCGCGAGATTATGGCAAGTCAGCTGCGGAAGACAGCGACTAAACCTGCCGTTTTAACTAGATTAAAAGGATTTTTCTTTATGAAAACTCCGATTTTAAGCTAATATTTCTAGCTAGAGACACACAGAACAATTATAGAAGCCTTAGAAGGTTAACAGGATTCTACAGGAAGGAATCCTGAAGGAGAGTAGAGGCGTTTATTGTATAACGTGTTATAATGTTAACAAGTTTTGCTCTACTACTACTTAGTAACCACTGACTATATAGTATAGTATTCATAGCCAGTAGGTCCAGGTAGCACTATAAGTTAAATATTATTATTATATTATTATAGTTAACTAGTTAGTTATAGTTATAGTTTTCTAATAGTTAAAAGTTACTATATTATACAGTAATACCTCTATAGTCTACTATCTACTTAGTAAAGTTAGTACTCTTATAATCTTAAATCTAGATATAGTCTATGGATAATAGAATATTATATATAAAAATATGTCCCTTAAATTACTAAATAGTAATACTAAATTAAGAGTTACTAATTTAGTGATTACTAACGCTAGAGTAAATAATATATTACTAACTAAGTAATTACTAAATGACTAAGTAATTACTAAATAACTAAGTAATTACTAAATAACTAAGTAATTACTAAATAACTAAGTAATTACTAAATAACTAGTTAAGTAATTAACTACTAAATAACTAAATAATTACTAAATGACTAAGTAATTACTAAATGACCAAGTAATTACTAAATTACTAAGTAATTACTAAATGACCAAGTAATTACTGAATGACTAAGTAATTACTGAATGACTAAGTAATTACTGAATGACTAAGTAATTACTAGCTTTAAAGTGCAGCGCCCAACCTTCTAAGTTTTGTCGTTCAGTGCTGCAGTGCAGCGCCTGTCATGCCTGCTGCCGGCCTGCAACAGACCGCATCTGCTTTTGAATACTTGCTGCGAAACCCTCAAAAGTCATCGAGTGATTGTTGTTGTTGTTGTTGTTGTTGTTGTTGTTAACTATTGTTGTTGTTGTGTGTGTGTGTATGCCAGAATGGACCCTGGAGCCAAAAAAAAACATTACACAAGTCGCCCAAAGAAGCGGGAAATTGGGAAATAGGCCCACGCAAAATCAGCCAACAAAAGACATATCAAGTGATTCAAGTCTGACAATTGGTCACCAACTCACTACTCACAGGCTCCGTACTGATCGCCGCTACCAGACCGCACTTTCCTCTTTGTCATGTTGTCCCCCTTCCTTTAGACCTACTTAAACGAGCGGTGTGAACCCTCCTCCCCCTCCCCCTTTCTCACCACTCGCCTCTTCTACCCTTCTTCCCTTCTTTCCCCACTTTCTCCACTCCAAAGCCCTACAAAACATGGCTTCCCGCCCTTCCAACATCGGCATCAAGGCCATTGAGCTCTACTTCCCCAGCCAGGCAAGTTGACTTCTGCTCGCCCGACTGGACTGCGCCTTCTAACTCGCCTTGCAGTGTGTCGACCAGGCCGAGCTAGAGAAGTTTGATGGCGTTTCCCAGGGCAAATACACCATTGGCCTTGGCCAGACCAAGATGTCCTTTTGCGACGATCGTGAGGGTGAGTAGTCCAAGTTTGGGCCTTGGGGGGGCCTCGTTTGCGCAAATGGAAATTGACTCGTTCCACCACCCCGCATAGACATCTACTCGCTTGCCCTGACGACCGTCTCTTCGCTCTTCAAAAAATACGACATTGATCCCAAATCGATTGGCCGCCTCGAAGTCGGCACCGAGACGCTCCTCGACAAGAGCAAGTCGGTAAAGTCGGTTTTGATGCAGCTATTCGAAGAGTCTGAGAACTACAACGTTGAGGGTGTTGACACTGTCAATGCCTGCTACGGCGGCACCAATGCGCTGTTCAACAGCGT
This sequence comes from Shiraia bambusicola, assembly GCA_028220655.1. Taxonomy (NCBI): domain Eukaryota; kingdom Fungi; phylum Ascomycota; class Dothideomycetes; order Pleosporales; family Shiraiaceae; genus Shiraia; species Shiraia bambusicola. Next base: position 55,787 of record SSBG01000037.1, on the reverse strand, counting down.
CAACTGGATGGAGTCTTCGGCCTGGGACGGCCGCAATGCCGTTGTTGTGGCTGGTGACATCGCCCTCTACAAGAAGGGCAATGCCCGCCCAACTGGTGGGGCTGGTTGTGTTGCTATGCTCATCGGCCCCGATGCCCCTCTTGTCATAGAGGCTGGCCAGCGCGGTTCGTACATCAGGCATGCGTATGATTTTTACAAGCCCGACTTGACGAGCGAGTACCCAATTGTCGACGGTCATTTTTCCATCCGCTGCTATACCGAGGCTGTGGATGCTTGCTACAAGGCCTACAATGCCCGCGAAGAGACACTGAAGTCGCAACAAAATGGCAATGGGGTGAATGGCAGTACCCGCGACCAGGAGACACCTCTTGACCGCTTCGATTTTATGGCTTTCCACGCGCCCACCTGCAAACTCGTTGCCAAATCATATGCTCGTCTGCTCTACAACGACTTCCTCGCCAACCCTTCCAACCCCATATTCGCCGAGGTTCCTGCTGAGCTGAGGGACCTTGATTATGCCACGTCAGTCACCGACAAGACGGTGGAAAAGACTTTCATGACTCTCGCAAAGAAGCGATACAATGCCCGCGTGCAACCTAGTATCAATGTTCCCACACAATGCGGCAATATGTACTGTGGCAGTGTCTATGGCAGCTTTGCTAGCATTCTTGCCAACGTTGACAATGCGACTTTGCAGGGTAAGCGCATTGGCCTGTTCAGTTACGGAAGTGGACTGGCTTCATCCATGTTCTCTGTCAAGGTGAAGGGTAGTGTCGAGAATATTGCCAAGCAGCTCGACATCCCTAGCCGCCTGGAGGCCAGGCGCGTTGTTGCGCCTGAGGTTTACGACGAGGTAAGTTTCTCTTCTTCTTCTTCTTCTTCTAGAGTGACACATGTCTGACTTTCTTTAGATGTGCAACCTCCGAGAGCAAGCTCACTTGAAGAAGAGTTATACCCCCAGTGGAAGCACCGACGGCCTCTTCCCAGGTACATACTACCTTACCCACATTGACGACATGTTCCGTCGCACCTACGAGATCAAGCAGTAGAGGAAGCCTATGCTGCAAATTAAATTTTCGATTCTCTCTTCGCTACCTTGTTAGCGTTTGCTGTAGTCATTTGCATGGATCGGCATGGACTCATCAGGGTTTGCATTAGGGTTGAGCTGCTTTTGCATACCTAATCTATCTAGTGGAAGATGGGAAATGGAAATACGGGACCATAATTGCTATGAAGGATGAAATGGAGATGTTTGGACATGTGTCAATATTTATCTCCGCTTGGGTTATTGTGAAGAGACATACTACGCTAATATGGACTGCTTATCAAGTCAAAAAAGTAGATAACTAGAGTAATACACTCTTGACTTAATCTACTCCATGCCGAAGCATTTGCTTCTGTAACTATGCAATGCGGTTCTGTGGGTATTTTTTTTTTAGCGTTATAGGCATGTATTGCCCCCGTCCGCTTCGTGGTGAAACACCAGAGCAGGACAATTTTAATTGTCTCGTGCGGTGATTGTGCCAATCAGTTTTGCCTTTCCCATATTCCATCCAAAGAAATGAGGGCTTTTTTCTCGATGCCTATTTTGAGCACTTGTGTTGTGCATATGGATAGAGATTGTACGCTTCAAAGTATCCCGTCTGGCTCGCCAGGTAACCGTTTGACTCGACGCTGCTCCCAATCCTCAAGATCCTTGGCTTGTAACCTCTGTGATTCTCTATTAGCCATGGCTTGGGTTTGTTGTGGCTAGTTGCCAGGTTTGACGACACTCACATAATATTCATCTCTCATATTCACCTTTCGTCTTTCCTGCCTCAGTCCCATTGCCTCTTCTTGCGTGATTTGCTGATTTTTCCGATCATATCTTTCATATCGCAAAGCGGTAGCAGGCGTGAGCATAAACGAACCGGCGAGAATGGTGCCCATAAAAGGTAGACCGAAGAGCAGAAACGGATGTTTTTGAAGGGCTTTGCGGTAGCGGGCGGCAATGGAATTGGGAATGGTAGCGGCAAAGGATTTGGATGAAAATGGTCCTGGCATCTTCGATTGTAGGCGTCGTGATGGTATGAGAGCGTGTGCAGGTTGATCTCGATTGATTGTCCCGCTGATGGTGGCTTGGCAAAGTCACGGGATCGCGCGCATGGCCAAACCTTTGTCCAACGCGTGTGCGTGTCTACCCATGCAATCCTCGTCGCTTTACGTTTCTGCCCAGACTTTCACACCGGGGAACTATTAAAGTCTGATAACAAGCTCCAGAAGGAACGGATCATCGATCACTACAACTTTGAGCTCGAAAGCCACATCACCCGCTACCTACGACCCCGCTCGTTGCTTTCATTCGGAGGCGTAGATTCCCAGGTTGGCACTTCTGCTACGCCGATATTGATTCGTGTAGCTCCTGCACTATCACGGATTGTGTCCTTCGAACCACAATTCTTAATGAGATTGTTCTTGTCGCAAGCCCGATTGAATTAGTAAACTTTTCTACACAGCTCACGTTCTCTCGCGATGCTCCACCCATAGTTACTTAGGTACACACCATGGTCCGCACAGGCGGAGGCTCTACTCAACCGAGAGTACAACCGCCGGCAACAAATGGACAAATCAATGGAAATCCGCCTCCATCTACCATCGCCGCCCAGATTGTCCACAATGCTACGACTTCACACGATCGCCAAGATGTGAATCAAAAGGTTCCGTTTGGAGAACTTGTCAAGGAGTTTTTACAACATCCCAGTACCGATGAGCCTGACCCTCAGCTCGTCGCTTTGATCTGCGTTATTGCCGAAGCAGGGCTCGAGGGTCTTTTCAAAGACGATCCTTTTGCGCAAGATCAACAGAGACAGCAGGGAATCGATAGCGTGGCGGCGTTGAGTCTCATTGTTCAGCAGAAGCCTCGTCTGCTCTTGTTAGCCAAAGCTTCGGACAATGAAGCAAGCCCTCAACCTCCGCTACTGCTCTGGTTGTTACCAAAGTTGTTAGGGCTGCTAACATACACAACTCTGAGGCCACTCCATAAGCCCGCTAGAGATCTCCTTGGCATCTTTCTGACAGTACTATTACAAACTCCTATTTTTTGGCGCAGTGCATCGGCTGCCATTCAGTTGCTCACTTCTTCTGTCGGGCGTAAGTCATACTAACCAGTCCACGTTTAGCATGACTGACAGTTGCCACAGATATACTGACAGAACTGAATGCTCTGAGTGATTCAGGCTTTGCTTCTCTTTCGACACAACATTTCCAGGTTACACTACCATCCTCAAGTAGTATCAGTACGTTTTGGACAGAGAGCCAGCAATTCATTGCATTACCAGATGAACTGCAACGGACAATATCTGGGCAGATTGGTGCTATATTCGCTGGGTTGAACATACTTTTGGTACTCCTCCACGCTTCATCCTGGAACGCGGATAGTAAAGATGCATACATGTCTGCAGGATTCTCTACACTTGAGCATCAGCTCGGGTGGATCGTTGATTCTTGCGATGCACTTTGGCAACATTTGAATCGCTGGATGGCAGACACGGATAAGCATCCGCTTCAACATGATGCAGTGATGACTTACCTGCAATTACTGGAGGCAATGTCTTCCAGTATATTATATACATATAATCACTCTCCATCCTCTTCCAAATCCAGCCTAGTCTTAACGAATGGTATTACTAGCATGTTAGAAAAGATTGATTTGTCTCCGGAAAATCAACTTCATCTCGCGTCCATGCTGATACGTCTGCGAGCTTTGCTCGGTGCAAGCTCTCGATGGAACTCTGAGCATCAAAGCCGCCACGACAAGCTACAAGTCGCCTTTGCAGAAAATCTAGAGGCCATAATATCAAGGACTTGTCAGGACATTGATAAATTTGCATCTTTTCATACAGATCTGCAGGTAAGTACCGGGTAACTTGCTATTGTTGTCAAGCTCACCAGAATAGAAAGCCTTGTGCCTTTGGACCTTACCTGGACAATGGCCTTCCGCCGTTGTCGAGATCCGTCTTGAGCTATGCTCAGATGCGACTGGGAGTTTCACAGACCCTCACCTTCAGGATGAGTCAGAGTCGATAATCAAGCTCTTCCGTGAGATGAACGTCACTGAAGGCGCTGAGAGCAGACCCATAAAACGACGGAAAACTCTGCAAGAAGTTCCAGAAGACATAAATACTACAGCTTACAAACAGCTCATTATTTTCTTGAATGACAGTGCTTTGGAGTCATCCATGTCAAATCTAACAACCCTCCATAATGTTGTACAGTGAGTGAAAAAGGCTCTTGCTCAAAATACGACAAGAAAACTCACTGAATTAGGGCGAGGTATTCAGCCATGCTGGAAGATTTGTCGCAGAATGAGGACCAACAATGCGAATTGATACTAGCTTTTGCCAAAATCGCTTGCGCTGGATCACGGTGTCTCGATGTCCCCGTCACCGGCTCCAAGAATTGGAGGGAACTCAGCTGCACTCTATGCGATACAAAACACAATCCGCGTCACAAATCGAATATATACTGGAATGTCGAAGATGGTGGGGATGATTGGGTTAGCGCCATTGCTGCGATGCTGGTGATCACAAAGGAACCCAAGTTTCAGAAATCGCCAAAAGCTAGAATTCTCATGGCTATGGCCATTGGGAGGGTGTTCACCCACATCTCCGACGTTACGTATCTTAATCTCGAAGTCTGTGATTTGGGACAATGGCTGCTTGGTTCTATGAGCAGATCCCTGAGGGAGCTGAAGCTCGCTGCAACGTAAATTCATTGCCAATCTTGTTTATGTATGAGCTAACCAGAAAACAGACGATCTTTGATGGTTTTTCTGCGGTGCGACATAGCAAAAGACACTAGACAAAAGAACCGCAGGTCTACAATCGAATTTCTTGATGCACTTGCTAAAAGGGATGTTGTTTCTGACCACGAGACACTGATTATTGCGTATGGCTTAGTCGCGCGGTAAGATACTTTCTGAATCGGTGAGCGCTGGCTAAGTGAAATAGTGTGTGTGATGAGATGGAACTCCCCATTATCTTACATCATCTTATCGAATACTTGGGTCATTCTAATGCTCTAATTTGCGGCTTGGCATATACCGAGGTGAATTCAATACTTTCGCAGGCATGGATTGCATACTGACATACACAGTTGGACTCACTTGCTTCTGATCTCGGCACTAATGCCGTCCAGCTTCTTCAACCCTACTGGAATGTAGTTGGCTTCTCTGTCATCAAAGACATCATTAGCAAGCCACAAAAAGCACAATTACTGGCTGACCTTACGGAGCAGAGCGTTCGTCAGCTCCTAGTCCTCACTCAAGCCGATACTTTGCCTCACCTAGTTCTCACAAAGAGGAGAGATGTAATCGAAAAAATTGCGCAAGCCAGGAAAGCCTCAATCGGGGAGATACTGACACAGCCTAGACGAAACCTTGCAAAGATCCTTGCACTGCTTCTTTGCCAGCCTGTTACAGATGTTGAGGCTAATGCAATGGCGACGCTCGCAGCTGTTGAGCCGGCAATACGAGAAGGCAGTAACAACAGGCTAGACACGCTGGTCGCAGTAGACATTACGGGTGTAGCCATTGAAATTTTATCTCTGGCTGCTAATCAGGACGAATCGAAAAAGAAAATTGTATGTTGCCACCTTCAATCCACTCACATTACTGACGAAAACAGTTCCACCGTGGATTTGCGACGCTTGCCATGCTCGCAGACCCCAAAATTGGGCAACGGAAGTCGGCTTCCAAAACAAAATCTCTGGATTCCTTTTGTGAAGTACATATACTTGGCATAATTGCATACTTCACCAACATCATCGAGAGTCCGTTGTCACAAGGAAAAATCACAGCCCAACCACTGCCAGAACGTAAGAGATGTATTGCTGCTATTGGGGAACTCATCAACGTGGCGCGTTATAGCATTAATGGGGCATTGCCACAGGTCGGTCTTTGCATTTCTACCACACTATTTCAGCTAATGAAGATAGATCCGTGCGTGTCTCCAGTCAGCAATGGCCGACCCAGAACTATGTGACGATACGTTCTCTGTTTGGGTTGCATTCCTCAATGTTCTAGACGCTAGCGAGATCATGCTTCTGGTTGATCAAACGTTCGCTTTAATCGTACAGCACTGGCCAATGTTTTCCGAGGAGACACAACTCAAGGCGAACGAAACCATTCTAGCCCTCACTAAGAAGTACGAACCTCAATTGAGGGAAAGAATAGAGTACCTACCCTCGCTTGCGAATATTCCCATGTTAGCAAAGACCGAGGGTGAACTAGTCCGATTCAAGGCAATGATAGACACAGTCAAAGTTTTCTACTCCTTTAGCAATCGTTGCAAGGACCAGAATGCCCTTGTGGTTCGTCGAGCACTGTTAGAGCTCGTGCCATTCCTCGACAACAATCAAAAACACCTTCACCTGTCAGTCATTGGCCAAAAGCCTTTGCCAATCCTGGAGGTCCTCACGCGATCTCTACTTGATGCTAGCATTCGCTTCTCAGAAGACCATCAAGACATCACTATCCTGTGTGCTCAATGCCTCGGTATCATTGGTGGCCTTGATCCCTACCGAATTGAGACTGTTCGTGAGAAGAAGCGTGTATTGATGCTGTCCAATTTCTCGCGACGGGATGAAGATATTGACTTTGTGGCACTCTTATTGGAACAAGTTCTTGTAAAAGTATTTTTATCGACGACAAATGCTAAAGCGCAAGGTTGGATCGCATACGTTATGCAGGAAATGCTCAAACACTGCGGCTTCAGTGGGACAGCACAAGCTAAGCCGCGGTCGTCCTCACAATCCAGCACAGAAGCACGACGTTGGCATGAAATCCCTGAAGCCGTAAGGAATGTTTTGACACCCTTTACGACTTCAAGATATTCGGTGAATCTGAACCCTAGCCTTCGCTACGATGCGCCTACCTATCCAATTTTCAAGACAAGCACCAGCCATGGCAGCTGGCTTCAGACTTTTGTTTATGATCTACTACGCAAAGGACAGGGTGTCAATGTCGAAATGGTCTTTCCTGTCCTCTCCCGCATCATCCGAGGCTATGATTTATCAATCTCTACGTTTATTCTCCCATTTGCAGCTTTGAACGTCATTGTATCTGACAATGATCAGAATATGAGGGACGTGGGGCAAGAGCTATTAACAGTACTAGAGGCTGATCTCCGATCACCAGCCCAAACGGACTCCGCGGTTATCAGGCAATGTAGCGAGGTATTATATTCCGTCGTTGCCAGCAGTTTTCACAAGCTAACATGTAGAAGAATGTTTTCCAAGTATTGGATTATCTGTCATTGTGGCTTCAAGAGAAGAGGAAAGCTGTCGCGGAAGCTAGAGCGATGGCTACAAAAACTGGCAGAGGCGTCTCTGAAGACGAAGAGATCAATGCCATTAAGCAGATCAGTCGAGTGGAAGGCATTCTTCAGATCATTCCGGCAGAGGTTATCTCTCGGCGAGCTGTCGAATGTGGCTCTTACGCTCGGGCGCTGTTCCACTGGGAACAGTATTATCGGCAACAGCAGCAGGTAAAGGGCAAGGGGAAGCAATGGTTTGCCGAAAAGGATGACATGCTAGAACACTTTCAAAACATATACGCCCAGATTGACGAACCAGACAGTATTGAGGGTATCTCGGCTCATTTGAGAGTTCTCAACCCAGAGCAACAGATTATCGAAGACCGCAAAGCTGGCAGATGGACAGCAGCACAGAGTTGGTATGAGATTGCTTTGGCTGAGAAACCGAATGATACGGAGACTCAGATCAATCTTCTCACATGTCTCAAGGAATCTGGCCAATATGGTGAGTTTGGGCCCTGCAACAACTAGCGTAACTCACTGACGTGCGCGCAAGACTCGATACTCAATTACGTCGATGGGTTCCACGCTGCAAATTCATTGTCCAGAAGCATTTTACCCTTTGCGGCAGAGGCTGCATGGTCAGCAGGCAAATGGGAGCAGCTGGACAGAATTTTAAAGTCTTCGCCTGCTACAGATTCAACTCCACACCTGGATTTCAATGTCGGGGTTGGGCGTGCGCTTCTTGCTTTACATTGCAAAGATGGCGAAGAGTTTAGCAGGCTGATAGCGTGTTTGCGAGAAACGTTGGCAAAGGGCCTATCGCCATCAACAACCGCTTCTATACAATCTTGCCATGAACACCTGGTTAAGCTACATGCACTCTATGAAATCGAGGCCATTAGTGGGATATCATCAGAGAAAGCGGAAGACCGCGAAGTCATACTGGAGAATCTCGATCGGAGACTAGACATTTTGGGTGCATACACCTCGGACAAGCAATACCTCCTCGGTGTGCGTCGCGCTGCCATGTCACTCTCTCGGTAAGTAGCAGCAGATGTAGACTTTGGAAAGGACCTACTAATGCCGGAAAAGTATTGATTTTACGAGTCTCGATATTGCCGCAGCCTGGTTAACGACGGGCAGACTCGCGCGGAAAGGAGGGTTCATGGCTACTGCCTTCAATTCCGTACTGCACGCTGAGCGATTGGGTGATACAGCTTCCAAGATTGAATACTCAAAATTACTATGGAAGGAGGGACACCATCGGAAAGCAATTCAGAACCTTCGTGGTGCAATCAACAGCAACGCATTCCAGCACGCGGACTCGACATCAATCAATATATCAGCGACCACAGATGGGCAGGGCGATGTACAGACCAATAAGATCAAATGCCATGCTCAACTGCTCCTAGCAAAATGGCTCGACCGCGCTGGACAAACAAAATCGGGCGCTTTGAAAGAAGAGTACGCGGCTGGAGTTATGTCATACCCCAAATGGGACAAGGGTCACTATTACCTTGGACGATACTATCTCAAGCTTTTCGAATCCGAAAAACAGCAACCTCTATCGAAGCAAAGCTCCGAGTACTTGACAGGAAGCCTCCTCAGATTAGTGATTCAGAACTTTGCCCGGTCTACCCCCTATGGCACTAAGTACTACTATCAGACCTTGCCAAAAATACTGACACTATGGTTGGACATGGGTATGGAGGTCTTTAACACAACTCCAAGGACAACACGCGACAAGGAGTTTCATGACCATCGAGTCAACCACCTCAACAAAATCAACGATGACTTGACGCGGTATACCAATCTTCGCATGCCAGCGTATGCGTGGTACACTACATTTCCACAGGTCATTACTAGGATCAGTCACCCAAACCCGAAAGTATGGGATGTTATACAAACTATAATTGTTCGAGTCGCATCCACCTACCCGCAACAGGCACTGTGGAGTTTACTTGCCGTGCTACACTCCACACAAGATGACCGTCTAGCGCGTGGAACCATGGTCCTGCAGAAGCTACGCGTAAGTAATGGCATCAACCAGAGTTGTCATGCCGCTAACAGAGCAAAGGACACATCGAAGCGAAAGGGAGCTGGACTGGACCTGAAAAATCTCATCATTCAAGGCCAACGACTGACTGATGCACTCCTGGCTGCTTGCGACGCTCCAGTCGAGCAGCGTGTTGCCCATGTAAGCCTGGCTAAGGATCTTGGATTCAACCATAAATTAGCCCCTAGCCAACTCGTTGTGCCCATTGAAGCCAACTTGCTTCCAAACTTGCCTGCAAGTAACGACAGCAGGACGATTCGTTTGCACAATCCCTTCCCTCAGGATGCAATCACGATCAACGCATTCATGGACGACGTTCTTGTGCTGTCATCTCTACAGCGTCCACGGAAGCTTAGCGTTCGAGGTTCTGATGGACGTTCGTACGGCCTTCTCTGTAAACCAAAGGACGACCTCCGGAAAGACCAGCGACTAATGGAATTCAACGCAATGATCAACCGGGCACTTCAAAAAGACATCGAGTCTAGCAAGCGTCGCCTGTACATCAAGACGTATGCCGTCACACCACTGAACGAAGAGTGCGGAGCCATTGAATGGGTCGAAGGCCTCAAGCCCATGCGCGACATCATCATCCGCGCCTACCGCCAACAAAACATCAACATCGACTACACCGAGATTCGCATGCTCCTAAACGAAGCATCATCCTCGCCATCCAAAATACCAATGTTCACCGAAAAGATTCTCGGCAAATTCCACCCCGTCCTGCACGAATGGTTTGTCGAAACATTCCCAGAACCCGAAGCCTGGTTCGCAGCACGCTTGCGGTACACGCGCTCATGCGCAGTCATGAGCATCGTAGGCCACGTCCTCGGTCTCGGCGACCGCCACGGCGAAAACGTGCTCCTCGAGCAAGGCGACGGCGGCACCTTCCACGTCGATTTCAACTGCCTCTTTGACAAGGGCCTGACGTTTGAAAAACCAGAAGTCGTCCCCTTTCGCCTGACGCACAACATGGCCGATGCAATGGGCCCCCAGGGCATCGAAGGCCCCTTTCGCAAAGCTGCCGAGCTCACGTATTGTCTGCTTCGACAGCACGAGGACACGCTCATTACAATTCTGGAGACGTTTGTGCATGATCCCACGGCGGATTTTCTGGGCGGCAGGAAGAAGAAGAAGATTAATGGCGTGCCGGATACGCCGCAGGAGGTGTTGGGTATGGTGCGGACCAAGGTTAATGGATATTTGAAGGGGGAGAGTGTGCCGTTGAGTGTGGAGGGGTATGTAGATGCCTTGATTGCTATGGCGAGGGATCCGGCGAATCTAGCAGCCATGTATATAGGCTGGTGTGCTTTCTTCTAGTGTGGGCTATGGATCTTGATCTGTATGTAGAATGGCGATTGGGTGGCAAATTTATTTATTTTTTATTTTAATTTTTTTATGATGCTTGTTTGTATGTCTATGTAATGGTCCTCTGTCTTTTTGGCTGATTGGTGCTTGGCAAGAGTGATGTATTGGACCAATTCAGCGAGTCCCTGGTGCAGGCTAAATGCATATTCGTAATATATTATAGAAAGAAGGCATAGTTATTCCAAAGACACATTGAACACGTCATACAGACAGCGACCAAAGATGATGGGTATCTATATAATACAGAATCTTATGACGGCTGGATCAAGTAGAAGTTGAAGCAGAGGCAACTGGATGACCCGGGCGAGGCAAGACGGGCAGGGCAGGCGGTGGGGTCGACTTGGGCGCATGTATATCCATGGGCAAAATTTCCGTCTTGAGCTCTCTAGTTTTCTTCTGCTTGGGCTCAGGAGCCTTTTCATTTTCCTGGACATAGAACTTCCTCAGTAGCATGATAGCCTCTTCTCTGAATATGCCGCCAGTGACTGGGTACGGCTTGTCAACGCTAGGGCTAGTCATGACTGTTAGCACACGAAAAGGAAGGCAAAGAAAAGACCTTACTCGGAGTGAATATTCAAAACACCACCGGTGCCACCAAAACGCTCATTCCAGCAGCCAAAGTAGACGGCGCGAATGCCATATTGCCGAAGCATGGAAGCGCACATGACGCATGGCTCGACGGTGACGTAGAGATCGAGCTCAGTCAGGATTGTGATTGGATGCTTTGACAGGATGCCAGCAATAGCGACGAATTCAGCATGTCGAGTGCCGTTAAGAGTGCGGTTCGTCTCGTTCATTCCACGACCTATGATTTGGCCATTCCTGACAAAGACACAGCCAACAGGCGTTTCATCGCTCTTGAGAGCTAGCTCGGCCTGCGGTTGATGAGTCAGCAAGGCTGGAATGGCTTGGTGCTGCAAGCAAGCGAATGAAGGGCTTGCAGGCGGGAGGTGGGCTTGACCATGGCAATGGCTTCCCGCATGAAGCCTTCATGATAGGCCCTCTCCTCTGCATTCATTGCGTCGAATTCCTGATCTGCGTGCAGCTGCAGGGCTTGGCAGGGCCTTTGAGACGGTTTCGAAATACTGGCAGGCAGTGAAAGATGGGTCTTGCAACAGCAGTAGAGCGCAAGACCCAGCGCCGCAGAGGCGAGAAGAACGGGCAGCCATGGCTCCTTCTGTTGCACGAAGCGGGCCGTGAACATGGGGGAAGGCGCGGCCCCTCCCCAGGAACTGCAGTCGCGCCTTGTCCCTATGCGGAAGTGAGGGTGAATGTAGAGGTGAAGGTCAAGGTCAAGGTGAGGGTCAAGGTGAGGGTCAAGGTGAGGGTCAAGGTGGTGGTGCACGGCCACTTTGCCTTGGACGTCTGGTCTGTTTCGGCAAGGGCCCGCTAACGTTTAGTTACGTGGAGCTTCTGGAAGCAGGCCTTCCGATCAGCAACAGTAACAACAACATTGCCTTCTTCACAATCTTCACAATCCCCCCCCCCCCCCCCCCTATTCCCCCCACCGCCCGCCCCA
>SSBG01000037.1:3507-19885 GCA_028220655.1 Shiraia bambusicola | reverse complement strand
AGTGGGCAACTTGGCTAGTGCTCTGCTCATCCAAGTGCAGAAGACCAAGGTGGACGTGGAAGTGGCCATGAGCGGCATTGACAGCATATTGAAGAGCCAAGAGCTGCTGTTTGGCTTTATTGGTCTTACACCGGGGGTGCTGGTGAGCATTGGCGTGTATCGATGGCTGAGCGGTGTCTTTAGCAGTCGCAAGGGCCTGCAGCAGTGGGCGAGACAAGGCAAGCTGCTGCTCATTCTACGCAATATCGACCGCATCCTCACCAGGGCGACGCCGACGGAATTTGGCGAGGTATCATACCAGGACCACGGGCTGCTGCTGTGCGAGGTGCACTTGCTGAGGCAGGCTGCAAGTGGCATCTTCCCGCGCCGCATTTTCCACGACTTCCTGGTAGAGGTTGACGAGCTTGTGGACGTGAGGAGTGGGCTGGAGAGGCAGCAAAAGGTGGTGGAGCGAATACGGTGGGCATACTCAAAGTGGCTGGCGTGAAGGGATGAATGGGTGTATAACTAACTAGATGACTATGTAACTAGTACCTAATCAACTATGTGTAACTAGCAGAACCCAGGTAGTTGATAAAAACTAGCTACAGGTAATTGTTTATTTGCAAAGTATTTACTAATTACCTAGCAACTCAGCACATTCACTATCATCTGGGTGGCAGTGACAGGACAGGGCACAAGGCACACTGGCGGGCGGTGACCCACTGACCTGCTTTGATCTTGGCACTCGACCCTACAACGTCAACGTCAACGTCAAGGCCCGCCCAAAGCCAGGTAACGCTTCCCAAACAAAACCCGCCTGTTGTCGTGCAGCCGCCTGCATTCCCTAGACAAAACCCGACAAACCTGCCACGTATTCACGCTTGCGAGTTCTCGTCTTGTCTTTGGCGCGCCCACTGCTACCAACCACTCTCTAGTTAACTACTAGGTGGTAATCATCACCACCACCACCACCGCCACTACCACTGCCACTACCACTACCACTACCACTTGCTGCCCTCGGTCACTGTAAAACTACCCGTCGGCTGCCAGCATTGTCTGCCCCCTCGTCATTTCTTGTCTCACAACTCAGACACCAACTCGACTCGACTCCCACTACAACACCGCCTTCACATAGACGACAATGGCGGGAACAAGAAATTATGACTTTCTGGTAAGCTCTCCTGCATTGGCCCCTCGTTCGACTTCTAGAAGCCCCTTCCAGACGAGCCCGAGTTAACCATGCCGTGCCACAGATCAAACTCCTTTTGATTGGCGACTCGGGCGTAGGCAAGTCCTGCTGCTTATTGCGGTTTAGCGAAGACTCCTTCACCCCGTCCTTCATTACCACCATTGGCATCGACTTTAAGATTCGCACAATCGAACTCGACGGCAAGCGCGTGAAACTGCAGATATGGGATACGGCGGGACAGGAGCGGTTCAGGACCATTACAACAGCCTACTACCGAGGTGCCATGGGCATTTTGCTGGTGTACGACGTTACCGACGAGCGGAGCTTTAATAGTACGTCACAATGGTTTTAATTTTTTTTAATTTTTTTTTAATTTTTTTTAAAGAGTGGTAGCTGGTATACCCTACTCAATCCCGGTTGCGTTAGCTTAAGGGTGCATGGCCACGGCGCTAACAGTGGTGACAGATATTCGCACATGGTTCTCCAACGTCGAGCAGCACGCTACCGAGGGCGTCAACAAGATTCTTATTGGGAACAAGTGCGACTGGGAAGAGAAGCGTGCCGTGTCAACAGAACAAGGCCAGGCTCTCGCGGACGAGCTTGGCATTCCCTTCCTCGAGGTGTCGGCCAAGAGCAACATCAACGTCGACAAGGCCTTCTACTCACTTGCTTCCGACATCAAAAAGCGCTTGATCGACAGTGCCCGCACAGACCCAGCGTCGGGTCCCAGGGTCGACGTGGGAAGTTCTGACAACGCAAATGGAGGGGGTATGGGCGGTAAATGCTGTTAGAGTTGCATGGTTTCATGGAGCAACATGCGCGTGTTTCCGCCGAAGATTGTCAGTACGACAACAAAACACGATGGTAGCCGTGGGAGAAGCAAATGCCTTTTGTGAACTGGTTGTTGAGATGCCAGCAAAAGGGGGTCTACCACGGCAGATTGGTCTCAAGATTGGCGGAAAGGCAAGAGGTTCCGCGGCGACATGGTATGCCGGTCTAATTACGGCATGAGAGGAGCTCGAAGTATTTTATCTATCGGTTGACTTTTTACCTTGGTTCTGCTCTGGAGTTTTGCGAGACTGGGGAGGGGGGGTGGGCGAATGTTTATCTACATTACCATTTGTAATGCCATTCTGTAAAAAAGGCCCTTTTCTCTCTCTCTCTCTCTCTTGTTTCATTTTGCTTCTCTTCTTCCACCCCCTACTGCTGCAGAGCGTGATTTATATGCCTGCTCCTCCCCCCCCCTCCCTAATGTCCTTGGGAAATGATGCAACGTGGGATCGTGGGATCGTGACGCGGAGCCTCTGAGGACCTTTACCAAAAAAAAAAAAGTTGGGTAAGTACTGCTGCGGGAAAAACGACAAGATGTTTTCAGAGCGGTCAATACCTATTCAAAGAGAAAAAAAAAATAGCATGTGTATAGTGAAGGGGTTTGAATAGTTGGAGATTAAAAGGTAGTAAAACTGCTATTAGTCTTGATATTACTACTTGCCCTAGTTATATCAGATGATAATAAATACTTTTTCTTTCTCACTTTGGGTTTTGCTCTTTAGTAATTATCGACGCTCCAAAACTCTAACCCTAACTCAATCCCCTCCCCCTCCCCCTCCCTAACCCCAACTCCATCCTCCCCTAACCCTCCCTCCCCATCTACAAACTAGCCCTACCCCTCGACTCAAACGGCAAAAGCAGCACCAACCCGCCCGCCACCACAAAAAGCCCACCACTAACATAAACCGGCACCGAGCTTTCCAAATCCGCAAACATGGCCACAACCGGCGCCATGATGCCAAACACACGATTCGCCGCGGCAGCCACGGCATTCCCCGTGCCCCGAACCCTCGTCGCAAACACCTCTGGCGTATACGCATAGAGCGTAGCATACATGACGCTCGCCATGAAGGCGTATGCGCAATTCCACGCAAGCAGCGCGTCTGCGCTCAGCGCTGTGGTGGAGCCGAGGAGCAGGGCGCCCGTGGACATTGTGGATGCTGCTAGTGTGCCTTTGCGGCCCAGCGCGCGGGTTTCTACTAGGAGGCCGCCGGCCAGACAGCCTGGGATGCCTAGTGTGGCGATGATGAGGGTGTTGCGGTATGTTTGGAGGGTGGTGTTTGTTGCGTTGTTGTTGTTGTTGTTGTGGAATTGGGCGCCGCGGAGGGATTGGATGTAGGGGAGGTAGGCGTTGAATAGGGGGAATGCTAGGCCTATCAGGGCCCAGATTGTGATGATGAGGCATGTGGAGAGGGATTGTTTTTTTGTGGAAAAGAGGGATTTTAGGTGGGATTTGTCTAGGTGTTGGAGGGGGTGGGGGTTTGTTGTTTGCATGGTGGGGGGTTTTTGTGGGATTTGAGCACGAGGAAGAGGAAGAGGAAGGAGGTCTGGTTGGAGATGGTGAATGGTCAAGGTGCTAGTTTTGCCATTTCTACGGGCTACTTCGTGGACGATTTGGACGGCTTCTTGGTCTTTGCCCTTGCCCATGAGAAACTTTGGGGATTCAAACATGGAGAAGGCTAGGAAGCGGAGGAGAAACATTATTAGGGCTACGCCTCCCATTGTGATGAGAAAGTATCTCCAGCCCATGTTTTCTGCTTTGCTGCAGGTTGGGGATGTTTCTTGGCAGCTTAGATTTCCTAGGAGCGGCCATGCTACCAGCGTGGCAAAGACTTGTGCCAAAGCCCAGTCAATGGAAAGAATGGTGAGAAGATATTGGTGGGATCCGGGTAGGAATTCGAGAAAGATGGCAGAGTCTACGGGGAGATTTCCGCCTACGCCTACGGACCAGAGTGCTGCGAAAATGCCAATGGCTGCAAAGTTGGGACTACTGGCTGCTATCATGCCAAACACTGCGGTGATGCCAATGGTGAGGTTGAATGCCCATCGTCGACCAAAGATGTCGCATCCAAAACCCCAGAAGACGGCGCCAACTAGCAAGCCAATGTTTTGGGCAAGGGTGAGGAACTGTGCATTGTTGGTTAGTTTGTATAATATGTTGAAGACTGTATACGCATTGTTGGCTCAATGGACATGGTTTAGTTAATTAACTAGACGTACAGGAACTCGTTTGGGTTGGAACTCCTTTTTGACTGCCGGTAAGATCAAGGAAGTTACAATTGGCCAGAGATTATCCATGGCCCATCCGAAGCCTGTTACTATAAAAAGCTGGTAGGCAAAGTTAGTACTCCGTATATCAACATATTCCGGTAGTTAGTTAATTCTTTATTTTGATTTTTATAACCGGGATTACTCACCTGCCATTGATATCTACCCATTCCAATATCTTGAATTGCTTTGTTTAATACCCTAGCTTTGGCTTCATACACTGGATCCAGAGATCCCTCTGCCACGACTGGTGCGGGCGTATCTTGCAGGCTGGGACTGACTCGAACTCCATGTTTGCCTTGCTCTTGCTCACTGGCCATTTAGGGCAATATGTCGAGACTCGTGCCGAGATGAAGGAGGGGCAAAACCCTTCGTTGAGAGATTATACAGTGCAATGTGTTTGGCTGCGTTTGAAATGATATTGGTTGTTGGGGGTAATAGTAATAATGCAGTGTGCTTGTAACTGGTTAGTGGGGCAAGGTGTGAAGCGAAGAACGCAACCAGGTCTCGTGCGCACGTCATTGGAAAAGGTATGGGCGCCATGGCATGGCAGCATTGGTGGTTGCTCATGTAACCTGCAGATAATGTTAGATGGGTATGGGTGTCACTTGTTGTCTCTTGGATAGGATCTAGTAATGCGGGTAATCTAGCACGCCTTCTGTTTAACTAGTGCCGCGAGGCCAGTAATAATTGTCATGGCCTGCGTACTCATCCTAGAGGGTAAAGAGATAAGTCAACGCCACTATCAATAACTACATACGGTCTACCCAACTACCTTCCTAACTAATGATCCTCAGAACACAAGTTTTATCGATTTTAACGCTACCCAAGCTGCAACCTAGTTCAATCTTGATGCATTCCATAGACTAGGCACAGTGATGATTGTACTTGGGAAAGAGAAATATAAAGTACAATTAAGAACTGTCTTCTACTAATATATCTAAAAGTTAAAAGGCGGATTCAAGAGATTATACGTTGGAGAGAGCTACAAGAAATCTACAATGAGTGGTCGATTATATGAACCGCCGAGAATCTCTCCGTGAGAGTGCCAGGAAGCTCTGCTGCACGTTCAACAACAATATCTGCCAAGATGATCATGCACCACAGGCTGTGCAAGGGTCGTCATGGCATGATAGGATTTATGCTTACAAAGCGTCATGTTTATCAAATGTTCTTCAATGTTTCATCATGTTATTGATGTCTAGAACAGCTATGCCTATTGTACAAAGCCCAAAGCAGACTCCATTTAGATAATGACCAGGGTAACATCTACTTCCACAGCTTACTTAAGCTGGTTGCCTTGTCATCGTGCTTGTTCAGTACCTTTGCTGTCGCCAAATCAAAGTCCTCCTGCGTGACATGTACTCTTCGCTCTCTTAGCGCATACATGCCAGCCTCTGTACATACGCCCTTGAGCTCGGCGCCAGAGCATCCGTTCATCTTCTCCGCAATCTTTGTCAGATTGATACCGCGTGTCAGGTTCATACTTCGGGAGTGAATACGAAGAATATCAGCACGCGCCTCGACAGTTGGCGGTGGAAACTCAATCTTTCGGTCGATACGTCCTGGCCGCAGGAGCGCAGGGTCCAAAATGTCGAGGCGGTTGGTCGCCATGATGATTTTGATGTTTTTTGTGGGCTCAAACCCGTCCAGCTGGTTGAGTAGCTCCAACATGGTTCGTTGGACCTCAGAGTCGCCACCTGAGCTGCCCTCGACACGGCTTGACCCGATGCTGTCAATTTCGTCCATGAAGATGATGCTTGGAGCATGTTCACGTGCCATGACAAATAGTTCTCGAACCATGCGACTACCCTCACCAATGTACTTTTGCACCAACTCACTCCCAGAAACTCGGATGAATTTGCAGTCGGCGTGATGAGCTACAGCACGTGCAAGCAGCGTCTTTCCTGTGCCAGGCGGGCCGTATAGCAGGACGCCCTTGGGCTGCGCGATACCGAGCGACTCGAACAGCTCTGGATGTTGTAGACCAAGCTCGATGACTTCCTTGATCTCCTTGATCTGTTGGTCTAGGCCGCCTATCATGTCATACGTGCTGTCCGGTACTTTTTCCACCATCATTAGCGACACAAGTGGATCGACAGACGAGGGTAAAAGTTTTTCTAACTTGTAAGAATCGCTGAGCAGAGTGACACGCTTGCCGGGGGTGAGTTTGCTGATATCAACATTGTCTGAAACGTCGACGACTGCATTTGTTTAGTCAGAAGCACAGAATCACAGCTTGGGCTAGAGTTATATACGCACCGTATTTCCCCTCGGGGTGCACCTTGACAAGCACCTTCTTGGTGCCCATTACCTTGACCACCTCACCAACATAGGAGCCCGGCTGCTGTAGAAGGCCAAGCTCCTCTCGAAGTAACCGCACTCTTGAATTGTAGTCGTTCCGTTGGGCTTCGAGCCTTCGTAGCTTTGCCTGTCCCTGTATAATCTCGAGCTTCATCGCCTCGATTTTGTTGTGGAAGAAGGTGTCAAGCGCCATGGCTGTAGTAGGCGCAAGTGTGTTGGCTGTAACTTAGCGGCAGGACTTGGAGAAGGTTGTAGTTGGCCCGATTGCAAAGGGGCAGGGCTCGGAAGTATGGCAGCCCTGGGCTCTGGGAAGAATAGGACGTGTTGGCGTGGGAAGCGAGGTGATGGTGGGTATGCAGGGATTGATGCTTACTGTCCAGTGTTCTGTTCAGTGTTGATGGTGGTTGGAAGCTTGGACGGGCGGAGACTGGAGGAACGTTTGGCCGGGCGGGCCAGATGTCAGTCATGTGACAGGACGCTAGTGGTGCCAAGAGAACAGCCAAGGAAACGGCCAGGGAAACAGCCAAGCCAACGGCCAAGCCAGCAGCCAAGCCCCGGCCCCACTGAATATGCTGGCAGACACGTGATGATCGCAACGATCTTGTTCGCTGTCGAGGTGGTGCATGTCCCCACATTGCAGGGGAAGAAAGTAATACGTACACATCGGTATACTCCAAGTGAAGATAAGTGATGCATTGTCAGCAACATTGCGTCTGTATACGTTACATGGAGATGTATGCCCGGCAGCTTTGTTTGAACTTTGAAGCGACGAGGGGTGTGCAATTGCTGCCGATATCCGCGCCCAGTTCCGGGAGCTGCAGGGAGCTTGGTGATGAATGGCTGGTCCCAGCTCTTAAGTTGTTTCTGTGCAGGCCTTTAGGTCATCTGTTTTCTGCCGTCACATCTCTATCGCTCGATCCCATGTCTCTAGGTCTTTTGCAGGCTGTGACTGTGACTACACGGCGCCCACGTGTTGACCAGCGCTTCCAATAGCCTCCCCTCAGAAAAGACCCAACCTCGCCCGCCAAAGGGCACAGCCTTGCTGGCCACCTTCACCGTCCCACGGCTACACCTTCACCATGGGCGAAGGGGAGAACACGTCTGCCGGAAGCCACTCACAGGCACAGGCAGAGGCATCTCGACAGGGCAGCAGCTCCCATGGCGCCGTGTCGCCGTGTACTACCACGGCTACCACGACTACCACGACCACGACGCCAGCAGCAGAGCTGGGTCGCCGACGGTCGCAAGTCGGGACGCAGCCAGCAAGCTATGGTGCGTTGGGCTCTGGCGAGTTGTATAGCTTGTTGGCAGGTGTGAGGGATACTGATGGCAGCACAGGATCCATTACTTCTGGCATGGAGCGTCGCCAGCAAAGCGCCGCCTCAGACCCGTCTGGACCATCCAAGCCAAAGAAGCCTTTGTTGAACCGCCGCGCCACGTCGACCAAGTTCCCCCGCAAAGGCGAAGAGTTTAGTGTTGACGATGCCGAGGAAGAGGTGCGAATCGACCAGGAGCACCAGGAGCATCTCAAGCAGCAGCAACAGCAGCAGCAACAACGCCAACACCCACACCCTTTGCGTCGCAAATCGTCCAACGTCCGCCGCAAGCCCGCGGGGCCGCAGACCAACCCTCTGACCACCATAGAGTCAACCGACGCCGAAGACGACGCGTCAGAACAGGTCTCGGCCGGACCCCCCACAGAGCCCGAGACACAGCAGACCTCGTCGGGCGAAGAAACGGTACGCGCAGACGATGAGGGCGACAGCGGCACGGGTGCAGACGACGAGGACGCTGATCTGAGCGATGCTGAGAGCTTCACGCTACGAGATCGCCAGGATGCCATCAACGTGACACACCCTTTTGGCATCAGGATATGGAAGCCTGCGCTGTACAAAAAGGGCCGCTCTGTGCAAAAGAACGCAGAAGCAGACATTCACTCGTCGCCTGGCTCGTCTGTCGGCAAATCGCTGGTTGTTGCCAACCTCATGTGGACATTGATCTTTGGCTGGTGGCTGGCCCTCATTGCCTGTGCTGGAGGCTTGCTGTGCGCCCTCTTTGGCTTCGTGGACAGCTGCATGGATTACGCCCATCTGCTCTTCCACCTTGCTGCCTACCTTTTCTATCCTTTTGGCAGATATGTCAAACTCCTCCAAGACGAGGCTTACGTCGACGAGGATGAAGGCGAGGGCCGCAGCATCAGCGAATACGAGCAATGGCAGAGCGGAGACATTGAAGAAGGGCGGCTGTTCTTTGGGCCTACGACTGGCAATAACTCGCTCATTGGCCGCCGCCGCAATAGTGTCGACTCGACTGGCGACGAGACGACGAGCCTGTTGGGCCGAGATGGCAGAGCCAACATCAATCATTCTGATACGACAAGAACCAAGAGAAGGCTGTTTGGCCGTGGTAAGTGGACTTTTGGACGCGTCTTGTTCTTCATCTACTTCTACGGAATCCTCACCCCTGCAATATTTGTCGTTTCTGCTCTCTGCTGGTTCCTAGTCTTCTCCATACCTATGGGCAAGGTCGCGCTATTACTCTTTGACCATCTCAGGCGCCATCCTCTAGCTCTGTCCTTCCACTCGGATAATGGTAACGTCCGTCGTCCCGGCGAGTCTTCATCGATCCTCCTGTGCACCTACCGAGCGGTGGGCATCAAGTACTGGAAATACACTATTGATGGAACCAACATCTTCCTTATCAATCTGCTTGGTCTGGTGGCATTTACCATTTTTGATTATTTTATTCTCGCCGAGACGCTGGAAGTCAAGAACTGGCTGACTGACCAATTCTTTCTTTTTACTCTTGCGCTCTTGTCCATTATACCTTTGGCCTACTTTATTGGCCAAGCTGTGGCCTCGATCTCTGCGCAATCTTCCATGGGTGTCGGTGCCACGATCAATGCTTTCTTCTCCACGGTAGTAGAAGTGTTCCTCTACTGTGTGGCACTCAAGCAAGGCAAAGCACAGCTTGTGGAGGGCAGTATCATTGGTAGCATCTTTGCCGGTATCTTGTTTCTTCCAGGCTTGTCCATGTGTTTTGGTGCTTTGAAACGTAAGACGCAACGATTCAATGTGCGATCAGCAGGCGTAACGTCGACGATGCTGCTCTTTGCTGTGATTGGTGCTTTTGGGCCAACATTGTTCTATCAGATTTATGGAAGCGTAAGCCGACGCCAGCCCACGTCCATGGTACTATTGCTAACGTTTGTGTGTCCAGCATGAGCTCAATTGCCGTTCGTGCGTCAACCATCATGCCAATGCTCTGGTAAGGGACTGTCGCCGGTGTTACTATTCCCAAACGCCTGCCTTGCATGATCGCTTCTACAATGAGGCCGTCAAGCCGTATACATGGTTTGCAGCGGCCATGTTGTTCTGTTCGTACGTTATTGGCTTACTCTTTACTTTGCGCACACATGCTGCCACGATCTGGACAGAGCCAGATGAAAAGGAAAAGAAGATTTTGGAAATGAGCGCAAGTCATCTCAGCACCAGCGGGCATTTTGATTTCCCTCATTCTGCCATGGCGAGACAGGCAGCGCACCAGTCCATGTCTCGGGCGCACATCCGGGACAGTCAGCTGTACAAACGCATTGTTGGCCAGACGCTTCAAGAGGTTGGCCTAGGAAGCACAGACGGCACACGTCAAAGCCGGTCCAGCACAAAGGCAGACGGCCAAACCCCCCATGTGGTGCCTCCCAAAGACGATGAAGAGCGACATTCGTTCCATGTGGATGGATTGACGGACGACGTGACGCGGTCATTGGTACGCCAGATTACGGAAATTGCTGCCACGACCACGGCGCTGGCGTCACGTGATGTGACGAGAGGTGCTCGCAAGACAGCACATGCGACGGCGACTACACCCAACAAGGGGCATGAAGAACGACCGGCCATTGCTCGCGCTGCTACCACGGGTCATGAAGAACATGATAATAGTGCTCCAGGCCATAGCTCTGGGGGCCATGACGCGCCGAACTGGAGCCGACAAAAGAGTGCCGCCATTCTCTTGACAGCGACAGTTGCATATGCCATTATTGCCGAGATTCTTGTCAACACGGTAGATGCAGTGCTGGGCGGGTCTGGAATTGATGAAAAGTTTCTGGGCATCACCCTTTTTGCGCTGGTCCCCAACACGACCGAGTTTCTCAATGCGATATCGTTTGCGATGAACGGCAACATTGCACTATCCATGGAGATTGGGTCTGCGTATGCGCTGCAAGTGTGTCTACTGCAGATACCAGCGTTGGTGTTTTATAGCGCTGTTCATGCATCGTCGATACCAGCCGAAGATGTGGCTCACGAGACATTTACGCTCATCTTCCCACAGTGGGACATGGTGACGGTGATTTTGTGCGTGTTCCTCTTGTCGTACATGTATGGCGAAGGCAAGAGCAACTACTTCAAGGGGTCGATTCTCATCTTGTCGTATTTGGTTGTGATTGTTGGTTTCTACCTGAGCGGCTTCACTGACGATGAGAGAATGGGGGTGAATCCCCAGGATAGGCTCGCGCTCGGTGGGCTGGTGGATGTGCAGGCGGCGAGTTTCAAGACTGTGGGGAGGGGGAGGAGCGGGGCAGCTTATTGAAGAAGGGATGATGCATGAAGGCTCTGGAGTCTGTGAGGAGAGGATGGAGAAGGTGGATATTATGGATGCATGTGGGTAGAAGAAGTTGAGGAATCAAGGCACATTTGGCGGTTTTTTTTTACAATTTTTTTGTTCTTTTATTTTTTTATTTTTTTATTTTTTTATTTAATTTTTCCTCTCCCCCCCCTTCCCCCCCCCGAACTGTTCAATTCTCTCGAAAAGTCAATATGCTCTCGTCCCACCAAAATAAAAAAAAGCGATTGCATCTGCGCATAACTAGTAACTACTAGGTAAGTATTATTTACCATGATTACAGTGCAGGGCCATGGCTTGATTTGGACTGGTTGGTCTCCATGTACCTAACAATAACAAGCATAACAGGTTATCTCGACATCTGCTCAGCTGCCTATAATTAGTATTATTAATAGGTATTATTATGTAGTACCTCTTTGGGAAATGGCTTGGTTAGCAATAACAGGTCTTGGCCCGGCGGCGGTATTACATCTGGGGGCGATTATGTAAAGTGACTGCATGAGAAGCAAGGAAGCAAGTGTAACATGATGTTCACATAACTACCTGTCATGTGGCAGCTGGTGCCGGAGACGTGCGGAAAGGCCACGAGACGATGATGGGCCTGACGATGATCAAGTGATAGGCGCATGTCATGATTAACTAGTGGGCATCAATATTACTATGTAGTTAGCAAACCAAAAGCAGAGCGCCAAAAGAGTCCAGAGGCCAGACTGAAGAAGAACAAGCAAAGAAGGGATAACAGAAAAGAAAAGAGAAGAAAAGAACAAGGTGGGACGCGTGGATGGATGATGATGGTGGTCTGTACAGAGTAATACTGGTGAATGAATAATGCATGACGGTAGGCGTCGGAGTGGTGCATGGCCGGGTGCAGTGCAGTGCGGGGGCAGGGCTTGATCAGATTGTCGTCGCAGAGGCCGCGACAGCTGTTAAACCCCAAATAAACTGGGCCTACCGGTTGTTCCGCTGCTCTTTTTCTTCTTCTTCTTCTTCTTCTTCTTCTTGTTCTTGGTGTTTCTTGTTCTTGTTGGTTGCTGTCTTGCTTTTCTTCTTCTGCTGCTGCTGCTGTTAGTTACTGCTGCCGTTTCATCTGGACGTGGACGGGAACAGAGTACATAGGTGGAGAGAGAGACGGGTCCAGCCACATGTGCCGCTGGTGTGGCATTGTGGATTAATCTTTTCTCCATGCTGTCACGAGTGCAGCGCCTGCCATGGGCGTTGACGTTGGCGTGCCTGGTGAATGCGTGGGCGGCGACGGCGACGATTATTCCCTCCAACACGTCAACCACAACAACAGCCGGCCAATTCCAGGGCACGCTGCCTTTGACCAAGGCAGACATTGACCAAACACATATTGCAGACGTGGTTCCCTTGACGCGCGAGGCGGCGCAGCGAACTATCGAGGGCAATCTTGTCCTCACCACGTTCAAGAACATCGCAAACCTGTCCGACAACGAAATCGCCTACATCAGCTGCGACCCCGACGACTACTCGGGCTATGCTGGCCCCCAGCGCGTCTTCCAGGATGCCTCCCAGGCCAACATTTCAGGCGTGCTCTTCTACGCCACCACGGCCAACTACTGCAACTACCAGCAGAACTCGTCGCAGGAAATGCTGCAAAGCTTTCCCGTGCTGTCCATGGCCAGCTCCAAGGCCTCAACTGCCCTGCGCGACCAGGTCGACAACCTGCCCGTGTCCATGAAGTTTTTTGTCAAGGTGCAGGCTCGCGGCGACGACGGCAACAATAGCAGTGGTGGCGGTGGTGGTGGTGGTGGCGCCAACTCCAACTCCAACTCCCAGCAGACCAGTCCGCTGGGGCCTTCGCCGTCGACTGCCGTGGCCATGATTATTCTGTACAGCATCACGGGCATCATCACTGCCCTGTTTCTCATCGTCATTGTCACTGGCGCCGTTCGCGCCCATCGCCACCCAGAGCGATATGGCCCCAGAGATGTGCTGGGGCGCCCGAGGCAGAGCAGGGCCAGGGGTTTGGGGCGCGCCATTCTCGACACGATTCCCATTGTCAAGTTTGGCGAAAAGGACCAGGAGCCCGTCAAGCCAACAGATGTCGAGCTGGCTTCGACTGCAGAGAATGGAGCAGCAGGAACCACTGCCACCACTGCCACCACTGCCACCACCACCACCATCACCGACTCTAACCACTCAAACGACCCTACGGATGCAGAGATAAACCCTGTTACTAGTGCTAATACTACCACTCATGACCATCACGGCGCTACTCTCCAGGGCTCCCCTGCGCCAGGTCCCACCGACCCCTCAGCAAAACATGGCCTTGCAACAACCACTCCATCGAATGCGCCAACAACAGCCCAAGACGACTATGAAGAGGGTATTGCCCCGGCCCAACCGCCAGCTCTCGCTGCTGCTTCCATGACAGCAGCGGGCAAAGACGCTGCCTTGAACAACGAGAATCTTGGATGCTCCATCTGCACCGAAGACTTTGAAAAGGGCCAGGATTTGCGCGTGCTGCCATGCAACCACAAGTTCCATCCTGAATGTGTGGACCCATGGCTACTCAACGTGTCTGGCACGTGTCCATTGTGGTAAGTGGCGCACGCTTTTGTTGCAACTATGCTACAACGTTTACTGATGCTTCCAACAGCCGTGTCGATCTCCGCCCGGTATCCTCGAATGATTCCTCTGCCTCCCATGATCCAGATGACCTAGGTCTCCCTTCAAACTCAAATGACTCCCTCGACGCGTCACATCGCCGCCGTACTGCATTCCGCGACATTCTTTCCCTCCGCACCCGTCCCAACGCAACCCCTGAAGAGCGCATCCACGCTCTTCGAAGACTGAGAGAGCAACGGCATCACCGCAATGAAGAAGGAGCCGAAGATTCTGCCAACACTGATATGGACGACACTGCTGCCGGTGATAGGAGACGAAGTAAGAGGATGAGCGCAAGACTAAGCCAAGCCCTTACAGGAAGAGCCAGGAGGGATCGAAGTCCTCCCCAGCAGGGTGAGAGTAGCACGAGTGGCACACAGTAGCAGTAACCACGACCAAGAAAACGTCTTTGAGACATGGAAAGGCTGCATGTAAAAGAAACATTTACGGCATCCATCTCAACGATGCTCAATATACCGTATATATGATTTGCGACCAGGCGTTTGCATTTTGTTTTATTTTGGGCTAAGCAAGGGGGGGCGGGGGCATCATACGGATAGTATAGGTACCTACATAGGTACTTACTCGGACGCATTGATCTACTCTCGGAGCATAACATGGCGTTTATGGGTCCTTACTTGCGCGCAGACTGGATACCCCCGATTTGGTTTTTTTTTGTCGGGTCTCCCAAGTGTGGAGTGGTTATAGCAAGGCTGATATATTTTGTGCTATGGTTGTTGTAGTCTTGTTGCATTAGCTGAGGTGCCCAGTTGGCTGCCACTACAAGAGGAAGATATTTTATATTAACATTTTTCGTTCCAATTAGACTGTTAATGTAAAACATCCGAGGCCACATTAGCTCCAAGTGATCCGCAAGGAAATCTCTTACAGCGTCCAATTAAGGCTGGTCCAACTATTAATATAAACCTCGGTCATTTCCAGGGCTGTGAAATCTTCGGCTGCTTCCCCGAGATCCTCACTTCCCTCCAGTCTTCGCCATGACAAATGACTTGGGACCTCAGGAGCGGCCCGCAAAACGCACCAAGATACGACTTGCATGCCAGGAATGTCGCGACAGGAAAATTCGCTGCGACGGCCTGCGACCTTGCCACTCTTGCGTGCGCAAGAAAATACCTCGGGAGAATTGCATCTATAGTGAGCCAGGCGCTGACACAATTGAACCCAGCTATGTCAAGAGCTTGGAGACTCGCATCAGGGAACTCGAGGAAGGGAGGGTCATGGGCAATAAGCAACAAGATGTGCCTATTTACCCGATTCATGAGTGCGTTGGCCAGCAGCATCCAGAAAGCTTCGAGAGAGATCACTTGACCCGCGGCACCACATCCATGGATGCATCCTCCCACTTGAGATCAGACGAGTCGTCCGAAAAACATGCTGTAACTGCAATGGGTGCTACCGATGGCACTCCACCATCTGCCAAACATGTGGGCTCAGTTTTTCTTGGGCCTTCTAGTTCAGCCGCTTTTATGAACCTCCTCCGGCAAAAGTATCAGAATCGACCCGACCCTAGAGGAGGAATAGCAGGCTCTAGTGATGAACAAGCTCCTCGAGGATGTCATATTGATGATGTCGAGCTCATGTCTCATCTGA
This sequence comes from Shiraia bambusicola, assembly GCA_028220655.1. Classification (NCBI taxonomy): domain Eukaryota; kingdom Fungi; phylum Ascomycota; class Dothideomycetes; order Pleosporales; family Shiraiaceae; genus Shiraia; species Shiraia bambusicola. The sequence continues at coordinate 4,452 of SSBG01000037.1, read as the reverse complement.
AGGAGCCGCTCGTCCTTCCATCACGGCAAGTCGCCGACGAACATCTCGCCAACTACTGGCAACACGTTCATCCACTGTTTCCTATTCTGCACAAACCAAGGTTCCTGAAAGCCTACCATGAATTATGGGGGCAGGATGGGGTGAAAGCAGCCCAGTCCAGCGAGGCTGTGTACGCGCTTCGCGCTTTTTTCGCCACGCTCAACGCCGTATTCGCCCTTGGATGTACGTATTCAATCGAAGCGAATTCATCACATGATATGGCAGCTACAATGGCAGTTGTCTTCTTCGATAGGTCACAGGAGCTCATCACGCAAGACAGCACTGATCATGGCTCACTCCAACTTGTTCAAGCTCTTATACTAGGCGCCCAGTATCTGCAATCATCTAGCAATATCAATAAAACCTGGGTCGCCCTTGGTTTAGCTATACGCGTCGCGCAAGGGATCGGGATCCACATCGATGACCCACAGGAGAGTCAGGCAGAACGCGAGGAACGCCGTCGCACATGGTGGGGCTGTGTACTGTTGGATAGGTGAGTCGTGACTTTATGCCTTGAATAAACACATGGCTAACAATCACAATCAAGGGTCTTTAGCATGACATTTGGAAGATCACCCATGGTCACATGGCCCTCAGCCATACCATTTCCTCGCTCCATCGACGACGAGCATCTTTCTTCGCTACCAGGGAGTAGCTCCTATCCACTCGTAGACACACCGCGTTCCAACACAAGCCTATTCATCCACACCCTCCACCTATCTACCATCCTCCTAGACATCCTAAAGTAACGTACCCTTCCCCCCCAAAAAACACAAACAACAAAACTCACCAACCCACCCAGACACTTCTACACCCCCCGCCAAACCACCACCACCACCACCACCCAAGAAGACTACACCCAAATCCTAACCCTAGACACATCCCTCGAAACCTGGAAATCCTCCC
>SSBG01000036.1:254821-265695 GCA_028220655.1 Shiraia bambusicola | reverse complement strand
TTTTTTTTTTTTTTTTTTTTTTTTTTTTTTTTTTTTTTTTTTTTTTTTTTTTTTTTTTTTTTTTTTTTTTTTTTTTTTTTTTTTTTTTTTTTTTTTTTTTTTTTTTTTTTTTTTTTTTTTTTTTTTTTTTTTTTTTTTTTTTTTTTTTTTTTTTTTTTTTTTTTTTTTTTTTTTTTTTTTTTTTTTTTTTTTTTTTTTTTTTTTTTTTTTTTTTTTTTTTTTTTTTTTTTTTTTTTTTTTTTTTTTTTTTTTTTTTTTTTTTTTTTTTTTTTTGATGAAAAGAGGTAGGGAATACAATAGGTAGGTGGGAGTAGGGTAGTAGATAACGGGTACAAAACCCTAAAGGGAAATAGAGTTGGGGTGTTATACTCTGTAGTTACTCGACGTGCAGCTGAGGGAAATCATTTCTTCCTGCATTGTTGGACCACGTTGCTTGTTCTTTCTTTTGGGAATCGTTATCGTACTTTGTATTGTATAATGCTGCTTGTTGATTATCCTTGCATATATACGTATCAAACGTCTATGCTATGGTAAAACAGCTTGAATATACAAGTACATTGATAGAACTGGTCTTGTCGCCCATGCCCTTCCAAGGTTTGCCGTCTTCTTCAAGATTGGATTATCGCCTTCTCCGAAATATCTTTTCTCGGCTTCGGCTTGGGGGCCTTTGGAGCCGGAAATATGACTAGACTTTTTGGTTGGATGGAGGAGGGGTAATTAATGGACGAGGTCATGAGGACTCGATTTACATGATAATACTGATTACAAGCTTTCGGCTTGGGCTTCACCATTGCCACATCATGTCAAGTCGAGAAACAGTCATGCTCAAAGGCATACCATTCAACAGTACAGGACGTCAATAAGCGCCCAAATAAGGCTGACGTACCCGTGCAACTGCCAACCCATCCAATACACCCGCCACACGCACACCATCTTAATCATACAGTATCAATCATCGTACTCGCCAACAGGCCCATGTCCTTCCCTCCCTGCAATCAGAGCTCACTCTGCATCCCCATCCAAGCCCGTCTTCTGATATACCGCAGCAGCGTCCGGACGTGCTCCAGCAGCAGCCATGGGACCGGCAGCAGGCGCAGCCACGACCGCTGCGCTGCCCTCGAATGAAAACAATAAATAAAACACCATGAAATGCAACGCTAGCAAGTACCCCGCAAACATGTTGCGACTCGTTCTCGATTGCAGCACAAACTTGGTTACGCGTAGAACCATGCGCTCAAAGATATGCATGCGTTTCATGGCGCGTGCGGATTCTCGGCCCCGGAAGGCGGCAAAGGGAGATAGATTGGATTCGTAGGCGGATTTGTAGCGGTCGGATGCTGTGTCGCCGCCGGACATGTCAACGGTAGAGGGGTTGGGGTTGGCGCCGTAGCTGGAAGCGCTGGATGCTGGGCCTCTGTTTACTGCATTGTAAGAGGATACATAGCGTGTCTTTTCGTAAAGGTCCAAGTTGTCCTTTTGCAGGGAGGCAACTTCAGATCTGAGAGATGAGACGGTTGTATACGTCCTTTGCAGCTCAGCCTCGAGCTCTGAGTTGCGCTTCTTGAAGCGGTCACGCTGCGCGGTGACCATGGGGAGAATACCTGAGCCCCCCCCTGCTGCCTCGCCTGCGCGGAGTGATGCAAGTGGGCTTTGCGAGCTGTTGTCAAAGCCAGAAATGATGGACGAGGTTGGCGAAGAGCGGCCACGGCGACCTCCTGCAAAAGACGACTGTGGGTATCTGGATACATAGGTGCCCGCCACCGACATGCCTGAAGGATCAAACGCATTCGAGGCTTCCTGCTGCACCTTTTCGAGGTCGGCCTCGAGAGTCTCATTGAGAGCACGCGACTTCTCGAGCTCCATGTTTGCTTCCGACAGTTCTTCTTGGAGCGCCTCCAGTCTACTTTGCAGGTCTTGATGTGAGACGCGCAAAACAGTCAGCTCGTTGCTGAGTTTCTTGTTCCTCGCCAACAGGAGCTGTTCGAGTGTCTCCTTGCCCTTGGGGGCGGCGCCATTCTGTGAGAGGGCCATGTCGGTGGCCTCGTCGTCATGGTCGCCTGTAGCAAACTCGATTGACTGGAGCGTATTAGCCTGGTATACAGTGGCTCGCAAAGTCGAGCACTGACCTTCAAAACCTCTAGTTCTTGCTTCACATTGTCGTAATCACTCCATTTGTGCACCTTTTCTCGCAATGCATCCTTTTCATTCTTGAGCGACTTGATCTCGCGCTCCAAGCTCCGGGCTTCCGTCTGCAGTCGCGTCCGATCCGAGTCCTTTTCGAAGCGCGCATGCTCGAGCTTGCGCAAGAGCGACGAGTTCTCTGATTGCAGCCGCAGGAAGGCAGGGTCATCCTCGACCGCAACGTGGTGTACTTGGGCCGATGTGGCCTGGGCCAACTCCAAGCGCAATTGCTCGTTCCGTGCTTCAATCTCAGCCAGGCGGTGGCTTGCCCGCTCGAGTTCGGAGCTGACAATTTCCAGCTCGGCGGCCGTGGCAGTCGATGCGCCTTCGCCCTGCCCCTCCTCTTCCCTGCCGAGTCTCTGGGAGACTTCGTAGCTGGCCTTGAGTTCCCGGAGCAGGCGGTCTTGGTTCTCAACCTTTTCTTGCAGACTCTTCTCCTTGGCGTCCCAGTTGTCCTGCTTCTCGCTCAGCACGGCAGACCACGACTGCTCCACCTGGGTGATTTTGCTGTCGCGCGCGCCTTCCAGGGCCGTGCGGGCTGTGCGCTCCTCGTCGAGCTTCTTCTCCGACTCGTCGACTTGGGCTGTGAGGCCGGCAACCGTCTTCTGGAGCCGCTGATTCTCAGCCGCCAACTTTGGGACAATCTCCTCGGCGGCGACGAGGGAATCGACCGAGGCTTCGAGCAAGGGGTATGGATCAGGGGCTTCGGCCAGCGGGGAGTAGACGTGGAAGAAGGCAGCCTGGACCGCCTTGGACTGGTTGGAGATGAGATCGATGAAGTTTTGGTATGCTGTAGAGAATTGCTTAGCACTAGGGGCAGTGTGGTGCATAGACGAACCACCTACACTTCAAAAGCGCCTTGATGTCGCCGAGCTTGCTGGCGTCGTCCAGCTTCCTGAAGTCCTTTGTCTTCTGGGCGAGGTCTTTTCTCTGGGTAAGCGCGTCTCGCTGGTGGGCGACGAGGTCTGAGGCGACCGTGTCCAGCTGGGGGATGAGGGCAGTGAGGTCGATGTCTGGCGCTCAAGTCAGCCGGCAAGTCCAAGTCACGGGGCGACGCGGGCAAGACGCAGTACTTCTCCAAGCCCCAATGGCTTTGTGGAATTTGGTGTTTTCTTCGTCGTGGCCATGCCGGCCATCTCCCGTGATGGAGTCGTCCATGTCCATGCCGCCCTCCATGGCTGTGGCGGGGCTGGTGAGGTGAGGTGCAAGTCGCGGCCAGTCACTGTCAAACCGTGGATGGCATGCAAGTCGTCGAGGCGAGGCTACTACTATGTATGTATGTTCACTATGCTGGCTTATGTCATGTGTATGGTGAAGAGATGCGGCGCACAGGCAACCTCAACCAACTCACCACCATGGCGCCAGTCAGGGCACTTTTGCACAACACATGGCACACGTCGCTACACATGCCCAAGACGGGCCCTATGTCCTCCGCAGGCTCGTCTCCCACCTCCCGCTGCACGCCGACCGCATAACTTGCGTCGAAGTCGACCATGGCAATCTCTACGTCGGCACATCGGCTGCTGAGATGCTTCACTTCGTCCTCCTCCCGCCCGAACCAAACAGCCCGTCCCATGCTCCCACGGCCATCATCGCCTCGCGCCTGGAACCCCAGCACAACGACCCCAATGGCCCGGGCGTCCAGCAGATTCTGCTGCTCCCATCCGTCAACAAGGCCTGTGTCCTATGCAACAACACCTTTTCCATCTACACCCTGCCTGAGCTGAGCCCCGAGCCCAACTTCAACCCCATCCCGTGTCTGTGGGTCGGCGGCGTTGATCTGAATGACCGCGACAACCAACGCCCCGAAGATGGCGTCGTCATCGTCATAGGAACCAAGAAGCGCCTGCGCCTTGTCCAGATATCTCAAGACTCGCCGCCAAGAGGCATCCGGGCGATCGAATATGGCGGCTGCTTGGTCTCAGTGCGAAGGGACACGTTCTCGTGCGCCGCTGATGCCCACTCGTACGCTCTGCTTGATGTCATGCACCAACAAAAGATTGGCCTCTTCCCCATATCCTCTCTCGACCCAGATGCAGGCCATGTGGGCGGAGCTGCTGAGGATATAGCCACTGCATCGCAGGTTCCTTCTCCAAGTGCTTCCTCTGCCCCTCCTCCGCCACAGCCCCATGCCCAAGACGGGCAGCGAGGCCATGCTAGAAGTACGAGCTTAAATGTCTTGGGCATTGGTGGTCCTGCTCGAACCGCCAGTCCACGCCCTCCACCCAAGCGCTATGGTTTCGATGTACCCGAGTCACTCTCTCGCAGCATTTCCCCAGCTCAAGCCGCCGGCGCAGATTTACCGCCCAGGTCGTCAAGTCTTCCAAGAAGCCGCGCCGCTCCGCCAGATAAGCCATTGCCCCCAGCCCCAGAAGAAAGCACGCCTCGAGTACATGTCGAGGAACCACCACAACCGCCGCCCTTTATTCCCCTGAAGCCTCACATTGCTTCGCCTACTCCTAATGAGTTTCTGCTCACGGTAGGAACAACCCCTACCGAGCAGGCTGTTGGCATGTTTGTCAACTTGGATGGTGACATGTGCAGAGGAAGCATTCAATTTAGTAGCTATCCTGATGCAATCGTCGTCGATGGTTCTGGCATAGACTTGGCAGCATCCGTGGGCCCAGATATGGATGCTGAGGAAGGATATGTACTCGCTGCGGTTCATCATACACAAGGTAACGAAACTCTGTATCGAGTTGAAATTCAGCGATGGGACGTTGATCAACCAGAAAAAGAGTGGCTCAACCTTGGCCCTCTGGGGACTGCTGCAAAAGATGGGAAACATGCTTCTGCTCCTCTGGGTCTGCGCACTGTCGTGCAGCCCTATGATCTCATCATGCCGGAAATTGGCGCAAAGCTGTCTGTGAAAAGACTGCAGGTTGGTCCCGCGAGCGAAGAAAAGACAAACACACCACAAGCTCCCACAGGTCAGGCTAGGGCAGATCGGGAGTTTATAGAGAGACTCTCAAAGTTGCAGACTCGGAACGTTTTGTGGAGCGGAGATCAAATATGGTGGGCAGTCCGGAACCCACTGGTTACTCGACTAGACGCTCGTATAGAGGCAGCCCAGTATACATGTACAGGAGATGGAATGCGCATTCAGCCAAACCGAGCCCAACTAGAAAGGCTTCTAGGAGACATTCGAGGACAGGAACCGCGCAACGAGTCGGAATATCTTAGTCTCATCTACATCCGCCAAAAGGCATCCGTCATGCTCTTCATGGATGTACTCTTACGCACCAACATGAACATCATCATATTCGAAAATGAGAAGCGTATTACCGAACAGGCGCTCATTGAAGGGGAATTGGATCCACGAGTAGTCCTGAGCCTGTTGCCAATACTGAACAAGGAGGTTGTGCAAGGGCCTGATGGTATTCAAATATCAGGTGGTATCACCACACTGGTCGAGCAATTCCTGAAGCAGGATAGCCTGGCTTCCATGCCAACTGATGTCAATGGTCCCTTTGGCGATAATTTACTCCACTTTGTGAAGAGATATCTGCAATTCTGGAAACGGCAAAAAGGTATGGCCAGCGTTACCAATGATCCCGATGTGTTTCGGACAATCGATGCTGCAATCCTCCACATCCTGCTTCTTCTCGACCAAGGTAGTGCCAAAGGTACCTCGAGTTCAGGTACTCATCGTGCGGAATTGAACGAGCTGGTGGACAAGGAAGTAGAGTGTTTCGATCGCGCTGTTGAGCTATTAGAGCAATTCAAACGTCTTTATGTATTGAGCCGTTTGTACCAAAGCAACTGCAAAGCCTCTGTCAAAGCCTCAAAGGTACTCGCAACATGGAGACGAATACTAGAGGGCGAAGAAGACAAGGGCGGCGAGTTTGTCGACGGCGAGCAGACGTTACGAAACTACCTCTCACGCATCCGCGACCCGTCAATCGTCGAAGAGTACGGTGCCTGGCTCGCAAACCGCAACCCCAAACTCGGTGTTGAAATCTTTGCAGATGAGAACAGTCGCGTCAAATTCGAGCCTACCCGAGCCGTCGCCTTGCTACGAGAAAAAGCCCCAGGCGCCGTCAAAGTCTACCTAGAACACCTCGTCTTTGACAAGAAACACACAAAATACGTCACAGAGCTCATCGCCTTCTACCTCGACACCGTCATCACCGAGCTGGAAACTAACCCCTCGTCCCGCTCAACCCTCCTCCAAACCTACGAAACCTACCGCATCCTCGTTCCCCCCAAGCCCACCTACCACAGCTTCATCACCGACAATGCCATACCGGCCGAATGGTGGCAAGCCCGCCTCCGCCTCCTCCACCTGCTAGGCTCCAACCAACCCTCGCCATCACCCACCTACGACATTTCCTCGATCCTCGCCCGCCTCCAACCCTACGAACAAGAACTCGTCCCCGAAATGATTATCCTAAACGGCCGACAATCCCGCCACCAAGAAGCCCTCCGCCTCCTCGTCCACGGCCTAGGAGACTTTGACACGGCCATTTCCTACTGCCTATACGGCTACAGCTCCACTTTCCGCCCCATTACAAGCGGCACCATGCCCGTCAGCCAAGCAGACTTGCCCAGCCGCGCAGACCAATCCCGCCTCTTTTACTTCTTGCTAGCAGACTACCTGGCGCTCGACGACATGTCGCTGCGCATCGAGCGCACGGGAGAATTACTAGAGAGATTTGCGGGCTGGTTTGACATTGCTGATGTCTTGGCGCTGTTGCCGGACGAGTGGAGTGTAAGTGTCTTTTCTGCCTATCTTATTACGAGCTTGCGCCGGCTGGTGGGCGAAAAGGCGCAGAGTCAGGTTGTTGGGGCGCTGAGTGATGCGCAGAATAGCGTGGTTGGCTGCGAGTTGGTGGTTGCGAGGGAGGGCGAGGGGGGTGCTCGCTTGGAGACGGGCGTGGTGTAGTTGTGATTTGTGCATTTATATGATAGTTATGATCTTTTTGTATGTGTGTGTGTGTGTGGTCTTTAAACACTATTCTCACTCTCGCATCACCCATTGATTTTCCTCCCCGCCCGTTGCACTTGTAGCAGCAGCAGCAAAAGCAGCAGTAGCAGCAGTAGTTATATATATATATATATACATCTTCTAGCCAATATAGTCTCCATTTCGTCTTGGCCAGGCTAGCTAGTACTCCACCACCTTGACCCTGTGCCTCAACTCTTCTGGCAAGTCTTCTGCATTGATTACGCCCATGCGAATGGCATCGCCCCAAAGAAACATGGCGCGATCCTGAGCATAGGCTAGGTAATCGAATTCCTCTTCGTCCTGTGCCTTGAAGATATCAGCATTTTCATCGAGTTTGCCAATTGCCTTGGTCGCATTATCCGCCATTTCTGAACTCACACCCCAAGCCTTCTTCTCTTCGTCCTTTGCTTCGGCCTCGGCCTCGGCTCTGATTTCTGCTGTGGCGCTGTCGAGCTGTGCAGCTGTTGCAGCAGCAGCAGCAGCAGCATCTTTGTTGTTGGAGTTGGAGTTGGACTTCTGCAAGTCTTGTTGTTTTTGCTCGGCGTCAAAGTCGGGGAGGCCGGGGACGTGGGCTTGCACCATGCCCCATGCTACCCATTGGGCCGAGTTGGCTAGACGCCAGAGCTTCGTTTCAGCCATGAGGCGGCGTGCTTCTTCTTCGATTTGATGCTCGCGCTGCACTTCTTGCTCCGAATACTTTTCGCCTGGAGGGGCACGAGAGTCGAGCATAAAGGCTGAAATAGTCGTTGGGACTGCAGTTGCTGCAAGAGCTGTTGTACTACCGGTGGTGGGAAGTGGTCCAAGATGTGGCGTGGTGGGATTTGAGGCTGAACTTCCTGGTGCCCTATATGTTGGCGTATGCATGAGATAGGCGTGGATGAAGCGGTGCTGCTCTTCGGGTGTTGGGTAGTATTTGGTGTTGCATCGCCATGGATACTCTGGGTCGTGGTAATTGTATGACCACTCCGTCTGGTTTGCTGTCATTAGTACTCATTGAAAAGCTAGGTAGGCACCTAGCTAAGACCCGGGCTTTCATGTCAACACAGAAACAAAAACGACAAAACTTACAAAGTGGTTCGCAAATTCTAGGCCGGGCAAATTGGCATTGGCGTACTCAAAATCAATGACTACGAGCTGCTTGTGCTTGTTGGCGGGAAGCAAAAGAGGTGATTCGCCCTCAGGCACCATGCGGAGAATATTGCCGTACTGAGTCTATAGTTTGGAGTGGTTAGAATCCACCATAAAGTTTCGTACCAGGCACATCTTACGTCATTGTGGGCAAACACCAACCGCTCGTTGACTTTGTCGATGCCACCATACTGTTCTTCTAGCCACTTTCTATATTTCTCGATTGTAGCCCGGAAAACGGGCCATTCGACACCACATACAAAGCCTCGCTTCTTCCATTTCTCTGCAGGAGAGTGTACCGAGTCTGGCGTGATCTCCTTGATTTGCTGGTCGAGCCAGGTAACGACTTGTTCGCATCTTTGCACCCATTTGTCCCAATTTTGCCAGACAAATGGGCCAGCCTCTCGCTCTTCCTTGAGAAGATCAATACCTTCATGAAGCTCCCGCATACGCTTGGCAATCTGCTTTGAGGTTTCTGAGTGACGAAGTTCCTGGGCGGTAAGAGCTTTGGCGTGGAGAAACTCTTCAAATCGCCCGTTGGTAAATGTACCTAGGAGCCGTGGACCAATGCGTTTTCGTGCCAGACGCTGCAGGATCTGTAGTTCAGACTCTCTGTCGATCAAATGCTCCACTTGCGGACCGTATATACGCAGCAATAGTTTTCTAGCGAATTCGATCAGCTTTTACATGGCAGTAACCAAGGTGTGTAACATACGGGGGTGGGTTTTTGGGCTTTGGCACTCCACCTCTGGTTTCTTCCTGAGACAAAAGCTCCTGGGGAGGAGAAACCACATAGACCGCGTTAGTCAAGGCGCCACTAAGACGCTGGACATCCATTTGATCACTGATATTCATGGGTACTCTTCGCCATCCCTTTAGCTTCAATGTATGAGCAATGCGCAGGATTTCAAATTTGAAGTTATCCCAGGCCTCCTTTTCCTTGCGTGCCTTCCTTGCCGACCTTTCGGTGACAGGTGCTGCGTCAGACGTGTCTGTCGTATATGCCATGGTCTTTGAGTTGTCAAGGACAGCTTCACAATTGGGTACAAGCTGATCGACAGAATCAAAGTAATCAGAGTCGACATGAATGGCAGAATGACGCTTTAGGCCTGTAGACAACTTTCGGACGTGCGAGTATCTCCTCTTGGTATCTGCAGGGCTGATGTTCAAGGCCTTTTCGAGAATATTGGCCAACTGGTCGAGAGCGACCGAGCCTTGTGACGAGTCCGAGTCGCTCCTGGGGCGAGGAGCAGCAACTTTGTCTGCATCTTCGTCCATAGCCTCTGCAGCCTCCCGCGGGAGACCATGTCTGTGTGCATTTTTGCGCTTGGCCTTACGGGCGGATCGCCTGGCTCTCTCATGCTTGATCCAAGCGCTCACCTGTTTCAAAAGATTGTCGTGAGTATGATGGCCATGACCTTCTGCAGAACTGTCCGTAAGAAGAGAAGTCAGTGATGGGTTGCCTTCGTTTCCCTGTGCCTTGTACGAGCTCAAACGCTCGATGGAAGGTCTGCCCTGGAGTCGCCTGCGGCTGATACTGGCAGTGTATTGTCTAGCGGACTTGTCGAGGTCAAGGCAGTCTTTGGCGTCCAGCTCTTTGTTTTTGCCAATCATCAATGGCGAGATGCTTTCATCAGGAAAGGAGACTACTGCGATGACAGATATAAGCAGTTGTTCGATCTTTGAGATTGCATTCGGGTAACATTGCTCCGTCGGTAGCCATTCAAAGCCTCGCACGTGCTGATATGGTATAGATAAAATGCTCTCTGTGCTATTCACGGGGCAACTTGAGAATGTGCGTGGTGGGGGATCGACACACCTTTGGCACCGGGGCGTGGTGACGTGCCATCCTCGATTGTATGGCTGTGCAATGGCTCATTGGAGGGAGTCATGACAGACCAGAAATTGGGAAAGAATTGTCCCCGGATAGTTGGAGTCAGCAGCGTATAACTGTCTACCTGGGACTGATGTGTAGCGCGCCTTTGTGGGGATTCAAAATAACCGTTCTCTACCGAGTAGTGTGCCGTCCGTGGTGTCGTGTTTTGTTGATAAGTGCAGTCGGTGGTGTGGTGCCCTGATTGTAGACCAGGAAGAAGTACGCGAGCCAAGGGTCCACGTGCCAAGTCGATTGGTGGTAGTGGACTACTAGTTAATTAGTGGTTAGTGCGACCGTACTATCTAATATGTAGCTGGTGAGACGAGAGAGAGAGAGATGGGACATGGTCGAGGCCGGGCTGGATGCTGCTGATTGCTTCTAGCTTGCGAAACCAAAGGCAATCGCTAATACTTAGTTAATACGTAGTGATGTGCCAAAACTGAAACATGAAAACACCTATTTACAACCCAACATGCCTTGTATCAACTATTACTCGGCCTAGGTACAATTAGCTTTTGGTGCTTGGCCAGCTACGTCAGTGTTCGCGCTAGGGAAACACATGTGCAACGTCATAGAAGCCGGTTTGCAGCTTTACTAACTGGCGATCGAGGGATTGCAGCACATTGTAACGTAATACTGTATTCCACGGAGCTAGACTTGTATCAAGACAGCAACCATATTAGACTACGGTGCCACTGTGAGGCCAGTGGCCTTTTAAGCTTTTTTTTTTTTTTTTTTTTT
>SSBG01000036.1:229374-241824 GCA_028220655.1 Shiraia bambusicola | reverse complement strand
GAAGAAGAACCAGGGCAACAACAACAACAACAACAAGGATCAGGACAACAAGGCCAAGCAGCAACAGGAGCAGGAGAAGAAGGATCAGGAGAAGAAGGACCAGGAGAAGAAGGACCAGGAGAAGAAGGACCAGGAGAAGAAGGACCAGGAGAAGAAGGACCAAGCAAACAAAGACCAAGCAACCGCCAACGAGCAAGCCAAACAACAATCCCAAGCCCAAGAAAAGAAAGAAGCCTCCAAGAAAGAAGAATAAAATCCCCTTTCTTGCTTCCTTCCTTGCTTGCTTGCTTGCTTGCTTCCTTCCCTCCTTCCTTCCTTCCCTCCTTCCTTCCTTCCTTCCTTCCCCCACCCCTCCCCTCCACAAGCACAACTACATAGATTAGATAAGACCTAATCAATGCCGTTTTCTAATCTTATTATTTTCCCTCCCTCTCTCTTCTGTCTTCTCTTTTGTCTGTCTATCTTTGTGTGTGTGTGTTTCTCTCCGTGTATAATTCCCCTCCCTCTGAAAACCAAAAAAAATGAGCAAGTTATATAGTTAATAGGTTAAAAGGTGGGCATAGTTGGATTTTTGGATGAGGTAGTGAGTTTGGAGTGGGATTATGGGATGAAAAAGGTAGATTTATATCACTATAGGAAGATATTAACGAGGTAACTAAGTAAAGGGGGAGGGGGCTTGTTTTTTTTTTTTTAGGAAAAGGAGGTGGGATTGTTGGATATTGGGTTTAGTTTTGGTCTGGTTTTGGTTGAAGAGAGGTGGGGATCATGTAGGGTTTGTAATGATGGAAAAAAGAGTAAAGGTGGAAGAGGGCAAGAATGGAAAGGTGGGGTTGGGATTGTATGGAGTAATCATGTTTCAGACTTGAAGAAATTAAATGCGCGACGCATGATCATCGTGTATGCTCGTTAATTTACAATACTTGATACTCACAACACACACTACTACTACTACTACTACTACTACTACTACTACTAGTTTCAATAACAAGATAGGAAAGCGGGTATATGCTCACACCAATCCATCTGATGCTCTTTCCCACAAACACAGACACGGTTGTAAAATGAAACGCCCTTGTATATGCCATGCGCTCGAAACAAAAATGCCATGCAACAAAACAAAAACAAAAGAGAGAAAAAGAGACAAAAGACTCGTCAAGTTCGTCACTCATACACCTCCCATAGTAACCTCATTATCATGCAAAAAGTCGGCGTCCTCGAAATCACTTCCGCTCCCAGCACCAATGGTTCCCTCGACACGAGCCTCGTCTTCAAAAGCAGCATCAGTGTCCATACTGTCCTCACTGCCTGTGCGTAGAACCTGTGGACGGCGAGATTTGGGATAGGCAATTGGTCGCACAGCGGGGGGAGAATTTGCGCTTGGGGCTTCAGACAGCGGGCTGACGGGGACGTCGTCAATCTCCGGGCTCCCCTTGGGTATGGCGAAGAAGAAGTTTGTGCTGGGTCGTCTTTCGTCGTCGTCTTGCCATGAGCGCTTGGAAGGGTTGTGCGGGTTGCGTGGCGCGGGGTCGGAGGCGAAGCCCGAGTCCTGCGACGAAGAAAAGGGTTGGGAGAAGGCTTCGGCGGGGAGAGGGAAGAAGTTGGTAGCTCGATTGCCTGAAGCGTCGCGGCCGGCGTATAGGTGCGGGTTGGTGGTTGGTTGTTCGGCGAATCCGCCGATTTTCAAGAGGCCACAGAAAGGTAGGAGTTCGCGTTGGTGTATGGCTTCTTCTGGTACAGCGTCTCGTGGGTGGTTCATGTGCGGGCTTATGGATGAGGCCCTTGGGCGAGTCGTGTGTTGTGATATTGGTGGTGGGAAAGTCATCTTGTTGGCGGTCTTGTAGCCTTCGGGTACACTCTTGCGCACCCTCATGCCCACACTGAGGAGACCGGCCTGTATCTGACCCGGGACCTCGGGCGCAAGTCTTTCTCTCGGCTGGTGTGTAGAATCTCTGCCGTGGTCGGTGTTGGGCAAAAAGTAGCTGGTGATGCTCGGTTGAAAAGGTCGCTTGGCTACGTGACGGTCGGCAGTGTGCATTGCGAGCCAACATGCAGGCCAAAGAAGAGAAGATAAGGAGAAGCAGAGAGATAGCAAGGGTGAGAGTCTCTGCTTTGTGGGAGGGGGTGTTTTCTGATGCAGTGATGCACTGACCTCCCTCCACCCCCCCCCCCAGAGACTGGTCACAGCATGCAATGTAATCAATCAATCGCTTGACTAGGTAATACCTAAAAAAACCCACAACTTCAAATGAGCATCTTCCACGGAAGCAACAACACTCAAAGAAAAAGCAGATGCAGAAACATGATCGCCAACGTCGATATTACCAGCGATTCGCCATCTTCCAGGCCGCCTTGCTGACTGTTTGCTGCGTCTCTGCAAAGAGATTTGTCGCAATTTGTCGCAATTTGTCGCAATTTGCTGATCGCTTGCATTCTCGCCATGCACGCTGATCTCATCGTTGAACTTGGATCTCCGGTGCATGGCCAACTGAACCAATGCACCGTGTCGTCGAGATGTTGTCCATGTCTGGGTTTCATGCCACCAATCTTGAGACTGTCCCACCATGTCTTACGCCGGCGCTCCTTCGGCATGAAACAAACACATGGTACTTTTTCATGCTTGCTTCTCTCTCCTGCTATTGTAAACAATTGCGTCTCTTGTGTTTGTCGCACCATGCCTGCGACACTTGATGGGTGGCTGAGATCACGACACTAGATAATTACCTAGAACAATGGTCTGTGAACAAAGTTTCTGGTCCATTCCATGGTAGTTATATAAAAAACATACTCCAGGGTCACAAGCAAAACCAAACCTGCCTTGTGCCTCATAGTTTGTAAACGCCAGTACACCTAGCCCAAGGCCCCAGAACCTAATTCTTTCCTTCATACACCGTGCTGTACACATGTGTGAAAACTAACCCCGCCTGTAGTCGCACACTTGCTGGACTACCACCATCCCAAACTTAGTACTTGGGGTACTCTTGCACATTATCCATTTCCAAACACTCTTTCCTCTGCTGTCTCGCAGCCAACTTATCCGCCAACCACGTAACCATTGTAACCGCCATGCTAATCCCCAGCAGCAAAAACGTCACCAGCGTACCGTATAGCGCAAACTTGCTCTCCTGGCACAAGGCCTTGAAGTCAGAGTTGCTCAGGTAGCCCGGCGTGGACGCTTTCTCTACAGAACGGCTGCTGCTGTACCTGCAAGACCATGTCTGGATGGTGTCGGCGGACGGTGTTCGGTGATTGAGGATGTGTGCCCATATTACAGTCATGAGGGTGAGGAGGAAGGATGGGAGAATGGTTCCCAGAGCGATGAGCGCACGGAGAGTGTATTTTTGACGGAGATTGAACTGTTGATGGTTAGTCAATTTGTTGTCATTTCGGTATATTCGGGCCAGAACTTACTTTGGGAAGGACAGACATGACAAGGAATATGCCAGAAAAGACCAGCGTGATGGTTGATGAGGCAATGAGCGCCTTTGTGCCATGTGTGTCGAAGTGTTGGGGCCACAGAGGCATCCACCACGGGTTTGTCGATTGTTCCTTGTTGAAGACCTTGAGTGTATGTGCCGATGTTCCCAGAATAGCAATGCTGAAGGCAACAACGAGGCCCGTAACAGCCACCTGAGCGACGCGAAGTGGTGCTGGGTTGACCTTCATCTTGACTGTGTATTCCCTCCTTTTTATGATCCGGACAAGTCTTTGGGTGTGTAGTAAAGAGTTATATCAACAGGAATGGACAAGAATAAAAGTACGTATAGTGTCAACCAGGAGCACCAAACCCTTTACAAGACTTGAAGTCAAAAAAGAAAACACAATGAAAGTCGAATATATGCCTGAGGATGTTTCTCTCTCGCAATACAGACAAACCACAAGCGGGCCTCACCATGGCTTTTAAGAACCTCAATCACCATGCTTCGTCTCGCAAGCGCTATACATAGCATCGCTCCAGCATCCACTCATCCACCCACTCTTTGTCCCACCCCTCATGCATGCATGTAGCTTGAACCTAGAATTCTCACCTAGGCCCATCTAGCGGGCATACAAAAACGAACGTTTAATCTGCTTTGCCGCTGCAGTAAAAACACTACTACGGAAGCAGTAGGGAGTACTCAGTAATTATTACAGTGGTCGCCGTGTCCAGCGCCTAAGACGCATAATCCCCAAATAGCGATATTAGCAGGCATTCATGCAGCCCATATTTACTGCACCAATACATTTAACGGCCCTTTGTGTGCCGGGAGGCCGTGAACGCGGCCCATCATTCGTTGACAGCGACGATCGTTCTGTATGAATCAAGGATAGGTAGTGGCGTGAGTGGCTTGTTCGCCGCTGGTGCAGTCTGGCACCAAGGTCGTGCTGGTCACAGCTGGTGGGTGGCTTTCGTGCAAAGGAGCGAATGGGAGTACATAGAGAGCCAGACGTAGAGGATAACTTGAAACCTGCAATGTACGTAGTAACTAGGGTGGGCGCTTACAAGGTCGGAATTCGCGAAATGCCAGCGCTTGCACATGTGGCTGCTGATTGGCTGACTGATAAGCTCCCACAAGGGACAACATCGCTACCAGTACTTTGATATTGATGCGCGATATATTGAAAAGAAGTGGATAATAGTAGTAGCCCACTAATGTTTAACGTTGTACATGAGGAATCTATCAATATCAGCAACACATATGTACTCACACGCGCTCAACCAGCATGAGTACCACGTAACACGACACTCCAGTCATTTCCAAGATGCATCCAAAAACGGGCAATTTCGCAGAAATTGACAAAGTGACCATTGGGCCCGAGTAAGGCCTCGAAGTTTAAATGTTGCACATGGAATCTGCCAGTTCATGCAGAGCGCCCGTTATGACAGCTGACCCGTTATGCCACCCCCGAAGCCCCATTTGCGCCTTCCAGGGTTTGATGGCGCCTTCGACTTTCCCTTTTGCGCAGCTTGGAGAGGGTGTTGCCTTTCCCATCTCTCGTCAGCTTGATATGCACCGGTTGCTTGCTCAAGGTTATGATTTGCTTGTTCCAGATACAGCAGAGCAACATCATATCTGTTTTGAAGTCACGGCGTTGGTCAGCTTTGTCTTGAAGGTTTCGCACATTCGAAGATGGTGGCATACTCTGCTACTTTGCAAGTTACCATGAATTTGCGTAGCTTGGTCTTTCTGATTTCTTCTTCCTCTCCCTCCAATGGCCGGGGACTGAGACTCACACCTCCCTTGTAATACTCCCCAGGTATGAGGATGGTCCTACGGGCTGCTAGCAGGTGGTCGGCGTACATCTTATTTGTGCGCCGTAGAGCATCCGCGGGTACGCCATACCGCAGTGACAATGACTGTATAGAATCGAGGCTTGGATCTACAAAGTGTAGGACATCTGGTGCGCTGACTTTCGTCTTTTCTGGTGGGGGTTGCAAACTGCTGTGCGCTGAATATGGTGGTAACTCGTCGTCTACTGTGGATTCGTTGGGTGGCGAATACATTGGGGGCTCGCGCAAGCCTTGGGACGGTAAAGGCGATGGGCCTGTTGCTATCTGGCAGAATGGACAGTATCCTGCAAAACGTGGATTATCTGTTAGGCATCGGGCACAGATTGTGCGACCACAGCACTCGAGCCGGCGCTCAATCTGTGTAGGCTTCTCGGTCTTTTCGTCGTATGTTGGGGGAATCGAAGGTAAGAGCGCAGCACAGGTGCAGCAAGCTTCAGGCATGGTCAAATATGAAGTAGTAGTGTGCGTCTGGTACTAAAAAATTCACGTGGTGATACTCAAGAAGAACTGATACGATGGCAAGAAGAGAGAGCATTGCGACGTCATGACTAGAGTGGTTAGTGAGCAGTCGCGTCCTCACGTGTTGCAAACAAGTCTGCTATCTCCGACATGGTGTATGTACAAACAAGTTCTAGAATATTCAGACAGCAGCGTCTTAGCAAGATGCGAGATGAGACTAGAAAACGGACCTAGGTATTAGGTAATTAGTCGATGTTGGTGGTCAAGTCAAGAACATGAGGCGCGTAAAGGTCGCTTGCGCTAGGGTCTCCAAGTTGACTACGGAGTAGTTACAACGCCAAGCCCTCGCTAAACGCAAAAGCCACCACAATTTGCGAGGCCTCGTTAAGCTCGAACTTTTCAACACCGCCAACCTCCTCTCGTCAACCATCCCACCACCCCCCTACTAGGTATGTCCATCTCGACATCGAGTGCTCTTCAGAGAGCCAGGAGGAGCAACTGCAACCGCCCGCAAGGATGACCGCGACTCTGCTCCTCCTCTGCGACAAGAGCTGAAGAACCCTCACGTCGGCACACTGAGGGCACTCTCCATGCTCTGGCATCTGGAGGCTAACCCCAACCTTTGCGCAGATACCTCAGTCGCCCACTTGCCATTGAGAATCTCCAGCCGCCAAAATGGTCAAGACTTCAGTTCTCAACGATTGCCTCAACGCCATCAACAATGCCGAAAAGGCCGGCAAGCGTCAGGTCATGATCCGACCTTCCTCCAAGGTTATTGTCAAGTTCTTGACTGTCATGCAGCACCATGGTACGTTCTTTCCAGTCTACGCGCGTGGTATATACGCGTTTCTTCGGGTTGATAACTAGGCAATGATTTCGCATTCCACACAATCTTTGCCCTTTAAGTGCCCGATATATTGATTTCAGCGGAGAACTTACACGTCTTCGGATCTGTTTATGATGTCTGATGTTTAATTCGCCGCAACATGCTAATTCTTGTTCGCAGGCTACATTGGCGAGTTCGAGGAGGTTGATGACCACCGCAACGGCAAGATTGTCATCCAGCTCAACGGCCGCATCAACAAAACTGGTGTCATTTCGCCTCGCTACAACGTCCAGCTCCGCGATATGGAGAAGTGGGTCGTCAAGCTACTCCCCTCGCGTCAGTTCGGTTTCATCGTCCTCACCACCTCGGCAGGCATCATGGACCACGAGGAGGCCAGAAGGAAGCACGTTGCTGGCAAGATTCTTGGTTTCTTCTACTAGGTTGCTTGAACATGATGTGGAGGGATGCATATACCCGGACTTGGGCAGACACCATGTTTGGCTAGGTAGTCCATCAGTCCATCATGGTGACGATAGATGAGGAATGACTAAAAAAGTTGATGACCACACAAAACTTGTCTTTTTTCTGTGATGACTTTATATTCTCAAACGAATTCACACCACTGTGATTGTTTAATTTGTTTATTTCAAACCCACTGACTGGCCCTCAACTTCAAAGTAGTCAATGTACTACCACTCATCATTATCTACACGGAAGAAGTCTCTCTCTAATTGACCATATTTCCCTTGCTTCCCATCCCCGTCTAAATGCAACCCGTCATAACATCGTAATCTTCAAGATATGCGAGCTAACAATATTTATCAACAAGAGTTCCCAGATTTAAAAAAAGCAAGCAAAAAGAAAAAAAGAAGAAAAAAGAAACCGCCAAGGCTAACAGAAACCAAATAAATCAATCAATGACAACACACCTTTGAAAGCTTCAAACTCGTAATTTAATCATAAAGATCGATATCGCCATCAGCATCTTCCAACTCGGCCGCGGCATCCGACTCATCGTACATTTCCGAGTCATCTTCCTCGCTTTCCGAGTGCGTGTGGTTGGGCAAGACGACAATGTGGCCGTCGTCGAGGACGACTCTGGCGACTTCGCCGTCCTTGATGGAGCCTCGGAGAATGAGGACAGCAAGGCGATTGAGGACTTCCTTTTCAATGAGGCGGGCAAGGGGGCGGGCGCCGTAAGCAGGCGAGTATCCTGCTGAGCCCAGGTAGTCGCGGACGTCGTCAGTCATGTCGATTTGGACGTTGCGGCCATTGGCCTGTAGGCGTTTTTGTATTTCAAAGAGGCGCACGTCAACGATGCTTCTGATTTCGCGCTTGGTGAGGCGGTTGAAGATGACTATGGAGCTGATGCGGTTGAGGAATTCTGGTAGGAACCAGTTTCTTAGTGCACCCATGACAAGCTCCTTGGTTGTGGGATCAATCTTGCCGTCGGGGCCCGCTGGTCTGCTCAAATGTTCGGCGCCCAAGTTGGACGTCATGACGACAATGCAGTTCTTTGCGTCAACGATTCTGCCTTGTCCGTCGGTGATGCGGCCGTCATCCATGAGTTGCAACAGAACAGTGAGCACTTCCTTTGCAGCCTTCTCAACTTCATCGAAGAGCAAGATGGAGAAAGGCTTCCGGCGGAGCGCTTCGGTTAGTTGGCCACCTGCATCGTGGCCAACATAACCAGGTGGTGCACCAATCATTCTGCTCAGGGAGTGGCGTTCCTGATACTCTGACATGTCGAAGCGGATCATTGCCTTTGGATCATCGAACAAGAACTCAGCAAGGGCCTTGGTAAGCAATGTCTTACCAGTACCGGATGGACCACAGAACAAAAAGCTGGGCGGTTGATTCGGGTTGGCCAGGCCAGAGCGTTGTAGGCGGATAGCGTTTGAGACGGACTGGACGGCTTCTCTTTGGCCCACAACGATTTTACCCAAATGGCGTTCCATGTTGAGCAATTTGTCTTTTTCAGTCGTCTTGAGCCGAGTAACTGGGATGCCGGTCCAGCGTGCTACAATCTCATTGATTTGGTCAGGTCCAACAGCATCGCTGAGAAGTGTTTGGCCGGCACCATCTCCATGAGCCCACATCTCGGCATCTGCTCGTGCCTTTTGTTTTTCGAGATCTGTGATGCGCTGTTCCACGTCCGGAATGGCGTAGTACTTCAAATCAGAAGCACTCTGGATATCACGCATACGCTCAGCTTCGGCAAGTTTGATCTTGAGGTTGTCGAGCTTTTGCTTGGCTTCTTGGATCTCCTTGCTACGTCCCTTTTCGCGCTCGTACATTTCGCGAAGTGGCCGTAGCTCTTCATCGATATTGGCCGCTTCGGCGCGAGCCTCCTTCAGTCGTTGCTGTGAAGGCTCGTCCTTTTCGCGAGCGAGAGCATGGATTTCAATTTGCAATTGTCGATGGCGGCGTTCCAGATTGTCAAGTGCTTCAGGCTGTGATTCTCGAGTGACACGAACTGCTGCTGCCGCTTCATCAATCAAATCGACTGCGGAATCGGGTAGGCGGCGTTGTGTAAGGTAACGAGCGGCGAGGGTCGCGGCAGAGACAATGGCACCGTCCATAATGGTGACGCCATGATGGGTCTCGTATCGCTCCTTGAGACCTCGAAGGATGGAGATGGTCTCGGGAATACTTGGCTCTTTGACCAGGACTTGCTGGAAACGTCGCTCAAAAGCGGCGTCCTTTTCGATGTACTTCCGGTACTCGCCCAGGGTGGTTGCACCAATACAATGTAGCTGCCCACGAGCCAGCATGGGCTTCAACAAATTAGCAGCATCCATGCCGCCTTCACCTGACGAGCCAGCGCCCATGAGCAGATGGATTTCGTCCACGAACAATACTATCATTTCCTTGGATTCTTCGATTTCTTTCAATACACCCTTCATTCGCTCCTCGAATTCTCCGCGATATTTGCTGCCGGCGACTAGAGCACCAACGTCCAGGGAGAGAAGCTTGCACGCTGCCAAGTTGGCTGGTACATCTGCGTCGACGATGCGGCGGGCGAGGCCTTCGACTACCGTAGTCTTGCCAACACCAGGCTCTCCGATAAGGACAGGATTGTTCTTTGTTCGTCTTGACAAGATTCGTACTACTCGCCGAATCTCTTCTTCTCGACCAATGACGGGGTCGATTTTGCCTTCGCGAGCCATGGCTGTCATGTCGATGGTGAATTTCTTGAGGTTCTCGTTGTCCTCCTCTGCATCTGCTGTCTTTGAGTCAACACGTTTTGTGCCTCGAAGTGCTTGTATGGCGTTGTCGATTTGCTTGACGTTTGGTACATTGGACTCGGCAAGACACCTTTGTATCGCGGCATCCTGGCATAGTGACTGGATGAGGTGATCGACGGCGATGTAGCTGTCCTTTTGCGTCTTGCTCAGGTCTTCAGCTGCGCGAAGCACCTTGGCCATGGTTGGTGATGGCGACGTGCGCTCTGGCGGGGGGTCCTGGCTTGGCAATCGGACAAGTGCTTTCTTGAGAGTGCGCTCAAAAGACTGTGCGTCGCCATTTGCACGCTCGAGGACCTGCTTGAACAGCGGCGGCGGCGGGACATCAATCTGATTTGCGAGGTCTTTGGGAGGGTCTATCAGGGAGACTGCGAGGTGGATCGGGGTCAGTTGTGAGTGCGCATAGCTCTTGGCCAGCTCAAAGCTGTCTGCGAGCGCTTTGGCTGCGCGATCTGTATAGGCGTCGAACGAAGTCATTATGTGTGTTGTGACTACAACACTGTGATGAGTGGGTGGATATAGGTATGGGCACTGCCTATTACTGCAGTGTCAACCTCGAGTGAGGTATGTATGTATCGTGCGTATGTGTGTACCAAGTACTGGGGGGTATCGCTGGGGGGAAAGAAGGTATCGTCACGGCAGGCTCGCAGGATTTTAAATAGTTTGCAAAAGAAATTGATGGCGAACAAGACGTGAAGCAGCCAGTCAGATGGTGTGATTTCTCGAAACCTGTAGTGGCATCTCTTCACTCCATGGAAGATTCGAGGGACCACGAGAACCTGGGCAGCGGCCAATGAGGTCATAGGTGCGCCTTGCCCCTTTCAGACTAGTGCGTTACTTGAGTCTTACCCCGCCATTCGCCCAACCATGAGACATCACTCTTGACGTGGCTTTGCCGCCTCAGTGATATTATCTATGGCCAGCATTGACACCGCATCATAAGTCGACGACGTGTCTTGGGCTTTGCAACTATTTACATGTTCGAGTTCGAGTCAACGTACGGAGAGCCAGGGTTCTCGCTGCCTGACCTCCGCTGCCGCCCCATCTAGCTACTAGGTAGGTATACCCTATGTATCATCAAGCCGGGCTGGCATGACTTCGTTTCGGATGTCCTGCAGCTATTGATCATACCATGGTTTTTTCTTCTTTTCGACTTTCTTACTCTCATGATGTCTTGTCCCAAGTATCCTCGCCAAGTGAACCGTGCCGCTGGGGTATAATGAATACAGAAATAATGCACAACGCCATGTTCCCCGGTTGCCCATTGAGCAATAGCCTGATATCCATAATATGCATGCAAAATATATGCAATTTGACAGCATACACACCGAGTCGCTATGCCCCCTTGACTGGACCAAAGGCAACTCCTCCCTCCACACTACACCCTACGATGAAGATCCTTGGACTTCCTATCCAACTTCCTATGCACAGCGCCAAGAACACACTGCATAAAGTCAGCAACTCAATCTCAATGTAGAAGAAAAGTGATTGAAAAAGTACCTTCAAAACTCCATCGCCAGTAAGTTCAGCATCACCATCTCCAGTAAAAGGCACAGTATCCACAATATCCCTGAGCTCATCATCGCCTGCAAATTCCCCAAGTCCGTCATCCAGCTGCTTCAAATGCTCCCTTGCACCGGGCTCTTTGCCAACCTGGAAGAACTGGATGCCCACCTGCCACGCCGGGGCATCGAGTTTATCAAGTTTCTTGGCCGCCTGGATAATCGGCGATTCTACGTCGTCTGAAGGTTCGCCGTCGGTAATCACAATGATGTTGATGGGCTTGGTGGTCTCTGGGCTTCTCTCGTAGCGCTGGAGATAGGGTTTGAGAATCTTGTTGAGGCGTTGGCCAGTTGGCGTTGCGCCGCTTGGGCGAATGCTTTGGAAGATTTCGACAACGGTGCTTGCTGAGACGACGTTCTTGTATAGCGACGAGTCGGGGTGGTTTAGGAAGTAGATGTCTATTCCATCGGCGTCGCGCTGTGTGCAGATTGGAGTAATGGTTTCGAGTGCTTTGGCAGTCTCTTGCCAGGATCGGCCGGCCATGGATCCACTGTCGTCGATGAGAAAGATGGTGTCGAAGGATTTGAGAAAAGCATAGGGGTCAGCATCTGCAGCAGGTGAGGCTGGCTGGGGTGTGTATCTTGATCCTGCTGGTCTTGCTGGTCTTGCTGGTCTTGCTGGTCCTGGTGTGTAGGCAGGAGGGGCTTCACGCGAGCTGTTGAAAGGATTCATGCTTGGACCGTCTGGCTAACTGTCAGTATTGTAATAACTATATCAATTGCTGAAAGGGTTGCTATCTTACTAGGCCTTCTTGTAGCAGGAGATGAAGCAAACGGTCTACTACTTGATGGGGGCGCAAGTCCTCCACTCCTCGAAACGCTGGTCTTGTGACTTGGAGATCGACCTGTGTTCATGTTGCTTGCGCCTGCCATGTCACTGACATTGGCAGACCTTTTCGAGAGTCTTTTCTTCAGTCCGTCAAACATGCTGGTTTTTGAATGTAAATGTAGTCGATCGGAAGGTGATGTTGAAAATCTTAGAGGGTTTATTGTGGAAGTGCAGTCAATGTCACGCTGGTTGTACGTGGCCAGTAAGACAGTCATGTGGAAGGTATGAACAATCAACCTTTTATGGTATCACAAACGGTT
>SSBG01000036.1:214986-229364 GCA_028220655.1 Shiraia bambusicola | reverse complement strand
TATGTATGTATCGTGCGTATGTGTGTACCAAGTACTGGGGGGTATCGCTGGGGGGAAAGAAGGTATCGTCACGGCAGGCTCGCAGGATTTTAAATAGTTTGCAAAAGAAATTGATGGCGAACAAGACGTGAAGCAGCCAGTCAGATGGTGTGATTTCTCGAAACCTGTAGTGGCATCTCTTCACTCCATGGAAGATTCGAGGGACCACGAGAACCTGGGCAGCGGCCAATGAGGTCATAGGTGCGCCTTGCCCCTTTCAGACTAGTGCGTTACTTGAGTCTTACCCCGCCATTCGCCCAACCATGAGACATCACTCTTGACGTGGCTTTGCCGCCTCAGTGATATTATCTATGGCCAGCATTGACACCGCATCATAAGTCGACGACGTGTCTTGGGCTTTGCAACTATTTACATGTTCGAGTTCGAGTCAACGTACGGAGAGCCAGGGTTCTCGCTGCCTGACCTCCGCTGCCGCCCCATCTAGCTACTAGGTAGGTATACCCTATGTATCATCAAGCCGGGCTGGCATGACTTCGTTTCGGATGTCCTGCAGCTATTGATCATACCATGGTTTTTTCTTCTTTTCGACTTTCTTACTCTCATGATGTCTTGTCCCAAGTATCCTCGCCAAGTGAACCGTGCCGCTGGGGTATAATGAATACAGAAATAATGCACAACGCCATGTTCCCCGGTTGCCCATTGAGCAATAGCCTGATATCCATAATATGCATGCAAAATATATGCAATTTGACAGCAT
Organism: Shiraia bambusicola; assembly: GCA_028220655.1. Classification (NCBI taxonomy): domain Eukaryota; kingdom Fungi; phylum Ascomycota; class Dothideomycetes; order Pleosporales; family Shiraiaceae; genus Shiraia; species Shiraia bambusicola. The sequence continues at coordinate 228,607 of SSBG01000036.1, read as the reverse complement.
ACACACCGAGTCGCTATGCCCCCTTGACTGGACCAAAGGCAACTCCTCCCTCCACACTACACCCTACGATGAAGATCCTTGGACTTCCTATCCAACTTCCTATGCACAGCGCCAAGAACACACTGCATAAAGTCAGCAACTCAATCTCAATGTAGAAGAAAAGTGATTGAAAAAGTACCTTCAAAACTCCATCGCCAGTAAGTTCAGCATCACCATCTCCAGTAAAAGGCACAGTATCCACAATATCCCTGAGCTCATCATCGCCTGCAAATTCCCCAAGTCCGTCATCCAGCTGCTTCAAATGCTCCCTTGCACCGGGCTCTTTGCCAACCTGGAAGAACTGGATGCCCACCTGCCACGCCGGGGCATCGAGTTTATCAAGTTTCTTGGCCGCCTGGATAATCGGCGATTCTACGTCGTCTGAAGGTTCGCCGTCGGTAATCACAATGATGTTGATGGGCTTGGTGGTCTCTGGGCTTCTCTCGTAGCGCTGGAGATAGGGTTTGAGAATCTTGTTGAGGCGTTGGCCAGTTGGCGTTGCGCCGCTTGGGCGAATGCTTTGGAAGATTTCGACAACGGTGCTTGCTGAGACGACGTTCTTGTATAGCGACGAGTCGGGGTGGTTTAGGAAGTAGATGTCTATTCCATCGGCGTCGCGCTGTGTGCAGATTGGAGTAATGGTTTCGAGTGCTTTGGCAGTCTCTTGCCAGGATCGGCCGGCCATGGATCCACTGTCGTCGATGAGAAAGATGGTGTCGAAGGATTTGAGAAAAGCATAGGGGTCAGCATCTGCAGCAGGTGAGGCTGGCTGGGGTGTGTATCTTGATCCTGCTGGTCTTGCTGGTCTTGCTGGTCTTGCTGGTCCTGGTGTGTAGGCAGGAGGGGCTTCACGCGAGCTGTTGAAAGGATTCATGCTTGGACCGTCTGGCTAACTGTCAGTATTGTAATAACTATATCAATTGCTGAAAGGGTTGCTATCTTACTAGGCCTTCTTGTAGCAGGAGATGAAGCAAACGGTCTACTACTTGATGGGGGCGCAAGTCCTCCACTCCTCGAAACGCTGGTCTTGTGACTTGGAGATCGACCTGTGTTCATGTTGCTTGCGCCTGCCATGTCACTGACATTGGCAGACCTTTTCGAGAGTCTTTTCTTCAGTCCGTCAAACATGCTGGTTTTTGAATGTAAATGTAGTCGATCGGAAGGTGATGTTGAAAATCTTAGAGGGTTTATTGTGGAAGTGCAGTCAATGTCACGCTGGTTGTACGTGGCCAGTAAGACAGTCATGTGGAAGGTATGAACAATCAACCTTTTATGGTATCACAAACGGTTAAGCGCACGACACCGAGTGGAAGGCTTGAGCTAGTCTGAGATTGTTGGTCGGTCAGAGCGAACATTTATACAGAGTTAAAAAGTATTTGATATTCCTTTGAATTTGTTCTGCGGCCATAGTCTGCCTTGAGACAACCTTGAATCACTGCCACATCTGTATCAGGTAATAGCTAAGAGTAAGATTTAAGAATCATTGGCGCAGCTCAGGAGACCATCAATCGAAGCGCACGGCGCTCAGCCCTGTGTGATTGTTCCACCGCGGGGTGAATGAGGCGCAGCAATGGACGTGCACTCAGCGACAAGGTAACCCGAGCCAAACCAACACCGACACTTGACCATGATACAACATTATGGAAGGAGGAACATGATTGAATTTGGCCCAAATCCTGCACTAATGCAGCCAGCTGGATGGCGCTGGTAGCCTGGTTTATCGCAGAAATTTCAATCTATGATTGGGCTTTCTTTCTAGTCATTCTTCCAGTAACCCCGTGAAGCATGATGCATCTTGACCGTTTAGCCTATTGATGCTAGTATACTCCAGGTCATATTCACCGGATGGCTGACACTGCACATTTCGAGGCCACCAAGGAAAAATCTATACCCTTGGAAAATATCATCTTAGCAGGCTAAGTGGTTTTCCCCGAGACTTTTCATCATGTACGCCTCAAGCGTTTGAGTACTTGATCAGGCCTCTCTAGTCCACTCTTTTTCCACTGCCATGAACATATCCCTGACTAGAGTATGCCTGGCCAAACAACTGCCCGGCGTTTGCGGATATCCCTTTTGGTACGATCCGTTCGTAAGCGTCCGACCGGTGGCAAACGATCGAGGAAGACCCCAGAATACCGGTCGCTTTGCCAAGTCCCAGGCATATTCTGAGCGACGCTTGTTCCAACAATCAGCGCAGATAGCAATGTCAATACCGCCAGTGTCGAGACTGAGCTGGTTCTGTAGAAGATCGAGCAGAGGAAGCATACGTGACCGCAAACCACAATGGCCGTGGTTGCCGTCAACCTGATAGTTTGAGCATTGGCGAAGAGACGCTACAAGACGTTCGATATCTCCCACATAGTACACCGGCTCTTGGTTGTCGTAAATCTTGCCCTGTAGACGTATAGTATCGATCTTGTGAAAGAAGCGAATCATTTCCCCAAGCTGAAATGAATCACATTGCAGCGAGGTATCATACCCAAGTTTGCACTGCCGCTCGCCAGAGGTATAGAGCTTGAGAAAATGCGCCTGGAGTGAGTTGATTGAGTCCAATATGCATTCTCGTCGCTTGATCAACTCGTCCTCGACGCCATTCGGTATGTTCCACCACAGGGCTTTTGTATGATCCTCCTCGGCTCCGGGCTGCCATTGAACTGAGTCGCGTATTATGAGGTATTTGGAATACTTGGTCACCCACGGCGCATGGTCGAAGAGGATGCCAGTCAAGAGTTTCTGTCGGGCCCTTTCCTCGGTCAGGGCAGGGTTTGCCTTGCCCTTTGACTTTGCATCTACCACGTGGAGGTATTTTTTCTTTTGCACATGTTTGGACAAGCACGGGACGGCATCGAATCGGTCGGCCACAACACCAAGGTTGGCGAGGTTTGCAAGCGGGGGATTTGCTACGGCGAAGTCGGCGCCGTGCAAGACGCGCAAGAAATCTGCAAGCAAATTCTGTATAGAAGACGTCTTGGATATTGCTATGCGACCAATATTGACGATGGATATACGGGGCAAAACATGTACTGGTGTTTCTGTGGTGATATCATGACCGCCAAGCTTTAGTGCTCTGAGTGCTGCTGACAGCTTTTGACCCTCGCTGAACCTGTCACTTAGTAGGTTCTCAAAGTACCGCGAGTTGTGCTGCAAGGTGTTTGAGTCAACACGAAATGAATAGCGCCGACTGCCCTCGTCCTGCGAGACATGGAGAACGAGATCGCCACTGGGGGCAATATCTAGCAGACCCCCTTGATCCGCCATGGTGGGTGGACGTATACTCGGTATAGCGGGTGTCTGATCTGACTCTCCAAGGCGTTTTTGCGCATGGATATGGCCAGAACATGATGACAAGACAGGCTGGCGACAGGCTGGCGACAGGCTGGTGACACGCTGGTATTCGAAGATGGCAGAGTGGACTATCAGGAAATGAATGTACCTCGTTCGGGTAATCCGGACTCGCTTACAGTTCTGCGCTAGCGCCTAAATAAGGAAATCGACCTCGACGTTCGACCATAAAACGTCCTCTCCCCTCCATCGTTATTTTCCCTTCCTCCTACAACCTTTTCTCTCTACTCTTGTCCTTCGCTTCCGACTGCGGGTACGGCGTAGTCATCATAGCCTGCGGGTCTGGTCATTCCGGCTGTTGAAACGAACCGTGCCGCTAGTAGTCATGCACAATCAACTTTTAGAAGAATCTGTGTCACAAACAAGGCTGCGGGTCATCCTTCCTCCAGTATCAATGTCTGCCCCTGTTTTTCTCCATGATAAGGTATCTTCCCATCTACTCTATGCACCTTTGGCTAGATTCTGTAGCATTGTATCACTCTAGCATTGCAACATCTCAAAGACAAGTTACACCAATATCATATTGAGCTCTTTTAAAGCTTTACCGAGCACAGAATTCTTGACTTAAATCTCCACAAAATGATTCGTCCCCATCCTTTTTGATAGCTCCTGTTCGTCCTTTTGTTCTTCACCAAGGCGGAGTGCTGGCAGCAAGAATGTCCTCTGCACGTAACTCTTCTCGATAGCCTAAGAAAACCTGATCGATAACATCGGCTATCCAGCGAGCTGCGAACCTTGCCCCAAAATGCATTTTTGTATATTCCCAATACTCTGGATACCAGCCCGCACATTCCCAATCAACTATTCCGGATATCCTACCATTCTCGTCGATAAGAACATTCCTCATGTTGCACAGTAGTGGCTGCACTGCTGTCGCGTTAGAACCATCAAATATCTAGCCAGTAAAACAACTTGTCATACGTTTCCGAACAAGGACTGTCCAATCGGCTAGAAACTCTGACATGGCAACTTGGTCTTTACCTACGGCCTGTTCGAGGAAGAATCGCGCCGCATGTTCTGGGTTGACAGCTTTTTGGATGAAGACTGCAAGGAAGGTACGCTGGGGATGCGCGAAGGACTTTGTTATATGAGACAACGCTTCGTACTGCGCTGACGTTCTGTTAGGAAATAATCGAGACGTGGTCCCATCGATATGGTACGGGGAACCCATCGTTAACTGCGAAAGTCTGAGACCACGATAAAAGCAGTGAAGACAAAAGATGTCTCAGTGATGATGCGTCGCGCTAGGTAGTTATATAGCGGGACCGTAAAGTGTGTCGGTCAATCCCAACACCAGCTGAAGCGTGCGTATGGCGTGTGCGCAAACACGTGACACAATGACAGAAACAGATTGGAGAATGGCATTGACGAATTGAGATCCCTGCGTCTAATAGGATATTGTGCGTAAGTAGAATCTTGCGTGCACTACAATGTAGCTCTGGATTAAGGCCTGCAAGTCATGCGTTAACTGCGCTGTAGACTAGTAATGGAGCGTAGGTATCGCCAATGTACGCGACCTACGCCGCGGACTACGGATCCAAGAGCACAATTGATTCTTTATGGTCTTACATGGCTCTGCAGCTAATCTAAAGGAGCATATGCTCTTGAAGCTCGGAAGCTGATCATAACCACGCCTTACTGGTAGAAAAGCGTATCGCCTGCATTTAAGCTTCGCCGCAGCTAGCAGCCTCAACATTTACAATAATCATGTCTATCTTGTTGTCTGACTGTCTGACTGTCTGGGCGACTAGAGGGATGCTTAGTCTAATATGAGCTTGCAACGTCTGGTCCCTCTTCTTCGCGCTTGCTGATGTACTTAGCCTCGAAATCGTGAGAAGACTGACTGGCTGATATTTGCCCTTAATGAAACCACCTAAGGATCCTAGAGGATGGCTGGAGACTGAACCATTCGGAGAGTGGCCGTAAGAACCATTTCTCTGAGATTTATACATATATAAGTTGTAGAGCCATCGTAGCATACACTCTAGCAAAAGCATCTTCACTTTCTGTTTAGATTGCTATTATATTCATCTGTTTTTAAACACTGATCCTATTATCCTAACTTTCTCACACCCGCACTCAAAATATCCTGATATGTCGACTGTCACAGAATTACTTGAGGACTGGTCCATCTATATCATCATAAGTCTCTGGGGCGCGAACCCTGGATTCTACTGGGGACTCTTCGTACCTACAAACAAACCTTAAGGTTATGTCTGGCATGCAACTAATGTTAGCGGCGGGTGGAAGATGGAGGAGAAGATAACTAGTGGGCTCCTGACTTCTATGAGCCTTTGCCTTGTGTTTAAAGTTGGAACAGTTAATTCCTTGAATTGGGATACGCTGAGAAGCACGATTTATTAGGTTCCAGCAGATGGGCAGCCATCCCCTAACACAGGCGAAGACTTCTTATGCCGAACCTGGGCTGAAGATTCCCTCCTCGCACTTTATAATGCCAGAATTATCCAGCTTTCAAAGGCCATTTAAACGATTGAGGAGGAAGTTCTTTAGGTTGCAGAGAGCAACCGTGGTCCCGTTGAGACGGGAACTGGAGTAGCAATGGTTTGGAACCAGACCGGATTCACTACTACTTTGACTTAAACAATTTTAGACCTGCTTTTGTTGAGCTGAAGTTAAACGAGTCAGTCCATACTCTCGCACAGTGGGACCGCGCCGAGATGAAGTCGTGGATATCTTTTCTTTATCACTGTTCTGCTGTATTATCGCTATATGTTTCTACCGTTATTACATTTGTTTTATTTTTCAATCACTATTGCCGTCAATCTCTTAGTCACAGTTTATCAGCTTATTTGTCTTAACGCATTCTACATCATTGGCCCACCATGCTATTAGTTTAGGAATTACATTCACCACTTCATTTAAACCGTAGAATAGAATGAAAACATGATTGTATTATAAAAAGAATTATAAGCTAAGGATCGTGGAGCAAAATTATGCTTGATTGATTAATAGTGGATCTTAACACTTTTAGTATAATAATCCTGTAATGGCGGGCTATATCTAGTGCTCTTGTAGCTCTTCTTACGACTTTGAGATCCTCTATAACATTTACTATAGGTATATAACATCTTTATCTAAAGGTTAGAGATTGTGCAGAGGGATCAATATATTTCTGCGCGATGCAAGACGACGTGAATTCTATGTCATTCTGTCTCAGGCCAATATTAAAAAAAAATCAGCTGTCAGTTCTGAATGGACTGAAGTATCACACCCTAAGCTTCATCGCCAAACACAAGGTCAAATTGTCAGTCTGAAATTTCGCGTAGCGCTGCAACTTCCTTGATACTGCCTTCATCTATGCCACCTTCCTCTCCATAATGCTAGATACTTCTTAGCAAACACCAATAACCAACCTTTTGCCCTTCCCTCGACCAACCAGGCAGATTGAATTTTACACTAAGCGCGATAATCGCCTATTTCGCTCAGTAAATCATCATGGTAGGTGCGTGTTCTAACGTGTCTGCCAAACAATAACAACATCACTAATTGAATCGCTTACCTCCAAGGCCACACCTCTCGCTTCAAGAATGAATACGATTAGGCAGCATGGCCACACCACAAGTCCAGTGCGTGACGGCCCTGTCCACATCCTATGCAAGGCCTCTCAGCGGGCGTTAAAGTACATTTTATTGATCGACGACGGAGGTCGAACCACGGTGATGAAATAACAACTGGTGTAGCCAGCAGCTAGATTGAATCTAGCGGCACGCAAATCGCCGAGTGTTTCAAAAAGCGCATAGGAAAAAGCAAATTAGAGATTCAAAGTGAGGTTAGTCAAGGCGTGGCGAAGTAACCAAGCCGAAAAGAGCGCAGTCCTCGCTCGCTGCGCCTTTCACCAGCATCGACAACAAGGCATACTCACACCAATTCTCAGCACAAAGCTCCCTCAGTTACAAACATCACACAGTAGATTAAATCCAGAAAAAGTCTTCTAGAAATCCCATCTCTCGCCCACAAATCAACTTTCCGCCTATCCTCTCCACTATCAACTAACCCATTTGCTCATGCTTAACTAGTAGTGCACTGAATTCGCCAATCGGGAACAACAATTTGGCGCTATCTTCGGGCGAGGAATAGGAGGGAGAGTCAAATGTACGGCTGGCTTGGGGAATCATCGTGCGTAGTTGGATGTGTAGACAAGTGGGCTGTCGAAGCCAGATTTGTCGACTTCAAAACTATACGAAATGTGGCCGCAACAGATTATCCAAACTTAGCCCAGCCAGACTAACATCGCGTTCCAGAAGATATGGGGTCTCAGCGTTGTATTTGAATTGATGATTATCCATCATTATATTGCCAAGGTTTGGCCACAAGAAGTACAGTGTGTACATTTCCGGTGTTGAAGTCTGCGTACATTGTGCTCAGAGACTGCATGCGGATGCACAGTCTCTACACATTCAAAGGGCATCTTATGGAAGTAATCGTGGCCGGTTTGTTCTCTCAGGCTGTCGTGAATCTGGATTGCGCAACCTCTGGCAGGAAGCCTCAGCGTTTAAGTACCGTTGCGTTCAGATAAAGGGAGCTGTAGGCGAATAATGTACGGTTATGGTTATCAGAATATATAGTCGACAGGAATGGCTATAAGAACCACCACGAAACCTCTTCAGCACTACCAAACCCAAAGGACTGGGCGGAAAAAGGGATAGAAAAAGACAAGGTGTCATGTGATTGAGCCTGTAACTCCCTACAGTCTATATGACCATTCTACATAACAGTACAATCTAGCAGGGAGAATTTTCCTATAGACTCCGCCCCGAAAAGATTCGGAAACATGACTTTCGCCGATTCCTTCGTATCGTCAGTTGCGTTGACTGTAATCAAGTCGTAATGATTCTTGTCTATGGCGTCACAGATCTTCCGTTCATTCGGCGTCAGGTATTCATCTGATGCTCTGTTAGTATCTAATAGCAAGATCCTGTCATATATCTTACATTGTTTGATTTGTTTCTTGACGAATTTTAAATAGTCGTCCTGACTGAGTACTACTGATTTTGTCGTGTAGTTCCCGAGATGAGTCGTGTAACCCTCAGTGATAAATTTGACATCGGATAATGTGTTGTCTTGCAGATCCATCATATACGCCACGAACACCGAATCGGGCTCATAGCCATTGGGCGTGAATTGTAAGGCGCATGCAATTCGGAAGGAAATTGATGTGTATGAATCATCTTTAAATTGCACTAGAAAGTCAACTGGATGATACTTCTTGTCGTACAAAAAAGTGTCATAAGATGACTGTGGCTGATTCTCCATGATGAGGTATTTCGTGCTTGAGAGACAGATTATCTAGAAACAAGTCATGACCCAACCCTACTTATACTTGAAGCTTGGTTGTGAGGATAACCTGGGAAGGCAGAAGCACGCTCGCATAGCGCATCAAATCCCGCCTAAGGATTGGCATCGGGATTGTGGGTCGCCAGGCACTGACAGCGTGTCTTCACAGAACAACAATACTGATAGCGCACAGGTTTCCCGCCATCTCGGGAGGGCAGTATCATTTATTTGCCGCTAACGGTGAGTTTTATAACTACAAATATAGATACTGAGGTCCCGTTTATTTATGCTAATTACAGATTTGGAGTAGGAGCTGTGCTATAAGATAAGTTTGTAGTATATCAAGAGCACTCAAACAGGGCTACGGTCTGATGCCTAGCATTGTTCTCACTCTTTAACATTGCTTGTTTGTCTCTTTAGGGGCAATTTCGGTTGCTGAAATATTCTCCTCGTTCACCGTCTTCAAAGATTGAAAGCTACAGTGGGAGGAGTGGGATGCGATACCTATAGAGGTGATAAACAAGTGGGTGATGGGTATACCTGAGGTAGTGAGACGTATCATAAAACATGGCGGCAACAACAACTTTCACGGGTGACTCAACACTAGAAAATTTCAGGATAGCGGCAGCAGTATGCAATTGAATAGCCTCATCAATTTCAGCGTAATTAATTATGTGGTTGTGTTGTTAACTATGCATTGATTTTGTGAGGCAGCTCACCAAGTTGGGATGCGCGATCACATTTTAGTTGGGGTGGTCAGTGCGGTGCATGACTAATCTCGTAAGTCAAGACATGGAAGCGAATCAGACGCCTAAACGCCGTCGGATTGTTCAAGGTAGTTAACAAGTCAACAATTCACAGGCACGCACTTGAATTCATGATGCGAGTTTTGAGTCTTGTAATGATGAGGTCCGAAGGCACCACCATTCCGCGATGCAATGACCAAGTTACCTAAGCAGCCAGCAAACCGACCCACAACCTTGATGTCCTCGAAGCACTTTCTCCGACACCGGCTGTCCATTGACATGGTGGGTCAACGCCAACGCCTTTCATACCAATATCCGTCCGTGACAAAGGAAACAAACGAGAACAATTAAAAGCAAGCAACAGAGAACAAAGAAAGTGATGGAGCTCAAGGTGCTCTTCGACAAGGGAGTTGTTTACGCATCCACTCGTCGCCGCAGATTCCATGGCCTACTCGAGTGTCGTAGAACATGCGTTGGCGATGTGCTCGATCTTTGGCTGTAAGGCGGCGTTTGTGCAGCTTGCCTTTTCCATCGCGGACCCATTCGTACTTTGTTTCGCCCTGTGAATGTCGAGTCAGTACAAGTTGGCATGCAAAGGCGACAGTCGAGCTTACGATGATTTCCCACACGTAGAGCTCCTCAGGATTCATGCGGTTGTAGTAGTATGGTTTTGGCAGTGGCTTTTCGCGACTCAGGCTGATACGAAACATGGCGTCCAGGGAGGATGTGGTGCTCGAGGAAAGCGAGGCTTGTGTTTCAAACGAGCTGTGGGAGGAATATTGTGCAGCAGGTATGCTGAGGCGGGAAAGAAACGGCATCTTGAATAGCACAGTGAAAATTTGAGCTTTACAGTGTCGAGTGTATCCTTGGGACCGTCGACCAGACTTTATATAATAGTCGCAAGAGTTTCTTAGTTTAGGTGGGTGGTTGTGTGACCAAACGTTGAATGGCCTAAAAGTGTGGGACCGATGACGGCAGCCAGCGCAGAGCCTCAGTAAATGGGTATGAAAATCGCGCAACACGACGAATGAATCAAATGATATCAAGAATTAGGTAGTAAGCAGGCTGGTAGTTGGTTGGAGAAGCGAACTTGCCACTTGGAAGGGTGGTGTCGAAGAAAAAAAAGACGGCATCTCGACCGTCCGCTCCGATGGCCGAAGGAGGCAGGTATTTGTACGTAGGTATGCTTTATGATCGACAAGATGAATGAGCCTCCCTGCTCCAGACTGCAGAGCCCAGTGCAGTGTTGCACCCAAGAATGATGCGTTGAAACTACCAAGACGCCAACCTCGCCAACCTCGCCAACCTTCCGCCGAGAAGTCTGGGGCAGCACAGTGAGGCGCTATGTAGTCGGCGGTACAGTAATTAGTTAGTATAGGTACGGAGTACTTCATAAGTTCATCACCAAGACCTTGGCTTGTTCTCCCATCACTTTCAGGAACTCCAAAGTTCCAAGCAGTTTCGGCGGTAGGCACTTTCCGCGTGGCTCTATTCCAGTTGCGGATTAGGCTGGGGGCCGTGCGCTCTAGCTTGATGCTTGGCTGCTTGGCTGCTTGGCTGCAGATTTGCCGTCGTCCCTCTTGTGAGTCTTCTTTCACTGCCTTTTACCTATCACATCCTCCGCACTCCGCACTCCGCGCTCCGCTGCACTGCATTTGTGCTCTGGTTGCACCTGCTCTTGAGTCTTGACTGTCGCAGCCAAGGAAGTTCTGTGCTTGAGAGACGTTATCGTGAGGGACGTCTGGTGTCACTCTTTTTCGACCAGTATACGGAGCACTTTGACTGCCATTTCATCAATAATACCGAGCAGTCAGTCATCAGTCAGTCATCAGTCATCACTTCACATGGGTACCTAGGTACCTCTCGGAGTCACGGGCATCACTTTGCCCGTCTTCTCCGACAATCCGCACCCGCCAACATGTGTCCATGGAATGGCCAGTAATTACCGAGTACGTAGTATTACTATGTATTCTTCCAGCAGGTTGGCGTCTAACTCGAATCGACACGAATCTCAGTCTAGAACTTCTGATCTCCGTGGCCACCACCAGTGTTTCCCCCCTGGGCCTCAACACAGACAATCTTCACCTTGAACCATTAAGGGGTGGGGTGTTGGCAGTGCTATGCCAAGTCGCGCGGGATGCAATAGTACACAGCATGCCTTTTGTATCATCACCCTCCCCGCCAAGATCAAATGAAACCTACTCCGTACCGTGAGTCCAAGCGCCAAGCTGAACCCCTGTCGAGACCTGGTTGATGAGAGAGCAACACCGTCCCTGCAACCAAGTCTTGTTAACCAGAGTCCTCAGCGTCTCGTCCAACTTGACCACCGTCGCAGAGAGTGGAGTATGCAGGAACTTGCCCCCATCATCGAATGTCTCGCCACCATAAATCAATAGCCGGTTGGGGTACTTGTTGAAGATGTGCATGGCTCGCGAGTACACTGCTCCAGCAGGAGTTCCATGCTCTTCCCACTTGTTCACATCGCCACCAAACGAGTTCGTATACACCTGACTGCGGTCTGCATCACTAACTACAATCGTGCCATTGGGCCCGCCTAGTGGGCTCCATACAACATAGGGGCTGGCATTTGGTGCAGTGCGGTTGTTGATGACAATAGGGCGGCCTTTTTCTTTGGCAAATTCCAATGGCGAGTCAGCCATTACATAGTACACGGGGTAATGGACGCCATAGGAAGATGAGTTGCCGACGGGGAGCTCGTGGACGAGAATCCACTTGTCCATGGGTGGAATGTAAGCAACGACGGTCATACCAGGGCGAGCGGTATATTGGTCGTAGGCTACGTCATTGACCACTGGACCCCAAGTCTTGAGGTCAGCAGATGTTTGATGAGCCAGCTTTTGGCCGTGCTTGCGATCACGTTGGTCTGAGTAGTATGCGACCAACTGGCCTTCATATTGCCTGTGCGGTCGGTGGATTAGTACGTACATGATTATATGTAATAATTATGTAACTAGTGAAAAGAGTGATGAAGATGAGTGACCTACAAAAGGTAAGGCTCCCAAATTGGCGTGGCGCCATTAGTAATGTTGGGTCGTCCACCTTCAGCAATATGGCTTACAAACTTCCACGTCCTCGCCTTGTCGGTACTGGCATACAAATCGATTCGCGTACCGGTATTACTCCAGCTATTTCCCGTGCCCAAAATGGTTCCAGCCGGGTAACCTGCGAGCGGCTCCGTGAGTTCTGCCAGCGCGGGCTGCGCAGAGAAACCCCAGCCATTGACCTGATCACGCAAATCTGAAATGTACTCCCAACTTGCACCGCCGTCCTTGCTCTCGAAAATGGGGAAGTAGCCTGGACTGTGTCCCGAGAGCGATGCCGTAGCAATAACCGTGCCGTCCTCAAGCTCAACAAAGCGAGGATAGGTAATGGATTCTTTGCCCGTAGTCTGATAGATTGTGTTATTCACAAAGTATCCCCATGGCTCCGGCCTTGCAGCTGAGCAAGCCGTGTGCGCAAGGAGAGATGTGGCAGCAAGTGTAGGCAAACGCATCGTCGTGTTTTGTTCGCAATCGACAGCAGCCAAAAGACCCACGAGTAAATTGTATGCAAAGTTGATGGCGAAAGCTTAAGTACTGCAAAGCATATTTCCATTCCTTGCAAAAAAAAAAAACTGCATCGACGTTTGTCCAGGATTTGCCACCATCTTGGGTGAGATTCACGCTTCTTTACCTAGTAGGCAACTACTAGTCAATTAAATATTGCACTTGATGGATTCCCCCCCCCAAAGCAAATGGTCCAAGATACTTCAACACACTTAATCATGCCAACCCTTCCCCGCGAACAATCCTGGTTACAAAGGCGAAAAGGCTGAAAAGTCCCGGTGGTTCAATATCATCAAGGACATGTTGTTGTCCCTAAGCTTTCAGCCACCGGGAGTAATTCGTGTACCTTACATTAGCATGTGCGGAGTAATGGAGAAAGTTGTCCCGTGAACAGGAAAGTAGGTGGTTGACTAATTGTTGCTAGCCGGGTATCCGGGATAGGTTATTAACAAGTAGGTGGGTAGGTGCTTTGTAAATCAACCATTACCTATAACTAACTAGACTATGAGATATATTGGGCGTGGGGTGTGTGGCCAAGGGACGTAAATTATAAGCATAATCTGTTCTTGGGACAAAGTCTAGACTTTCACCAAGCTTTTTCTTTTTTTTTCTTTTTTCTTTTTTTTTGGGGGG
>SSBG01000036.1:173956-207390 GCA_028220655.1 Shiraia bambusicola | reverse complement strand
ACCTCGTCTCCTATAGCCTAGCCACCTGCCAAGTCCTCTGCAAGCACCACAAAAGCGAAGAAAAGCTACTTTTCCCAACCATTGAAAAGCTCACGGGCACCACCACCACCACCACCACCACCACCATAAGCCGGACCCCCCCAAGCCACCTCGACCGACTCACCAGCTGGGGAAACTGGCTTCAAAGCTGCAACGACCGACGAAACAATTTCAGCGCATACATATGCAGAAGCATGATGGACGACTTCATCCCTCCCCTCGCTGCCCATCTTGCCGCCGTAATCCCTCTACTACTTGCACTCCGCCGCTTCGACGACAAGAAGATTGACCTAGCGGCGCTGAGCAAAGAGCATGTCAATAGAGTCTTGGGGAGGATGAGTTTTTCGCGACGAGTTGCTGTGCTCTTGCTTAATGACGATTGCACGTTTGAGCAAGGGGTGCATTCGTTTCCGCATGTTTTGGCGCCGGTGCGGTGGGTGTCGAGGTGTGTGTTTGGGAGGTGGCGGTTTAGTACGGTGGGGTTTGATGGGCGGCCGAGGGAGTTGAGGTATTTGGGGGGGTAGGGACAGGAGGGGGTGGAGGGTTGTTGTTGTGGTTTTTTTCTTTCTTTCTTTCTTTCTTTCTTTCTTTCACTGTGTGGGGTGGTGTAGATTTGGTTTCTGGTAATTGGGGCTTGAAGGGGATATTGTAGAGGAGTAACTACTGCATCCATCAGGCACGTGTGGTTTGGTACTAGATTGCGAGGATCAATTATTTGATTGATTGTATTGGGGGAGATTTGTGGTTTGCTTCTCATGTGAGCTCCGATCTTGATACTCCTTCATCACACCCCATATTACTCCACCACAGTATAGCTAGCTACTAGTATTTGTACATTATAGTTGATATGAAATGCATATTAATGTTTTACGGCTGGTTGCAATGTAGAGTAAGTCGCTTGTGAGCTTAAATTTCATGTTTGTCTAGAATGGTGGCTGTAATTTGGGAGTGATGAAATTGAAGAGGATTTAGTCATTTGTATTACTCCAAAAAATGGAACATGAAGGATGTAGAAATGAAACTTGCGGGGAAACGCTTTGCATAGAAAGACGTAATTGTAACAATATACTAGATTAACGTGCAGAAGTAGATTGTGCAAAACGTAGTCATCAGCAAGAAGACGCACAGTTCATTTACTCGCAAACAGAGAAGGAATTCAACCCTTGTTAGTATGCAGGTGCCATTGCCCGACTTTGGACCTGTTGGGTTCTCTTTGCGCCAAGTTGCCAAACGGAGAGGATATTCGTACTGTTGGTCCAGAGACAAAGAGATCAGGCATCTTATAGGCTTGCGAGCTCCGATTGGTTAGCACGGCATCAAAGTACGCGGCGGCGGAAGCTGAAGACAACTGTCAGACAGACGTTGAAATCAAGGGTAAAGACATGTACCTGAAACGCCAGGGATTGCCACTCAGACGACGCGGGGAAGCAGTGACGCGGGTCGAAAAGCTGGTTACAGGCTGCACTAGGCCGCCCGATATTAGGTACCCATGCAACGATGTCCCAATCGATAAAGCAACTGCTCCTCTGGGTGAAACGATGGAGCGGACCCGGGCGGTTGCCTAGACCCAACAGTACTACACTGCAATTCATTAGATTGATTAAGGGTTCGACTGGGAAACACCAGGGAGGTCGAACCAGAAGCGACAGCAGGGAAGGGCCGGGAAGATGGTCTGAAGGAGTGATTTTCCTTCTTCTCGAATGTGCGTCGTGAGGACCTGGATGTTGGAGTTACATAGCAGCCTTCACGATCGTGCAGGGATTGCCCTTGATGGCCAACAGCTATTGACGTTTGTTTTACGTGAAAATTATCCAACCTCAAGCCTTGTTTGATAGCTGAGTGGAGGAGCGAATTTAGTTACTTTGGTTGGCATCTGACAAGTAACTCGATGGCCTTTGTTTGTCGCTTAACTAACTAGTTATGCAAAAGGTCCGCCCTTGACGAGGGGTGGACGCTAAACATTGCCCCTGTGGTGGATTTGGAGGGAGCCTGGAGGAGCAGAAGAAGCGGCACGGTCAAGTCTGAGGGATTGGAATCTGGTTCCCGGGATGCGTCAGCTTTGTCAGTCTCGAAGACAAAATGACGTGCCGGTTGACAGCAATGGTGATTTAGGAGCTCTCAGGGGGTCAGTTCAAGAGACTAGGGTTCATATTTTTTGATATAACTAGCCGGGAAAATAATCAAACTTTAGCAAACGGGTTTGATTAAAGAAGCATGACTGCGGCGTTGGCCTCTGCAATAGCAAAGTGATGTCGGTTGCTGACCTGCGTAGAGAGTAATACCCGTTAGATGAACTAAAGTTAAGCACGTGGCAGAGGCTACTTACTTAGGGGTTAGTTAAGCGAAGTAGGCTTATCGATAACAGCATCGAGCGTTTCTTTCTGGGACAATTAATTAGAACAGATTGCAAGCCGAGAAGTGGATCATTATTGTGTGCATAGGTTTTTCCACCCGTCTAATATCCGTCTGCGCAAGCCGTAATTAGGAAGAAGAGAGGCTTCCCAATCTACATACATACAATTCTCCAGTGTCACGGATAACTAGGAGAAGTAACTAAGCGCCGCGCTAGTATGTATCGGGAAAGGGCTGAAACGGGCGCTGAGCCTCTCACGCCTCTCAGCCATAAGCAGAGGCAACACAATCGCACTCTCGGACAAGCAATCCTTCCAACCGCCACAAACTCGTATCTTGCTGTTTCGAAACAGTGAGGTGAAGTCCCAGCCTGCACCTACCCAAGTGCGACTTGCTGTCAGGGGCTGTCCCTGAGTCTCCACTGGCGACTGAGTACAGGCTCCAGACTCGGTCATGGGTTACGCAGTCTCGTTGGCGCTGATTTCTGCGCGTGTTTGCACTGTAATTCAAGTGAAAAACTGCCATGTCCGGGCATCTTGGTCTGTTTGTAGCCTATGTTTAAAGCAGCCTGCTGCCCATTTGGAAATATGGCATCACGTCCGGTGACACACACTCTCTCTCTCATGACAAGCAAGCCTTCGTCAATATTCCTTCTACATTCACTCTTTTTGTTCAGAAGCGCAGGGTCGCTTTGCTTCTTTGAACTCCCTTGTTACTGCTTCAGGTTGTTCGCCCATTAACCATCAACATTGTGGACTTTTCCAGAACATTGTCAAGCCATCTCAAAGGACTACTTCAACTGGACTACTTAAGATTCCTTACCTTCTTGTTTGATACCCATAAATATCAACGTCATACCGAATAACCATCCTACAAGACAGTCGACTTTCTCTACAATGCACTCAAAAGTATTCTCTTTGCTCACCCTGGTTGGTGCAGCCCAAGCTCACATGAGCATGTTCTATCCACCACCGCTTGGTGGCGCCCCATCTATCAACAAGCAGTCTACTACAATAGATAAACAATTCAATTTTCCTCTCGGGTGCTGTGGCAGCACAGGTGCTGACACTAAGAAAAGCCCTGGCCTCTGCCGCGGTCACCTTGACAAGTTCGACACTGAAGAGGCTTCAGTTACTTGGGAGCCTGGTCAAGAAGCCTATTTCCAACTCACCGACTACAGCTACGATCCGAGCGCTCCCGGCGGAACTCACTATGGAGGATCTTGCCAGGTCGGTTTCTCTGTTGACAGGGGACTTACCTGGAAAGTTGCCGCCTCTTATCATGGTTCTTGCCCCAAGCATACTGATGATGGTTCTCCGGCGGCACAAACTTTTGACTTCAAGGTCCCTACTGGTATGCCAGAGGGCGACGTGTTGTTCGTTTGGATCTGGCTAAACCGTGAGCATGAAGCTTTTAGCAATTGCGCCAAGGTTCACATTGCATCACCTTCTTCTAAGCCTGCTCCGCCGCTACAGTCCTCCGCAAGCAGCCCCAAACCACCAGTCATGGCGCCAGTAACGTCTTCCATACCACCCAAGCAACCAGCCACAACACCTACCAAACCGGATGATGATGACGAGAACGCGCCGCCTGCTGTTACTTCTACGGCCCTCCGTCCTCCGTCCACTTCGCGCTCTCAACGTCAACACCGCTCATCCAGCACTTCTAGCACCTACCGCGCTCACCCTACCCAGTCTCCACCCGAGGACTCTTCAAATGACTCCTCAGACGACTCTGGCAGCTTTTGGTGGCCCCACCCACACGAACAAGTCAAGCCAAATGCTCGCAGATATCGCGTAGACGGATGGTCCTGCGAGTGCCGTCGCGAGCCCCTCAACTCACGCTGCTACTGCGACTCAGGCGACACCTCAGCCCACAAGCGCACCGCCGTCGAAAAGAAGGCACTCCGCATACATCGCCGCACAATGTACAAGCGTGTAGACGCTTGCGATTGGGCAACTGCTCCCCCCATGGAAGTATCCTACTACACCCCGGATGCCAAGTGCGCGCCAAATGCCAAACTCCACATGCCCACTAGCGACACTTTCGAACTCGGCTGGGATGTCAATTGCGGCATTGTCGAAGGTGATGGAACGTACCCTATTAAGCAATTTAGCTGCGATATGTACGGATCTTGAGAGAGGTGTTTGTTTTTTCTTGTTGTTGTTGTTGTTGTTGTGTATATATATCTCTTTGATCCTTTTTTTTTCCCTAGCATTTACATTGTTTGTGTTTCGGGGACGGGGGTTCTTGTTTTGTTTTGTTTCATTGCACAAAGTGCGTAAAAACTTTTACCTTTCTTGCTTTTTTGCATTGTGTGTAATTAGTGGAATGTCGTGTTGCAATGGGTCTTGGTGCCATGGTTTTGGAGATAGATGGGCTTGGTGGGTCTTTTTTTTTTGTTTTTGCTCGGAGAGTAGTTATGTATTTGTTTTGGGGAATTGAATACTTGTTGGATCAAAGGTCGATTAGGGAAAAAAAACCTTTTGTGTATTGGGGTAGTGGTTTCTTGTTCTGCAAGTGTTCGTTAGGTTTACTGTTTGGCAAGTTTTGTTAACTAGGAGTTCTAAGCTGGTTCATCTGTTTTGGGGGTATTATTTAGGAAGCGCCATCGATCAGTTTTGGTGAAGATGTTTGAAGCGCTGAGTTGGATGGTCATGAGCACAAAATATGTATTCAAAGAAGGCATTAAACATTAAAGTGTTGGGTGTTATATTGTAAAAGCTAGCAACTCTGGTAGACATTACGGGCTAAGCATGGCACTGCAGTCACTAGATGATTCTATGCTAGAATCTTTCGGATAGTCCTCCTCATAATCGCTGCTAGAATCTGTCGAAGAGTCCTCGTCGTCATCAGATATAGCTGATTGGAGTGCGTTGCCGTGCTCTTCATCTCCGCCATCGATTCTCGCTCCCGCCTCGATTAGCATAACTACGCTCTATCTGCGCTGTGGAAAAGGGGGAAGCTCTAGCTGCCTGGAGAGCGTTGCCAAAACGTCCACCTTGAGCGTTAACATTTGCGCCTTTATCAAGTAGCATCTTTACTATTCTCTTTTGACCCTTATATGCAGCTGCCTGGAGGGCATTGCCACAATATCCCCCTTGAGCGTTAACATTTGCGCCTTTATCAAGTAACATCTTTACTATTTTCTTACTGCCCAAGGATACAGCTGCCTTGAGGATGTTGCCATGTCCTCGGTTTTGACCGTTTATATCCGCGCCTGCGTTGAGTAAGGATCTGGCTATTTGCTCTTTACCTAAGCATATAGCCATATAGAGGGCACTGCCATGTTCTCTATGTTGAGAATTTACATCTGCGCCTGCGTTGAGTAAGACCCTTACTATTTGCTCTCTGTCTTCTATTGTAGCTGCTAGGAGGGCGTTGCCATATTCTCCACCCTGAGCATTTACATCTGCGCCTGCATCAAGTAGCATCCTTATTATTCCTTCGTCGCTATATGCTATAGCTGTCTGGAGAACGTTGCCATATTGTCCACCTTGAGCGTGTATATCGGCGCCTGCGTAAAGTAGCATCCTTATTGTTTCCTCTTTGTTATGTATTATAGCTGCCTCGAGTGCGTTGCTAACTATAATCCCCACCAGGAGAGTTGACGTTGACACCGGCACGTAGCATTGTCCGTACAGCGACTATATCCTTTTGACAAATAGCTTCGTGGAGTGCCACGGCATGGTGTTCGTCTCCGTTGACGCCTTCTCTCATTTGCAATATTTGCTTAACAATCATGTCGCAAATTTGACTCGCAGCTTTTAGTAGGACCTTTCTCTTGTCACTGATCACCGCCACTTTAACATGACGCTCAAAACCTCCCCATGGAACCACATGTAGCCCAGCGTCATAATTTCGGTGCAAATGTACCCCAGCGTTATGATAATCGGTGCAAATGTAGTTACACTAGCGTCACGATATCGGTGGAAACATAGCCTAGCGTCATAATCTCGGTGGTAGGAGGCTCTTGCGTTCTGCAAATCAAGCATTGTACCGTGGCATGTCTCCTGATCTGTGGAAGTTTCGACTAGTGTTTCCCTCGAAAACGAAGAGTGTTGGATCACTAATTACTGCTATGCCTTCAGACGTGCCGTCTAGTTCGTGCTGTTTGTTCAGCCTGGTCCCCATCCGAAGGTGGGGGGAAATAGTTTCTGTTGCATCGCTCGGCATGATCCCTGGTACGAAATAGGTGGTTTTCAATG
This sequence comes from Shiraia bambusicola, assembly GCA_028220655.1. NCBI lineage: Eukaryota > Fungi > Ascomycota > Dothideomycetes > Pleosporales > Shiraiaceae > Shiraia > Shiraia bambusicola. Next base: position 200,791 of record SSBG01000036.1, on the reverse strand, counting down.
TTGCAAAGGAATCCAAAAAAATTAAGGACTTCATGAATGGTGAGCGGTTCAGATTGGACAGATTGAGTAGATTGAAGCAGATATGTTACAGCTTCACGAACGACTTCAGAGAGCGGTCTCTGATAGTCTATGATGATTTTTGGTAAGTCTAAGGGGTTTGACGACATGCCCAGTAGGGCGTAGATTTTGTCGCGTTCGTCGGTTGCTTTGCTCGCCTGACCTGCGGAGAAGGGCGCGCAAGTCTCGTTCCTGAGCCCACCAAGAGTCCAGACGAGGGGACCTTGCCATAATCTCCAGGACAGGCTTACTATGTGGTGGAAATTCTCTCTCTGTTAATCCCAGAAAAGAAGCGCGTACAAATGTTGCAGCCGGGATAGACCAAATGCCGCAGCAGACATCTGATTCGCGAGCGTTTGCTGCTTCCTGGAGGACCCAGACTCTCTCGAACCAAGGTCTATTGAGCAGTTGCAGGAAGGCAGTACGATGATTCTTCCAAGAATAGTCTTTGGGCGTATCTTGCCCCGGATTATGTCCAGCAATAACACTCTGACGCTGGTCGAGCGCAAGCATCAAAGCCACAATCTCTGGAGTTGGTTTGCCCAGCCACAAGAGGACTTTCTCTGCATTCTCATAGATTCTTCTCATCTGCTGGACTTGCTGACTCTGCTCGCATTTGTCGGCTTGATTTATGCAGATCGCATCTATCCAGAGAATGCGATCTTTGTCGCAAAATCGCAAGCATCGTAAGGCCGTATACAGGTTATCCGTGATCCAGAACTCCTTCTGATCAAGCGTTATGCATTCAACGAGCTCACTGCTACCCCACGTATAAGATAGCGCTTCATATAAAGTGTTTCTGCCATCTAGCGGCCGCGGGAAAAGCTCGCATTCGGTTCCAGGGCCTTTGCCTTTCAGTAGCTTTAAGAGTCGGAATGACAAGTCTTTAGATTCGAGAGGCGTATACTGATACATCTTGGACATTTGATGTAGATACAAATCACTAAAAAGAGCGTGAGAGTGTGTGCTATAAGTTTTTAGAGACTCCCTAGAATTGAGAGAAGGTGCAAGTGTCTGAAGGGCGGAGCAAACCTTGCTTGTCCTTTGCGGCTCTGCTGAGCTCACATGGTTGAAGGGAACAACTTGCAAGTTGCCCCACCTGAGTTAACAGATATTGTGCCGTGGCCATGTGGCCTGCTAAATGTGCCAAAACGGTGATCGGCATGGATACGTAGTAGGTAATAGGAGACGTAATCTTTCTGTGGGTCCAACACCCACAAGGACTCGGGATTAGTGGGTGACTAATTCCAACAGCTGGTGAGTGATTATATAGGACTTGGGAGTGAACAGTTGGATAGGTAAATTTTGGTCAATAATCAATTCCTATAGTAGTCGGTTCTCAGTCATTTTTACAGTGTCCACTTCAATAGGTCTTGCAAAGCCTGCTTCAACGTTGTGGTTCTGCATGTGAAAAACTATAGTTGTTCGCGCGTTAGATCTAATGCTCCATGCATCAGGTTTGAAATTCTGATTACAGTCGAACTAAGCCATCTTCTTACTGATTTTTAACGCAAGGAAAAACAGCGCATGAACCAGCACATCCATGATTCTACAAGAGAGGCGAGTCTCTGCTTGACCAAGTTATCGTACTCCTTGAATAAGACTCCTAATCATAGTATACTCTGTGCTTTAGATATGTCGTATATTGTCCAACGCCGCTCGGGTAACTCATCAACGCTGTTGTGGCACGGCTACTACCATGGGCTAATAAACCAGTGCTGATACAAGTGAATTGAGAAGGGATCAGGTATCCAAGGTACAGAGGAGAGCAGCTCACTGTGATCGCCAAAATTGGATGAACTTGTACTAGAGTAGCACAGGCTTCAAAAAATGATAGGATCCCAAGCTACACTAAGCTTCTCAAATTAGACCAGCATAGTACCTTCTCACTGACAGTCCTATCGTACTTACGCCAACCTCCCCGATGCTCTTCCTGAAGCTTTGCCAACTCAAGCTTTGCCAAAACGGTCTACCCAACTTATCTTTTGACTGGGGAAAAGTGACATGCCAGGAATTTCTGTTTGACTGCATGATAACCACATCCTCACTCAAAAAAAAATAAAGACGTCAAAACAACAATCGTAATTCATACTGATCACTCCAACAATCAATCTAAATCATGATACGAAAACTTCACTCATTGACATTATAAAGATCCAAAGACTAAACTCTATGCTCCCCTTTCTGAGCATGAACTTGATAAGCTCCAACATTCCCCATCTCAGCCTCAGCAACCTTTTCTCCGGCCGTATCCAACACCTCAGACATGCCACCACTTCCTCTCGTGAGCTCCGCGCCCTTGCGACCAATAAGATACCAAGGCAGATTGAAAATCTCGTCCATGGATTCCAGGGATTTCCCAGACGTCTCGGGGAGGAAGAAGTACGTCCATATGAGACCCAAACCCGTCACGCATGCGAAGAGCAACATGGTGCCGCCATTCGTCATTGCGATGAACATAAGAGGTACAGCCTGAATTACATTAGTCATATACCGAATGAAACGCACATCGAGGAGGAGAGAAACATACCTTGGAGTTACCGTACTGATTGGCGAAATGAAAAGTCATAGCAAATGAGCCTCCAAGAGCACGGAGTCGAAGGGGGTAAATCTCAGAGTTGATAAGGTATTGAATGCTGTTCCAGCCCAAAGCCCAGCCAAAGCCACTAAAGTAGACCATAACGATGGCGCCCATGGCAGCGTGCTTCTGGCTGGGGCTTTGAGCTGTCTTTCCGATATCCTTGTCTATGAGCAAGAAGATGGCGATGTAGAGCATTGCGATTAGTTGGATGGTGATACCGGCGGATAGTGAGCGTTTGCGACCAACTAGATCGACGAGGAAGAAGGCGCAGAGCATACTGGAGACGAATTTTACTGGAAAGAAAAGTAGCCGTTAGCGAACTTTCTAGCTCGGTGGTATGGGATGGGGATAGGGAGATATTTACCGGTCCCGAGAATTGCAGTAGCAAAAAGCTTCTCATCTTGCCCTGTTGTACCTAGCGCAGCCTGCATGGAAGAAATTAGCTTTTTTTTTGTTGCACTCTCTCGGACGTATTATACGTACAAACCAATCCACTGCGTAGACAGTTATAGACGATGCTCCACTCCATTGACCCAAAACCTGGGAGAAGACACTGAGATGAAGACGGTATAGATTAGCCCTGCTCGAGAAAAGCTCGCGAACCGGTCCCAGCCAGGTAGTTCCCATAGTAGCCTCGCGCTCGCGATTGAGCTGGTCGTTGATATCGATGACTTCAGAAGTAATGTATGGGTGGTCGGGTGGAAGTTGACGTAGGCGAGCGAGGTTCTTGAGAGCTTCTTCGTGGCGCCCGACTTTGATGAGCCAACGAGGACTTTCAGCGGTGAAGAACGAAAGGAAGAAGATGATTCCAGAGAACATGAGATGCATGCTGTTTGGTACGAGCCATTGGGCGTTGGACTTTGAGGTGATGTGGAGCGAGGAACCCCAGCATGCGAAGTAGGCGAGCATGATGCCACTGTAGCAGTCTTAGCTTGACATGTAGAGCCAGGGGAGAGGTTTCTGCTACTCACAGGTAAACCGCTCCGGAAAAGGCACCAACACAAAGACCACGAACGGCCCTTGGTGCAGTTTCCGCGAGATATGTTGGGGCCACAACGGTCGTTTGACCTATACCGACACCCGCAATGAAGCGGCCAGCATAGACCATTGCAATACTTCCATTGGCGGCGCTGGCCAGGAAGATACCGATGCCAATAGACCAAATGACGCAAAGTAATTGCGTGGCTCGGATACGGCCGATTTTGTCTGTGATGAAGAAGGCAATTAACGCTCCCAAGATAGATCCTAGTTGCACCATCGATGTGATGTTTGACAAACGATCTGCCTTTTCAACTTTGGACTTGCGGGGATCTGAAAGGCCAAAAGTCTTCTTGAAAGGCGCGAGCGATGCGCTCGTACCAATGAGACCTTCATCAATACCACGGGCGGCGCCCATCAGACCAAAGACGAAAACGCCATACCACAGTCGCCAGTTGAGCGACTCCTTGGGAGTATCTTTGAGATTATTGCGCCACGGATTATACATTTTCAGTCCCATGGTAGCTGTTCGCTCGGAAAGAGAGGACCAGGAGGACAACGCAGACGTGCCACGAGAGATGATGGGAGGAATACCGTTTTATAGAGCTCGAGATATCCAACAGTGGGGCCATGCGGAGAAGGACCTCGCACAGGTTGCCCCAGGATCTCGGAGGGATTAGCCCATATTCTGCATCACTATCCTGACCATGCAGACTGCCCCAACCAGCCATCCGCATGCGGTAACCCCGAGTTGTCCTGCTGAACCAGTGATCAACAAGACCGCCTTCAACGTGGAAGAAAACTAGGGCAGATTTGCGGCATAAATTAGTTTAACGTTTTTTTTTTTTCATTGGAGTGTAGGTAGTTATGGGCTACCAACAGCGTCCTTCACCACCAACCTCTCATCAAAATGGAACTTTGCTGAATCGCACAACAGGAAAAAGACCCACAGGTTTTCTGTAATCGAGAATTAACTAATGACCTAGTTAGCTCGCTACCAGTTGCCAATTCATCTGACATTTCGCCAGTTCGATCGGGATTTGGAATGCACGCTTGACACAACTACCGGCTTTTGATCAAAGGCCGACGCAACCACCTTCGAATCAAGTCTGGATAGAATGTTACGTGCCAAGACGTGGCGCGTTGCTTTCCATCGCTTAGTTAGGCGGGGAAAAAGCTTCTTGGGATGGTGTGTGGGTGCTGAGGTTCGGGGAAAGGCCATGTTTGGACGAACTGACATGTCGCGCCACATTTTCCCCGCCTGGGGTCATCTTGCAAACCCATTTCTTTCTACGGAGTAATGTAGTACCAAGAACCCGTCTTGCCGTGACCCGTTACCTGTTGATAATTCTGGGCAAATCTTGTGGACCGCGGCCGTAAGTACGATGTTTTGCTTTTGATTTGACACCGTCTCGAGGAACTTCGGCCTGAGTAACAAGTCGAGCAGTTATCATTCTATAATCGAGCCCTGAGGCGAGTTGGCGTGATGTTAAGCTTAGGCGTTCCGACCAGCTCAGCTTCCTTGTTCAATGCTTCAATCTCCGCTGCCACAAGGGGAATTCCGTCCCGTAGACGACTGGCTTTAGTCATGTCCTCGATTTCTCCGGGGAAATAGATTCGATCTACTCCTGCCATCTTGTCTGAGCCGACAACGCGTTGGTATAGATAGTCCATGCGCTCTTTAAAAGTTTCCACAGTCATGAAGAGATCCGGCTTGATAGCAACTAGAAAGTGGCCGACATCCGCTGGCCTAGACGGGTCGTAGGGATTCGCAACATGGCCTGCAAATGCACTCCCAGACAGCACGCCTGAAAACACATCCATCATGATGGCAATTGCTGATCCTTTGGGGCCTCCCATCGGCAGCATTGTGCCGTCAAGGGCCTTAGCTGCATCATCTGTCCTCTGGCCATCTTTGTCCAGTGCCCAGTCGTCAGGAATCTTCTCACCTCTTCGCAAAGCTTTGTATATCTTTCCGCGGGCGGCAACCGAAGGTGCCATGTCCATGATGAAAGGTCGGCCCTTTTCTCCAGCTGGGGCTCCACACGCAATAGGTGACACGCCCATGAGCCTGGTCTTCCCACCCCACACAGGCAACGCTGGAGACGAATTGGTAAAAACCAGGCTCATCATCCCAGCATCTAGGGCTTGTTGAACCACCCAGGCGGACATGCCAAAGTGGTTTGAGTGCTTGACGGAGACCAGGCCGATTCCGATCTCGTTAGCCATGTCGATCGCAGCAGCCATACCCTTGTGAGCTGCAAGGAAGCCAAAGCCGTTGTGACCGTCTACCTGGGCAACGGCAGCAGTGATTTGGCGAACGGTAGGAGATGCACCTGCGTTCAACACGTTTTGTCGAATGCGTGCCATGTAGGAAGGAATTCTGTTCATTCCGTGCGTGTCTACTCCACGCAAATCAGCCTCGATTAGGCACTTGGCAACGATGATGGCATTTTCCTTGGGAACTCCATTCCCAATCAGGATTCTTTTGACAAATGCTCTTGCTTCGGATGCGTCAATATGATGCTTGTTCGTGGGATTGGTGGACATGTTGGTAGCAGGGTGATGTTGGTGTGATGAAAGCAGTAGAAGTAATAAGCTAGGTATTCGATTATCAATGAAATCAAATGGGAAGCTCGATGTTATAACTATGCCACAGTCGCAAGGAATACCGTAAGAAGCATTCAAAGGCTGCAAGCTTCGGATAAGCCAGCCCTGGAGCCAATCACAGCAGAGGCGTACGGAGAATGACTGCATCCTCAGATCAAGTTCAAATTATATTATTTTTGTAATAATTATCATGTAACTATAGTAACTAACTACGTCTAATGAAAGACTTATTCTTTCTACACCGGCCATGGTTCATGACGATTCATGCCCTGCTTCGCTCATGAATGGACTCTTCGCTCTTATCCGTTGACCATGCCTTAACAGAACCAAAGGAATGCAACTCAGTACCAAAGCAATAAAACCTAACAGGCTACTTGCCCATTGAAAACCCAGTGTGCGATACATGCTCTGCGTCGCCAACGGTAAAAACGCTGCCATGCAGTTTTCTAGAAAAGCAATGCCTGCCACTGCACTAGCTGCATATTTGGCGTAGGCGTCGACAACATACATTGTAACAGCGGCAGTGCTGCAAAACATGCCGAATCCAATAAAAGTCAAAGAAATAGTGGGTAGGATCCATGGTAGGCTCCTATATGATGTCCAAGCAAAGAAAAACAATCCACCAGTAAGACCCACAAAAGATGCAGGTATACTGAGATAGAGTCGCGCTTCAGGTATTGGCTGGCCTGGATTTTCGGTATTTTTTGCTGAAGATCTGAAGTAAAGACAATCCTGATAAAGTGATGCAATCAGTCCAATAAGCTCGCCAATGACGATGGCGATCTGGACAATGCCTGTCCCAAAGGAACTCCAATCGTAGAGTTCAGAATAGACTTGCATGATTGATTGAGTGAACATGAAGGCTATGCCGATGCAAAACGCAGACCACAGACCGAAAGATAAGACCACGCCTTCGGTGAATAGCATGTGCGTGGGTCGAAGAAGCGCCTCTTTCAACAGTTCCTGGAGACTTTTGCGATCCTTCTCTGCTTTTGCATACACTTCTTGGTGAGTCGACTTTCGAATTCGGTGTGCTTGACGACTCAAGATGACATCGGGTCTGACTTCTGGCATGAGCACGAATAGTACGGGAAGCAATGCGCTATAAAATATGATTTGTGAAATGAAGATCCTGCTTCAGATTAGCTGATAAAGTCAACTGAGTAGCTAAGCCTTCTCACCATTGCCATGATGTTTTCTGAATTGAAATACTCCCAAAGACTGGGCCGATATTCAATCCTGCCAAGAGGCCCCAGATGTATAATGATGTGCTGAAGCTTTTCTCTCGGCCGGCCTCCCAAATATCGCTCACAATACCAGAAGTGATGTTTGCAAGTATTCCCGAACAGGCACCAGTCATGATGCGAGCGGCTACGATGGTTACAAAGTTTTGTGCTACTACTTGTGGCACGATGAATACAACTAGTGAAATATATATAATCTAGTAAAACGTCAGTCAGTCAGTGCCTTTGTTTAATGCGAGAGTCTGGAGGCCTACAAGATAACTCCATCGGACGCCAAAATTCTCCATCAATGGCAAGCCAATTAATGGGGCTGCTGCTCCACCCAGATTCCAAGTGAGCACAGGCAAGTAAGAATGAGGCAGATGCTCGTCACTAATGTGGAAGCTTTCGTTGATCTGTTCGGCCGCACTGGTCATCATAGTGCCGTTGATTTGGACCACGAACGTCATGAAGCATGCCAGAAGAGTGACTGTCCATTTTTTAGAACGTCGCCAATTAAAAGGATTTGAAGGGTCGTCTGGCCCATTCCAGACATGAAGTTCTTTATGGGATTTCAGTGAATTGGCTGACTGTGCCTCTTGTTCGTGGCTTGCTGCTGATCGTTGTGTTGTTGGTCTTGACGATGCAGCGATCGTGACTGCAGAATCGTTCGCAAGTGTTGGAATAGGTTCCGCGGATGAGCGTTTAGTGCGTGTCATGTCTAAGATGAAAGGCACAGAGCAACCAAGCCTCAATTGTGAATTTGAAAATAGTTTCAAGGTCCCTGCAGGTATTGTGACGGCTCCAGGAAAACTAAATAGAGCGTGAAATCTAACCCATAACGTTCGACCAAGAGTTGTTTCCTCTACCTAGGTAAGTAGTCATTCAACAGATGATAAAACATGCCCAGCAGCTGACGGAAAGGAACGATAACACATACAGTCTCGCGAGATGCGATTCGCTACACACAGACTGACAAGACTGCCAATGGCCACTCGGGCCCTATGATCCATGTTTCGTGTCACAAAAGTAAAAAAAAGCAGAGGCGTTGCAAGTAAGATTAGTCGGTGATTTAATCTCTAGGAAGTAACTACTAATTAATTAACCTGTTTAGTCATGTCCAAATGACGTGGATAAAAACGCCGCCTCCATCCTTGATTAAGACAATCTAGTCGTCACTACACATGTGAATTCATGACGACTGCATGTCCTCGATGAATGGCGTTGCAACTTGCAAGTGAATCCCTTATGAAATACGGCCGTATGTTGTTAAAATAATAATAGTTAACTAGTTAGTGCATGCATAGTTATTATATAACTGGAGAAACCCCGGCCAATCGGTAGGTAGTTATCAACCTTCAAAGAGCCCACAATGAGTCATTCGACCATGCCCCTGACTTGGCACATCACCACCCGACGTACGATAAACGACATTTCGAGTTTAGATGGCGGTTTTGTTTTTGATATTTGGCCTTGCGATGACACCCGCGGGCCGCGATAACTATGCAAAGCCGTTGGTCTGACAGGTAGGCAACAGGTTTGACTGGCCCTGTCACCACCTGATTCTGAACCCGGGCGAGCCAGTTGATGGCCCGCACAAAATCACAGATAAGTTCCCCTCTCGCCATTCTCAGCGCTTCTGAAGATAGCGTCAATCATCTTGTGGCGAAGCAGTGCATCCTCAAAAGTTGTCACAGTGTCCTTGCTCTAGACCATGGCCAGCGAATGCATCCATGATCCCTCGACGTGCCAGCGTCTGTAAAGTTGAGCTATTAGCATCTTTTTCCCATAAAGTTGGCGCATTAGCACTTGCTGTACGAGAAATCCGCTGCTCGTTTGACCTCAACCTCTTCAAGGCCCTCCTTGCCATCAATAGCTATTTTGAGGGTAGGCTGGAACATTTGGACAAAGCCGCCCAGCTTCGCACGTTCGAGGACAAGCAAACCCTTTGTCCCGTTCATTTCCCAGTAGAAATCGCGATTAGTACGCCTGTTGCCTGGAGCATACTATGTATGTGACGTCGACAATATCGCCCCCCTCTGCTAGGCGGCCGGTGCCATTGACACTAACTAACTAATGTATTGGAATCGTGCGCAGTCTTCTTGGCTTTGCCCGTAACATTTCCACCGCCATCTACAAGATCAACTTCAGCGCCATGATTCGCAAGAATGGCCGAGATGTCCTTGACTTCGCCCAAGACAAAGCACAACGTATCAATGCCATGGGCAAAGGGCACAGTTACGATATTTGCACCCGCTTCAGCTGACATAGCATAAACGAGCCCCTGTTCTACGGTGGGACCAAACAGCATAGCCTGCATAACCTGATGTTTCAGCAAGGTTGTTTCCATACCGCTGGTATGCTTGGTAAACTTGCCTGTCCAAACATCTGGGTTCCAAGGATCTTTCCAAGCTTTCCAGAGGCGACAATTTCCTTTGCCTTTGTTGATTGCTGGGTTCTGACGTGCTTGCAACCCGATTAGGGCTTGTAATACATTCTTCTTTCTTGCCAACTTGGCAAGTTCTTCCGCTTCCGCCAAGGTGCGTCCAAGCGGCCACTGTGAAAACACGGCTTTACCTGCTTCAAGAGCAGGAGGCCGAATAAGGCCATGATGCTCAGGGATGTTGACGACTACGGCTACAACATCGAGATTGGAATCAGATGCAGTTTCTTGAATATTGCCGTACGTGGCAACGCCGTTAAGCTGGTACTTTTCGGCGGCGGCTTCTGCTGACTTGGACTGTTTTGCAGTGCGGCAATCTTGTACAGATTTGCTTTCTGGAAGTAGCCCAGGCGTGATTAAGAGGCCCATGACCTGTTGCATTGTCAGCTTCTACTTGTCAGCTTCTTGGACCTCTGGCTGCACTGACCCTTTTGCGGAGAGGCCTATCAGGCCAGGCTGTTTCGGGGATTCCCAAGGTCAGACACCTGGGCATGGTCAGGGAGTGTTTCGCGTAGAAATACGTTGAGTAATGCAGGTGTTTGATGCACTAGTTAGATGGATTGTTGAATATGTACTTGATGATACAACCTCTCTACCTCTCTTCCCCTTTTACATCACCACAATGCTTCCAAGGTACTCCGTACAGAGATGGCTGATCGACGTTGAAAATAATCCCTGAGGTCAGCAGTGGCAAGACAATACTATGCGACCGAGACATCACATCACGTGACCTTCCGAATCAAATACATCTCTCGTGAGGCTGAGTGCGCTTGTAACTAACTAGGCTATTTTACGCGTCAACTATTACTCAGCGACATGGTGGCTTGATAATGACCCTTTCTAAACAAGGAATTATCGGTCCGCCGTCTGATCGACATTCAATTGGGCACGCCTTGTCTTTGATGTGCTCCTAGCTATCTTAGCGGCCTCGGGAAGTAATAATAGTTAGCAAAGTCACCATAAGAATACCTAATACTCCGTAACCAAGGTCTGGACTCTGCATTAAGATAGCTGGGATCTCAATAATACTTCCTTCCAAGGTTCGATACGATGTTCTATAATGTCTTGGTTTCCTTGTGCAGGCAGTAGGTAGCGCCCTGAGCTGCTTTCTATGTACTACCTGGGTAGTTAATTATGGCGATATATTGCCGATATATTGCTGATATCGATTAGTATCGTCTGGTATCGGTCCGATTGTGTCCGTTGGCCCTGATTTGTTCAATCCAATCTAAGATGCTTCCCGATTCCTACATCCTGTTAGCGTTTAGCCACCCGTCAAGCCACCCAGCCACTCAGCCCGGCAAGATAATACTCTGCACAGTGCTATTTATTTGTCGCATACGGAGTACATTCCCAAACATAGATTTGAGGCTCTATGCAATGGCACGTTTATGTGAGTCATGCAGTAGTTAGATAGACCAATACCTATGGAAATTCGGTATTTCAAGGGACCCTCGCAATCAGCACTGACGCATCAGATCTTTGAAGATTAACTACCTAATTAGGTACCTACCTAGGTAGGGGAGTAATACTCCGTATACATCGAGCCACTTACAAAATGAGCGTCGCTGTCAAACATTGTCGATTATCTTTGTCCATGTAGGGCTATCCCTCAAATCCACATAGCTTACTAGTCAAGGCACAACTGAGTAGTCTACTACACTTCCCTGTCTCACTGTGAACTTCTTCCTCTTCTTCTCTCTCGTGCCTTTAAAGGATACTCGCCTAGATCAGGCTAGGGAGCCGTATCATATTGAGAAGCGGCAGCCTAGTCACTAACGATACGACTACAGTGGCGGTAAATTAAAAGGTCGGTAAGCTCGATAATATTTTCTCACCATTGGAAAGAGATATCAAAAATCATGCTATAGTAATTGAAAAGTTGGAGTTTGGTGGCGTGAAGCTATCAATGTACTTTGTATATGTGAGCAAGTGAGCTCACATGGCGGGCGCCATTTTGCTTTGGAACACTGGCAGTCTCATTCCTTAGGCATTGGACAAACGAAATTTTGAAGGCCTCAAGGTTGCGCAATTGATGTAATACAAGTGCCACTTGCTCCATGGATCTTGCACTTTGGGCTGGAGGCTCCCATCAGGCAAGGACGACGTCGCGTGCTACCTTCAGAAGGGGTCTTTATTCGGTAGACGGGCTACCACAGAAAATCACACAGACAACAGTCATCAGCTATTATCGAAGCATGAGAGTTATCATCTCTTACAGAAGACGATCGACATAACCTACCAGATGCATTTTTCGTTGATTTACCCCAGAAATCCGCTAGCGTACACTACACCCACAAGGTAAAGGAGGTATCAGCCAGTTACGGACCTGCGCAACGCCAAAACATTGTAGAGTCACTTGGTTATTACAGAAGAATCTGAATTGTACTCCACCGCTCAGTGAAACTATCCAGTCTACTGAGTATTTCTTTCACTACACTGCACTGTCGCGCCCTGACGCCTTGACCACTATTCACCAGGTGGCGGCACAACGAGAAAACGCTCTCACCTTTACTTGAGACTCACTGAACAATTGAATATATGTAGCTCAAGATTTTCATCCTTTCAACACCAACCGCGTATCACTACCTCAACACTTTATCCCACACCCTCCACATCAACTTTGTGCAAATATCTCACAAACAGCACACAACACCATAAATACAATTACATAACAGCCATGCCAAAAGCATCAGCGAGTCGCGGCAAGGCCAAAGGCGCTCACCGCAAAGAAGCTTCCGCGAAGCCAGCCACCTCTGGACCAGTGCTGGACGTTCCAGGACCGACACCAAAACTGAAGCTTCGTCTCTCGTTCAAAGGCAAGAGTGGAAACTCTGCTTCAGTCACTCCAACACGTGGCTTCGAGCAAGATGGAGGCAGTGGTAATGATGAAGAAGCTGATCAGACTGTCCCTGTTGCAGAGCCAGCAGGTCGAACCACGCGCCATGGTCGTGTAGTCCGGATGCCTAAGCACAATGACGACTACGTCTTTGGCGCTGAGATGGACGAAGAAGTCAAGTCCTTGTCCAAGCAAAAGGCCAACAATGATGATGGCGATGCCTACCAGTACAAGCACAAGAAGCCAGCTTCATGTAACTGCGACTACAATTCGGAATCTGCCATCTTCGACGAAACTAACTCAAACACAACAGTCAAACTGCCATCCATCCCTTCAGCCCCAACCATCCCAGACGACAACCAAGACAACGACTCATCCACTTCACACAGCAGCAACACCATCGCCGCATCCCCTCAAGGCTCCCTCCCAGAAATTCAAACAGGCGTCCACGACCTCTTCAACAGCCTCCGCTCCTCAGACATAATCTACATCGACCTCCCCTCCCTCTCCAACGCAGCAAACCCCCACAAAGACCTAGCCTACACCGCCCCCTTCCTCACCCAACTCTACCTCCTCAGCTACACCAACCGCCTCTGGCCCATCTGCGACCTCATCGCCGACACCTGGATCCGCGCCTTCCACGCGCTCCGCAAAAACTCCCAACTCAACCCAGCCCACCACCACCCCCTCTGGCGCCCCAACAAAGCCCTCGAAGCCCGCATGAAAATCACAAAGACAAACCTGCACCCCCGCCCCTTCGATGCTCATGCCCCGCAGTACAATCTCGCCGTGCAGGACCCGTTGCTAGACGCGGACGTGACGTCCTTTGACGCCGCGCTACTGAACACGCTCTACGACAATACGGGTGCTGATTGCGGGGCGCGCTTGCTGTGGGCGGATGCCATGGCGCTGACGGGCGAGCGTATGGACGAGGTGATGCGGCGGGCGAGGCGGCGGGGGGTGGAGTGGCATGAGGGATTGAAGCATGATATTATGTGTACTAGTTTGCGTATGGTGCGGCGCAAGTTGACGTTGAAGATTGAGGAGGGGACGGAGGGGGCTTGGTGTGCGCGCTATCATGAGCATGGGAAGCATGGGTTGCCGTGTTATCGGGAGGTGGCGTGGAGGAATCAGGGAGGTGAGGATGAGGAGGACGACGAGGACGACGAGGAGGATAGCGATGCTATGGGTGAGTAGGGAGGAAGAGGTTTGTGTCGAGCGTGGATGGTGGAGGAGGATATTGCACAAGGCGATTTGATGGATATATGGGCGCGGACCAAGGTTGAATAAAGGTGGAAGGAGAAGATTTGAAAAGCCTAGTGGTTCATCAAGTCCTGTATGCATATACCCGATATACAAAGATAGCTTTGAACGAACAGGAGGTTTCTCATCCTGAATGCTTTCACCTGCACACATATCTCTTAATCATCCCAGCTCTTTGACAAAGCAATAGCAGAGAACCTCAAATCCCCACCACTCTCCTTTTCCACCTCAATCAACTTCCCCAGTCCCAACCCCAGCGCCTTCTCACTCAAAGCATCCTCATCCTCTCCCAACACGCCCCGATCCAAAGGCCCCTTCCTCCCACCCTCCAACTCCCACAAATGCCCATCCCTTCCCTTTACAAACGCCACAAAATGCTGGCCCGAGCGATCTTCTTCCCCCATCGTCGTCGGGGTAGGCGAGTCCCCCAATTGCGCAGCCTCTCGATGCGCCTTCTCATACTCCCCATTCTCTTCCAACACCCTCGCACGATCCCACATGCCCTTTTCTACCGCCTCTTTTCGAATGACATCCAGCGTAGACCCGGCTTTTACGTGGTCGCCTGCCTCACTGTTTAGAATACAATGCAGAAGCCCGATACTTCCGCATGCGTTTCCGATAGTCTGCTTGAACCACAGGACGGGCTCGTTGGGACCTTTGCCGGTGTATTCAGGCTTGTTGGCGTCTTCTGCTTCGCGGATTGCGTGCCAGGAGGGGGTGAAGGGGATGATGACTAAGAGGGCGTGGACGGGGCGGGGGATGAGGGCGAGGAGGTCTGGGTTTGTGAGGGAGTAGATGTCGTGGAAGGAGAGGGATGACATGTCCAGGCCTAGGGAGAAGGCGAGGTGTGTCATGACAGAGGGGTTGTTTTCGAGGACGGTGAAGAATTTCTTTGCCATGGTTGTGAAGTGAAGTCGAGTGTTTGGAATGTAGGTGTTGCAAGCTGTTGGGATTAATTATACATGTTGATCTTAGATAGGCAGCAGGCAAGTACGCGTTGCTCGTCAGGTTGTGTTTATACTTCTTGGGCGCTAGAACAGGGTAGAAAGGATTATTTGTTGTTCGTTATGTCCTGATATGCATGTCAGCTTTCCTTCGCAGAGGCTAGAGCTACCTGTTGGAGCTGCGGGGCTATATACGATCAACAATACACGGTCATGAGCCCCTGCATTGACTGCTGTATATGCTTTGATATGCTGGCACGTAGAAGATTCATATGCAAAATACTCCTCCTCTGCATCTCAAAATACAGAGAGTCGTGGCAGTGGTGCAGGAGTCAGGACGGGGTCTGGTTAAAGGTTCGTGATAAGAAGGTTTTGGCCTGATTTCTTGGCAAACAACACCATAGGTTTCACTTAGATACTCCCCCCCCTTCTGCACCCCCACTGCTGGTAGGTAGGTATTGGCGGAAAAGTCGACTGGAAACGCGTCTCCGCATCAGACGTCTGTTCATAAGGCTGGGTTTCGCTCGTCTGCGAGTTGATAAGACTATCAAAGAATACATAACGTCAAGGTTCCCTACCTACTTCAGAACCATGGACGATGAAGCTCGACGAGCACTTGCATCCATGGAAATGCCACGGAGGCCAATCAACTACGTTCCTGCAAAATCTGGCGAAATCCTCAAGCTGGGCCACATCACTTGTAGGGTCATGGAAGACGGCTCGAGGACAGGTACACTTGTTTCAAAACCTGTCATGGTTGGCTTCTAACACTACCTACCTGCCAGACAATCGCTTAGGCTCTGCGGAATTCATACTGCCTCCTCACACAGCTGGCCCACCAGCTCACTGGCATGAGATGCATGATGAGACGTTCCTAGTCACTCAAGGCACCGTGCGCTTCCACGGCCCAGACGGTGCATTTCAAGATGCACAAGCTGGCGATCATGTCACGGTGCCCATTCGAGCACCGCATACATTTTCCAACCCGACGGGCGAGCAAGCGAAATTCTTCAATACATTTACGCCCGCCTTCTACATTGATTACTTCAGGATTCTGGCAGAGATGAGCAAGAATGACGACAAGATGAGCAGGGAAAAGAATCTCCAAGTCATGAGTCGATTTGCAACCATGCCAGCCAAAGACATGCTGGGAGAGCAGGGAAAGGGCCAGTAGGTGCATACATGGCAAGCTATTGTTTGCCCAACTCGATGGTATCAATGTACTTGAAGCGCTCGAGGAAGCCTTGGCGCGTAATCACAAAAACCTTGTTGATGTGCCATTCCAACCCCAACAGAGAGGCATCGCCCATGTGGTCACTTTGATGTTGGGAGACACTTTTCTTGATGGATTCTTGTAGCTGGAGCGCTCCTCCCAGACTGTGGGCTTGACCGACCATAGGATGAGGTCTCTATGGTCCTTTTTCCAGGCGACATTCTGGAAATTCAGCAGGTAGATTAGCCTGGAGCCGTTGAACTAATCGTGCTGTCGGTCCTAGCGCGAGGAAAGGATAGGAGTACATAGTAGATTGATGTGTGGCGGCCAACGCGAACATTGTGAGTCGTGCTCGCGTCGAACAGCTCCTGATAGGAGGCGGTAGTTAATTAGTAGCAGCGCAAACGCGCTCTTATGAGACAGATGTGCAGGCAATGCTGTGGTCATGCTTGGTGAACATTGATGCAAAAACCGAAGGGGCTGCTGGGCTAGTCGGCTAGTTACTTAGTCAGCTATATCACGTGCAGCCTAGGTCTCGCTCCCATAGACGGTGCAACAGCGACCCTTGGTTCACGTCTATCCTTTTGCTTCGCAGGTTTTTGCGTCGCCATGTGGGAGCGCTGATTTCTCACCTTTCTTCTTCTTCTTCTTCTTCTTCTTTCGTCTTCTTCTTTCTCTTCTTCTTTTATATCCTCTCCTCGCTCCACCACCCAGTGTTTTGTCTCACCTCTCGAGTCCACTCTCACCAGCGTCGCAGCAGCAGCAGCACCCTCCAATCTGCGTCGTGTCCCTCGCTCAACCCTGGCCCACCGCTTACCATTGCCTGCAGTCGTATTCATACCAGCGCCATGGACGAGAAGAAAAAGCCCATGTGGGGTGTCACTGCCGCCATCTCTGATGCGCCGCCCACGCCCGAAGACCTCAAGCAAGATGCAGAATTGGTCGAGACGCTCAACAGCGAACATGTCTTCGAAACTCTCGAGGGCAACAAGCGCAGAGAAGAAGTCCTGGAACACGTGCAAAAAATCGTCGAGGAGTTTGTTCGCCGCGTCGGCAAGCAAAAGGGCCTGTCGCAATCTGCCCTCGACGCTGCAGGCGGCAAGATTTTCTTCTTTGGCAGCTACGCGCTTGGCGTCCATGGCCCTACGTCTGATATCGATACCCTGGTCGTCGTTCCCAAGCATGTCTTCATCGAGGATTTCTTCAAGCAGTTCCCCTCCGTCTTCCGCGAGCTTTCCAATGTCGACGACCTCACCGAGCTTGTCCCTGTTGAGGACGCTTTTGTGCCCATCATCAAGATGGAGTACCGCGGCGTGAGCTTGGATATCCTCTTTGCATCATTGCCCACCATGTCAAGTGTCCCACAAGACATGGTCACGATTGACAAATCTATCCTGCGCCACCTGGACGAGACGACTATTCGCAGCGTCAACGGCACCCGCGTCGTCAAGGAATTACTTGCTTCTGTTCCTAAACAGCGACCTTTTCGCTACGCGCTGCGTGCTATCAAGCTCTGGGCCAATCGTACGTAATCCTACCGTCAGAACAAACACCCGTGTTGGCTAATCTCCATACAGGTCGCGGCATATATGGCGCAGTGTTCGGTTATCCAGGAGGTATCGCATGGGCAATCATGGTCGCCCGCATCTGCCAGCTATATCCCCAGGCTTGCGGAGCCACGGTTCTCGCCAAATTCTTCAACCTGATGCACAAATGGAACTGGCCTAGGCCCGTCATGCTCAAAGAGCACGAAGTACAGGAGTACGGATTGCGTGTGTGGAACCCGGCAGTAAGTCTTTCCCTTCACAGTCATCTGCTCTAGCTCAACATATTAGGTCTACGGTGGTGATGCCCGTCACCTGATGCCCGTCATCACTCCAGCCTTCCCAGCAATGTGCTCTACCCACACCATCACAACCTCGACGAAGCAGATAATGATGGAAGAATTCTCTCGTGCCGACACGATTGTGCGAGATGTTTACGCTGGCAAAAAGCCCTGGGCTGCGCTGTTTCAACGGCACACGTTCTTTACAAAGGACCACAAATACTACCTGAGCATTATCGCTGCCAGTCGCAGCAAGGCGGCTGACTTGACCTTCTCTGGCTTGGTCCAGTCCAAAGTCCGATTACTTGTCCAGGGCATCGATGAAGGCCAGACAGGTATCGATCTTGCTAGGCCTTATACTGATGGCTTCGAGCGTATGCATCGATGCAAGAACGAAGATCAGGTCACCGAAGTCACTAAGGGTAGCCTTGATTACATGATCCCTGCATCAGAGGCTCCTGATCCAGATACCACGCAAGATCATATCATTACTACGACAACGTTCTACATAGGATTGCGACTGCCGCAAGGTGAGTTGTCTGAGTTCACTGCCTTGGTGGTATACTAAATTGAGTTACAGAGCGTTCCACTCTCGATATTTCCTATCCAGCCAACCAATTCAGGTCCAAGGTTACAGAGTCAAACCTGTACAATGAAGATACCATGTCCGTCAAGGTTGTCCATACTCGCAGGTGAGGATATCACCTCCACCTTTAATTATACGCCGCTGACGTTCCAGTACTCAACTTCCCCTAGATGTCTTCGTTGCAGGCGAAGTTCGCCCGACAAAGCCTAAGAAGAACAAGGGCAGTGCTAAGCGCCAATTCAACGAAACGGGACTTGATGTGGGTAACCTGGGAACCTTCCAATCTCTCCGGGAATAAGTTGTGCCCGGAGCAAAATTTTGTCTGCATGCTGACGTTTGTGCTAATACAGGACAGCGAACATCAAGCAGCAAAGCGTCACCTTTCCGTACCTGCCACCAATGGAGTGGCGCCTCCGACGGTGGCCTAACCCTTCTCTCAGTTAAGCTTGCATATGTTCGCTATCTACCCCTAATTTTGTCCACATGATATGGGAAGATTCTGACACGATTCTTCATCAGTCACGGATACACCATCACGGACTTCTAAGAGCATAATCATCCTCAAAACTGCCCTTTTGTGTGGCAGAAATCGAGCACCTACAGATCCGACTCTTTATCAGGTTCGTATTTCTGTCGACTTGGAGCTCTAACAATAAAATCAGTAAAAAAAAAAAAAAGAGTAGGAAAAAGCCGCTTCATTGCGTGCGACTAAATAAAAAAACAGAAACAGAAAGGTTTGGTCAGTCGCAATTGTGACAAGACAGTTAATACATTTTCCTCTTCTCTTCGGCATCTCAATGCATAGCCCGAGCAAGAATCAATTCGGGGCGTCTACGGGCGTCAACAAAAGGCAGTGGAGCAACAACATGCATCTTTTTCTTCGGCGTACAAGGAGGTCTAGGAAGGGGGTCTAGGGAACCGGGGCACATAAAGCTTCTTGAAGACGCATTCGGAAAGGAGTGAGAGTTTTTTTCTTTCTTTCTTCTGTTCTGTTTTGTGGGTTTTCTTTTTCAAATGAATGGCACTAAGGAGGGAGGAGGGGGGTTTGATTTCCATGGAATGGTGAGAGAAAAAAGAAGATCAAATGTACCTAATTAGTTTGCCAAAAAAAAGCTCAGACAGACTGTAAACAAAGCAAATTCATAAATATTTGGGACTGGGGTCCCTCGCAACAACAAAAAAACTTACATTCTTTGGGTTTTCTTTCTATTATAAAGTTGTATTGTAATCTTGAGTACCTACCTAGGTACCTATACAGGACTAGGTTTTGAATATTACTTAGAGCACAGTAGCGAGGATGGTGTGCATAGAGTTTTTTAATTCAGTGTAAATGGTTGTATACACATGTTTATAGTTAACTAGCTTGATTAACTAGTTATGAAGTAATACTGCCGGCGCTAGTGTCACCGCTTTAGTTACAAGGATCAGACGCTAACTTCCGCACTTCCAGCCAATCACCAGCCGACAAAGTCCGAACCGCGAACTTTTCTCGTCTGGAAATCTTATTCAAGCATCGCCCTACGACTTCAAAAGAATATTTCTCGCCTTGTACTTACAGAAAGACAATGGCGCCAAAATTCGAAGACGAATTTGTATTCACCATCTCTGACCACGACGATGTGTCTGATGACGGGGGTGCTGATGAGCTTGCTGCAGCGTCTACGAAACTTTCTGGCCGAGGAAAGAAGAGAAAGTATACCGAAGATCCGGACCTGAATATCAAGCCCAAGAAGATTGCAAGCAAAAAGGCAAAGAAGAAGGGAAAGAACCAACCCGAGCCCGAGGCTGCTGGCGATGATGAAAGCGATTTAGCGATTGCGCCTCCAGGCGAAGATGTCGAAGATAACGATGATATCGCAAGCGACTTTGAATTCGCTGTCGGCGACATTGATACTGGCTATGTGGAGGAGTTTGATGGCTGGGGTAACGAGCAAAGCACAGCGAGGAATGATCAAAATGCAGAGAGGAAAAGTAATGCTGTCGATGTGGATGAGATCATTGAGCGAAGGCGCAGTAAAAAGAATGCCAAGAGCGAAGCTATCGACGACAGCTCAGACGAAGACAATTTCGAGGGCTTTGGCGACGACGATGAACTACTCGCTGACGACGGATTTGGTATGGGTGCCGGTAGTGAGTCAGACGATAGTGGTGAAGATGAAGAAGACGAGGAACCAGATAACAAGGCCACAACGTCCGACAATGCTTCTGATGAGGACGCAGCTGAATCGGATGACGAGGAGGCTCCCCATGTGCCCCACCCTATGGACATTGAACCTGCGGAGACAGAAGATGAGGCTGAAAGCGAAGCAGAAGATGCTACCGAAGCAAAGAAAGCAGCAGCTTTCTTTGCACCGGAAGAAGAGCCCGCCAAGAAGAAGAAGAAGAAGAAAGGCGCCAAATCAACTTCATCCTTCCAGGCTATGTCCCTCTCGCGTCCTATCCAGAAAGGTCTCGTAGCCATTGGCTTCACTGAACCGACACCGATTCAGGCCAAGACCATTCCGATTGCTATGCAAGGCAAAGATGTGGTTGGAGGAGCCGAGACTGGTTCCGGTAAAACAGCAGCCTTTCTCATTCCTATACTCGAACGTCTCCTCTATCGACCCAAGAAGGTCCCAACTACGCGTGTAGCGATCTTCATGCCAACGCGTGAACTGGCAGTTCAGTGTTTCAATGTTGCTACTAAGCTCGCATCTTTTACAGATATAACTTTTGCATTGCTGGCTGGTGGTTTTTCGTCACGCGAACAAGAGGTCATGCTCAAGTCACGCCCTGATGTGGTCATTGCGACGCCAGGTCGATTCATTGATCATATGCACAACACTGCCGCCTTCCAAGTCGAGCACCTTGAGATTCTGGTGCTCGATGAGGCTGATCGTATGCTCGAGGAAGGTTTCGAGAGTCAACTGAACGAAATCCTTACCACGATTCCCAAGTCACGACAGACGATGCTTTTTTCCGCAACCATGACCAGCACGGTCGACCGTCTTATTCGAATTGGTATGGACAAGCCTGTGCGTCTACTGGTCGATGCCAAGAAGCAGACCGTTGCTGGTTTGACCCAGGAGTTCATCCGCCTGCGACAGGGCAAGGAGGACAAGCGTCTATCGTACTTGATGTATGTATGTGAAAAGATCTACACGGGGAGAGTCATCATCTTCTTCCGTCAAAAGAAGGAAGCTCATAGGGTGCGAGTGGTATTTGCTCTTTGCGGACTGAAGGCGAGCGAACTTCACGGCAATATGAGTCAAGAACAGGTATGATTTAGGCTTGAGCGCTACTACATGTAACAAGCTAACTCTGATGCAGCGTATTCAAGCTGTAGAATCATTTCGATCTGGCAAATCTGCTTACCTGCTCGCGACAGACGTCGCCTCTCGTGGTCTCGATATCAAGAATGTATCGACCGTCATCAACTACGAAGCACCCCAGACACACGAAATTTACCTGCATCGTGTTGGTCGTACCGCACGTGCTGGACGTAGCGGTCGTGCATGCACCCTTGCTGCCGAGCCTGATCGAAAAATTGTCAAGCAGGCAGTCAAGGCATCCCGAGAGCAAGGTGCCAAAGTGGTCAGCAGACAGGTACCTGTAGAGGAGACGGAGAGGTGGATGAAGAAGCTAGAAGAGCTTGAGGGCGAAATTGAAGAAGTTCTAAAGGAAGAGAAGGAGGAGCGGGCTCTGAGCATTACTGAGCGTGATCTCAAGCGTGGCGTCAACCTTATCGAACACGAAGATGAGATCAAGTCTAGACCCAAGCGAACATGGTTTGAGTCTGAGAAGGACAAGAAGGCAGAGAGAGAGCGAGGAGCTGCTGCTCTAAACGGCCCAGTCGGTGGTTCTGTCAAGCAGAAGAAGAAGAAGCTCAGCGGCAAGGACAAGAAGAAGCTGGAGGCCAAGGACACGAGGACAGAGGGTAGGGTCTGGAAGAAGGGTAAGGGAGATGGAGGTTTGGACACGAGGAAGGCAAAGGAGAAGAATGCACTGGCGAAGAAGAAGTCCAAGAAGGCTGGAAAGTTTGCCAAAAGGCAATAGGCGTATTTGAGTTTATAAAGTGGACGAGGAGAAGATAGTTTTTCAAGGTGACGATTCAAACAAAATATGCTTTTATTGTAGATGTTTTGTCAGCAGCTTCGGTTTCACTGTGACTGCCAAGATGCCCCCTTTTTGGTCTGACTAGGCCGCATAATTAGCCGGGAGCTGGCGGAGGGAGCAAACAACAGTTTGTTGGCCAATTTCAGTTGAATAACTACTTGTCCCCACGTGTTATTACTATGACTTGAAACTGCATACATACTTGTCCGTCATCCACTCCTCTGACGTGCCCAAAGCTATAACTATCCGCAACAGTATAGGTCCGAGCTTTGTTATCGGCCTTATCGGTGCCAGGTGGTGCTCTCTCTGCACAACTTTGTCGCCGCAGCCTCAACGCCCATCGCAAACTCCAGAGTCGCGTGTGTCTTCCGTCTCTTGTACAAATACTTATACCCACGTTGCTTGCCATCTGCTGGACCTTGGACACCGAACAAGCACTGCGCATAAAACAAAAAAAAAAAAAACTGCGCCTCAACTCAGCACGTCGCAACTTCCGCCCCAACGAGTATAGCAATCGCGGGGCACGCCAGAGAATTGAACTCGAAAAGCAACTCCTGGAGTGGACGACACTCTAAAGGGGCGATATCATACCGATACACTCCCAAGCTTGACCACCATAATGGCTGCAGTACACAGCCGCGCCAATGGCACTGCCAATAAAACCGCCAACAGCTCAACGCCCCCAAACGACCACGAGCAAGAGAACATCTTCCTCTTCATCCCTAACCTGATCGGTCTGTTTCTCCAGTCCACCATCGCACTCTGCACCAATTGACTGGTCTTCAGGCTACTCGCGTGTTGTGCTTGCTCTAGCTTCCCTCTACTACATGCCCCTCCACCCTCGCACATGTTCGCTACTCTACAGCGTATCATGTCTCCTCGATGCCCTCGATGGGTACGCGGCCCGCCGATTTCAACAAAGCACTAAATTTGGTGCTGTTCTTGATATGGTGACTGATCGGTGCACAACGTCGTGTCTGCTGGTTTTTCTCGCCCAGGCTTTCCCGCGGTGGAGCATAGTGTTCCAGGGCCTCATCTCTCTCGATTTGGCCAGTCACTATATGCACATGTATGCTACCCTGACCATGGGCGGCAGCGAACAGAGCCACAAAACCGTGGACGAGAGCAGAAGCTGGATCTTGAAGCAGTACTACTCGAACAACGTACGTTGGACCCGCATGTGGACTGCTCTACCCCATTGCTAACTAGTAGACGTACAGAAAGTTCTATTTACCTTTTGCGCCTTGAACGAGCTTTTCTTCATCTCTCTCTATCTTCTCTCCTTTTCCTCGCCACTCCTCTCGCCAACCCTCCTCGCCGATCCGCAGACACCATCCTCGATCCAACCTGGCTCACCCGCAGCACCAAAGCCTTCCATGTTTTTCACCAGCCCGTGGTCAGCAGGAGCTATGGAAATGGCTCGTGCAAACAAGATGGACTCAACCGTCCCATGGATCCTGACATTGACCTCTGCCCCAATCATGGCTCTTAAGCAGTACATCAATGTTGTGCAGATGGTCAAAGCAAGCCAGTGGCTGGCCGAGGGTGATAGGGAAGCAAGGAGACAAGCAGGGCTTCCAGTGAAGGCAAAGCCCCATAGGGAATAATTCGAAGCCAGTGAATACCAGTTTGACGTCTAAGTAATCAAGTCCAGGCGACAAGAAGCACCGACGAAAACAAGGCCTTGTAGCTGCCGCTTACGACATAATTACCATTTGCGCGCACTAGAGATAATAGGGGCTACGCGTTAATGTCCACGTGTACACATTTTATGTATTTTCTTCTTTTTTGTACTTTTCTTTTTACTTTTCTCCTTTCTCATTTTTGAGGCAATTTAACTCGTTTTACTCATCTAGCCCGTTCCTTCTTCTTCTTCTTTTCTTCTTCTTCTTCTTCTTCTTCCTTCCACCTCCTTTTCTTTCCTTCTTTTCTTGTTTCGTCCCTTTTTTTTGTTGGGCATTTTCCCTCTTCAATTCGCATTCTCACATGTTACTGTATAGACAGAGAGGGGGAGGCGGTTTCTGCGGTTTCTTTTACAAAGGTAGCTAGTTATATAATTTGTTGATAAGACAAAGGTATCAGTAATTAACGAGTCACAATCATTGCAACGATATCGATGTGAGTTAGTGTTGATAGTATTGATGTGGATTGGAGTCTTCTGTCTCCTCTTAGCTAGTCCACATGCGGACTAGCGCGAAAATTCCTACTCAAATATGTAGTTACATGGAGAAGAACGTTGGTTCGGATTCCGATAGCAATAAACTGATAACTACGTTGTATTTCCTTTATGGTGCTGGAATTACTTGTGTAGGACGAGCCTAAAAAGCATGGGTATGTCATGATTAATGATGACGTGTAGAGAATTACGATGCTTGCATTTCTTAGCAATGTGGAAAGGACTCAATGTTGGGGTCCTATTCTTGGATGGCAAAGTCCGGTCCAACAAATATTGAGACAGGCCATCTTCAAGGAGCTCGACAGCCCACCACACGTTGTAAGGATAGACACGCTGTCTGGCAGCCTCCAACCTATGCTGCCCATGATTATACGCTAGAAGGGCACCTTGGAGAAGTTCAAGTTGTTACAGAGCCTCACCATCTTGCAAGTCATGGATAGTTATCCCAGACAATAGTAATGCGACGTTGAGAAGGAATTGAGAGATTTTGGCACGGAAGCGATTGCTCGAAATGCTAGGAAAACATCCCCCAAGAGTCAAGACTGAATTCTCCAAGCCAGTAGTCAACATTTCTGGGTTGCAAGAGAATTGATGGCCTATCTAGCGAAGACTGATAACTACTTTAGGTTCTCCAGCCTCATCAAAGCAACGCCTAACTAGTGTGGCTTCGTGCACTCGACGATCCAAGGACTCTGCGTCATCCTGTAAATCGTCCATTTTACAAGAGACAGTTAATGATAAAAGAGGAGCTGGCCTAGTGATACCTTTACATGACCACCAGTCTCTACTGACCAAGTGGCGCTGACCAGGCCCTGCAGACCCGATGCACCCTAACACTATAAGCCAGGCATTACATCGCCACTATACCTCCTCGCTCTTCTAGTTATCCTAGCTCTTAATATCGCGCTCCTTGCAGTTTGCCCAAGTTACCTTATTCCGATTAAGAGATCTGGCAATCTGAGGTTATAAGTGGCTTCTCGAGGACTGCAGGATTCTTCATCGAGACAGTTTTGAAAATAACATTATTGTCACGGAACTCCCTACCAAAGAAGCCCTAAAAGGAAGGCTAATTGACTTGGACTTGGCAATGGAGCTGAACGGCTTGTCACCAGACTAGCACTATGCAGTTTTAATTTATAGCAATTAAGGTTCTTAATAGCTAAGGTTAATTATATATAACTATTAACGTATAACCTTAAGTTGACTTTTTTTTATATCTTTATACTCTGTATAGATGCGTATTTGATATAACTAATTAACTAGTTATTATTGCTTTTACTATATAAGGATCCGATTAAGAGCAGAGATTATAAATAGTTATAGCAATTCCTTATTCTATCTTCTTAGGTAGTTTCCAAGGTAACTGTTGGTTCTGCAAAGGGACTAATAACGCCCATCTTACAGTGATTGTTGCAACGATATCCAAAGTGAGTCAATAGGCATGTATTCTTGTACATGGTGTTGAGGCTGCGAACGCAATTTATACATGCCTATTGACTCACTTTGGATATCGTTGCAACAATCACTGTAAGATGGGCGTCACTCCCTTTGTCGTATCAACAATTCCTAAATAAAAAATAAAATAAAATATAAGAATAAAGAATATAACAAGAGCGCGGAGGGAGGAGGGGGGGGGTATCATTTCTTTTAAAAAACAATAAAAAAAAAATCTCAATCTTTTTACACGCCCAATCCCATCCCGTCTTCCTAGCCCTCGCTCCACATTACTCATGTCCACTAATTAGAAATCTTAGGATCCAGCTTCTTCCCCGTAACCTTTTCAATCACCTTGCGAATGCCATCTGTCTATAATGAACGCGATGAATTAGCCTTGTACTTTTGAACCGGTACGAGTACAACAACAGCAAATAAAAAAGAAGGAAAAAAGGGGAAAAAAAAAAAAAAAACCCCCCACCTTCTCACTCCTTCCCCCAAACCCCGCAATTTTCTGGCCCTGCGCCCCCCCCCCCTTGCCGCCTGCGGGGGGGGGGGGGGGGGGGGG
>SSBG01000036.1:128749-153882 GCA_028220655.1 Shiraia bambusicola | reverse complement strand
GCAGACACTAACCCCACCCCCGCCCCCCCCAGCGCCAATCTACGCATGATATTATCCTCGGGTAGCACTACCAAGTCGGCCGAAAACGCAGCCATGCCCTCGCCCTCGGGCCAAGGAACATGATTACCAGTAGAGAATAGCGAGTTTCTTGAAGAATAACAATAATACGACGAGGAAGGGGATTTTACTACCGAGGGATGATTTGTTTGTTTGATGTTGGATTGCTGCTTTGGCATTGTATTATTGGAAGGGGGAGGAGGTTTGTATAATGCGGATAGGACTTGTGTTTGACAGTGTTTGATAATGGTGAGCAAGTGGTTTTTGAGCGTGTCTTCTAGGGGTTGGGACAGTACCAGGTCTAGAGTTTGGCGGAGGAGGTTGGGGAGTTGGAGGAGGGAGGAATGTTCAAAGGTGGTGGTGGGTTTGACTGGTTTGGGTATGCACGGGTGGTAGTTTGTGTAGGGGGTTGGTATGTTGTTGTTTGTGTCGTTGGGGAATAGGATGCGGTAGACGGCTTTCCATTTGTCTTCCTCGGTTAGACGGGTTTGATTGCGCTTTTTGCTTTTTAGTTGCTGTTCTTGGTGTTGGTTTAGGCCTTCTGTTGGTATCTGCTGGTGGATTTGACATCCCTCTGCATCTCGTTGGTGCTCGAGGAGGAGGACGTCGGTTGAGAATGTAGCAGAGCAGCAATGGCATTGCGGTAGTAGTAAATGACGGCGATAGAGGTGTTCTTTTAATCTCGATACCGTTGTGAAACCAGGATCTCGGCACGATGTAAAGGTCTGGTGTCTTCCGGGATTGCGTTTGTAGTACGGACATGCGAAGCGAAGTTCTCCAGGTTGTCTGCCATCAACGTTTGGATTTGACCGCCGACGCTTCTTCGGGCCATCATCGTGGTTAGGTGGGGTCGAATCGCTTCCGCTGAAGCTTCGTTTTCTAATCGTAGATGAGGAGCCTGAATAGATCGAGGTGTTGCAAGGCCACCCACCATTGTGGGTCTGGGATGATCCTGAACCACCGCCTACCGTAGTGTGCTCCCTCACACTACCATTAGATATTCTACAAAGGAGCTGCGAGGTTCCGGGCGAACTCTCCCGCGACGTTTGTTCTTCGGTCCAGTCAGTTTCATCCGATGAGTTGACTGCATCAATGTATCCAGATGTGATGTGCTCGATAAAAGGTTGCGCGTGGTGCTTCGATGCTGCCACCTTGTCATTTCCAATTTCGGCCTGATCAAGCGCAGGAGAGACAGTTTGTACCCATGCTTCAGTAATGCCACCTTCGTCTCCCTGTCTAGCATCCAATGTCTGATGCCTCGAGACTTGACGTAGAATGCAGCCCGGAAGGTGGTCATGAAAGCCTTGGGCGCTGAATGGCTCTGTGCAGACGCAACAAGGGGCAACGTGACTACTGCCGGTAACTGCATTCGCCTTTTTTGTCACCATTGCATCTGGGGGCTCCGGGGAGCTTTGCTGAGCACTGGCTCCATGATGTTTGATCATATGTGTGAGGAGAAGATTGACACGGTCCGACGCTTGAAAGAACACGCTCCCATCGATACAAAAGTTGCATTGGAGGATTCCAGTGAAATGCTTGAACATATGTCGGGCCCTGTCTGCTGCTCGAAGGAAACCTGCTGTATGTGCGTTACATGAGGCGACTGGACACTTTGATACTTTTTGAGCTAGTGAGGGTGTGGGTGGTGTCAAATGAGTATTGTGCTGACAGGTAATTTCACCGTAAGATACACGGCTGGTCGCGCTGGCATCGTCGAGTACATTGTCGGTACTGCCCCATGACGGTGGTTTTGTGGATCTTCTCGATTGACTGCTCAATGTGCTTGTGCTCAACAGACTGGGACATTTGCTTGGTGGCGGCAAGTGGCTGGTTTGTATTTCTGGGACATGCTTCTGAAAAGCCCACAACTCTCCAGGGTACATGGGAATAACGGATCCCCTACCAGGCCGATTCGTCCCAAGGTCCAGACGTGCGATTGCGTTGTCTTCGCTATCCTTGTTGTCGTCATCATTGTCGAAACCCAGGGGCAGTCTTTGCTTATTGCTTTTATCAACTATTCTTTGTTGCCACATGGGCATAGTTTGGACGTATTGCAGGTCCGGCACTTCGTCCAGACTGCCGTCACATGTTCCCAAGTGCATGTCTGGCTTGGAATTGCAGTACATCTGTCAGCCACGGACGGCACGTGAGGAAGTGTGGAAAACGAACTGGCACAGTCGCTGGGAATTCTTCTAGAGATGTCTGTATTAGATGTACTTTGAACAATGGAGAGAATTATCAATCATAATGAAGACTATTGCTTCTGGATGTATAGGGCGCGCTGCATAAAACGTGAAGTTCATGTCGTAGTGCAGCTGCATCTCAGTTGCGCACAATGGCCTGATTGGCCGTAGGGGGATATTCTTAGCTAGTAAGCGTGCCTCAGTTGCGTATCACTGGTGGAGGGTGCATCTTCATGCCGGAGCCTGGAGTGACAGTTGCCACCTGATCTGTCCTGATTTTCCATTTTAACCCAATGCAGTATTATTGAACAGTAAGCTCTGTTCACTTTGGGTTCTCCCCACCTGCAGCAGAAATGTTGAGATGAATTCCAAGTCACGAGTCAAGGAACGCGGCACAGTGACGTGACAGAGATAACTACGGATCGCCTGAACTTGTTCCGACAGCAGGCGTTTGGTAATTAGGTGCATAGCGGCGGCAATTGAGCTGACGATAGAGCGATGAGTGTTGCAACTAAGGCCACGTCATGAAAATAGACAATGAGACACACATTCCAGTGGGTGTTGAGTGGAAGAAGGTTGGACAGCTCTTGCCTTGTGGCGTTGCATGTGGCTAAAATGGGCACGTGACTTTCGCCACAAATCAACTCCTGGTGATTTCATTGACCAGTGAGTCTTTGAGCAGTGTCATAAGACATGAACAAGCTGCTACTGAGGTTTGTAGTAGGTATTAATTCCATGGATGGACGTGACTCACTATTATTTACAATAGACAGACAGACAGACCTTTACAGACAGGGAGAGACATGAAGAAATGTCGACAGAAGGGCTTTGGACACACAACCTTGGAAACAAATAGATATCACTCAATGCTATTTTGGTGACATCATCTGCTATGATTTTTCCATATTGCATAATGTAGGTACTGCTTCTCACAATGTAAATCTGCACTACCTAGGACGGGTAGCACCAATCAATCAAGTACTATATTCCCTGGCCAACAAATGGGAGGTAAAGTTTTGGTCGCCCTGTTCTAAAGTAATACGGAGGCCACCTTTACTTGAAATCTTGTATGCATGTTTTGTTCACGAAACTGTCCAACCTGATCTCACTGCTCGGAATATCGAATAAAGAAACAGGCACAGATACAGTGACTCGTCTGTAAACTATTATCTATTCATTCGTCATTACATACTCGCAGACTACGCTGCTAGTCTTAGTAAAGCTCTCTGTGGGTATTGAAATGTCGATATTTGGCGCACTTACCTGAGCGACTGTGTGTTTCACTTTCACTATACTCACTAGGCCGCGCTCGGGCCCTTGCCGCACGCTCCTGCCTCTGCCTATAAACTGGCTGCTCCTCTCTTCTTTCACTCTCCACCTCCGCTCCTCTCTCTTCATCCAACGCTGCCCACAGATTGCTCTCGCACTTGGACTTCTTTCCATCTTCAAGGTCGCGCCTTCCCTTGCCACTGTCTGGTTAACTCCCCATCACAGCAGGCACCTGACCGTAAGCGTACAGCAGCCACTGAAAATAGGTCCGGTCCATACAATCAACACCTCACGGGCTGTCTATTGCTTGAATTCCGCGCAAGATGCGGCTTCCGCTGCTTATTGCCCTACTGGGGCTGATAGGCATCGGCGCGTCTGCGTCTACTTTCAACGAGTCCAATGGTGTTGTTTGGGAAGGTGCGAACTCTTGCGGAAAGACCAGCGGTTCTGCGTCGCGTAGCATCGCCTACTATCAATCTTGGTATGTATATGCGCCGTCAGTGCATTGCAACATGACCAACATATCTCACCTAGGAATCCTTCTCGCTTCACCTGTGACAAAGCAACGCCTAGCCAACTCGATGTCCGCGGCTTTACCCACCTGATCTTTGCTCACCTGTTGTTTGATGCGAACTCGTACCAAGTTGGTGTGATGCAAAAGGGCGACGAAGACCTGTACAGGGAGTTCATTGCCCTCCCAGACTCTGTCTCCAAATGGATTTCAGTTGGAGGTGGGCAATTCGGCGGCGGCTCTTGGTCCAAGATGGCAAGCACCAATGAAAACCGCAAAGTCTTCATTGATTCACTCAAGCAATTTCTTGGGAAGTGGAACTTTCGCGGCGTTGAAATTGATTGGGAATGGCCCAGCTCACCAGACGATAAACGCAACCATGTTGAGCTGCTCACTGAATTACGGCAGACGCTGGGCAAGGATATTGGCCTCTCTGTAGCCATTCCTGCCCAAGAGGATCGACGCCAAAACATCGATGCCAAAGGCCTCGAAGCACAGATTGACTGGCTAACAATCCAAACGTACAATCTCCATGGCCCTTCAGAGCCTTCGAGCTCTGGCCTTCGTGCACATACCGATGCACAGGAGATTCAAGGCTTGCTGCAGACATTTTGGACTAGCAACGTGGAACCCAGAAAGGTCAATCTCGCCATCACAAACTTCGCTCGTGGCTACACTGTCTCTGATAAGAACTGCATGTACTGGGGCTGTCCTTTCAACGGCCCTAGCCGAGCCGGTTGGTGCACAGCAGAGAACGGCCTTCTGAGCGAGTGTGAGATTATTCGTGTTGTGAGCGAGCGCCTCTCCAGCCCGTGGCAGATCATCCCAGGAGGTGCCGATACGAACTCGATGACGTGGGACGATCAATGGGTCTCATTTGATGATGGAAACTCGCGGCGACAGAAGACTGAAATGGCCAATGATAATTGCATGGGCGGGACTGCCCTTTGGGCCCTTGACTTTCAGCGCTGCGATACTGCTGGCAGCGCACCTCAGCCTGGTCCAAGCAACCCTGCCACCCCTTCAGAGCCCGTCTCTGGTTCTACGTCTGCGTCATCAATGGCTTCAACTGGCTCACCTTTGGCACCGTCATCGCGGGACCCATCGAACCCCTCTCCATCGGACCCTCCATCTTCGTCGTTTCCCGGTGCCCCAGGGCCTTCTCAGTCAGGTCCTGCTATTCCATCTCCCCCTGGTGCCCCAAATACGTCTTCACTGAATGCTCCTGAACCTTCTGCATCTGGTGACCCGAGCCCATCGTCACAGGTTCCATCAAATTCTGCTCCGTCTGACTCTCCGGCTACATCTCAACCAGGTTTCCCAACTCCATCCACGCCTGGTTCTCCGGGCTCATCGCCGTTGGGCTCTCCTGGCCCATCTTCGACTGGTTCTGTAGCCTTGTCTCATCCAGGCTCACCGGGGACATCATCTGCAGGCGTTCCAGGTACATCGTCTCCAGGAATTCCAGGCACATCGTCTGGCTTGCTAGCTCCGTCTGAGTCTGGTATTCCCGGGCCGTCTTCCACTGATTCTGCAGCCACATCTCAACCAGGCTCATCGATCACATCATCTCCAGGCTCTCCGGGTACATCGTCTCCAGGCATTCCGGGTACATCGCCTGGCTCGCTAGCTTCATCTCAGTCAGGAGCTCCACAGCCATCCTCGCCAGGTTCTTCAGCTGTGTCTGTATCGGGTAGTCCAGCTCAGTCTTCTCCAGGAGATTCCGCTACGTCTCCATGGGGTGCTCCAAGCTCATTGCCGGTTACCTCGCCGTCTTCTCCTTCAGGCACAGCAAGTCCAGGTGTTTCCAGCTCGAATTTTGGCTCTCCTACATTCTCTCCTTCTGGCCTGCCTACTCCCTCTCCTTCTGGCTCAAGCCAAGCAGAGTCGAGCTCAAAAGGCACACAAGCCAGCTCTGGTGCTTCGGGAGTTTGGACATCCTCGGAGGTTTCAACATCAGCATCAAGTGGGC
The DNA here is from genome assembly GCA_028220655.1 of Shiraia bambusicola. Classification (NCBI taxonomy): domain Eukaryota; kingdom Fungi; phylum Ascomycota; class Dothideomycetes; order Pleosporales; family Shiraiaceae; genus Shiraia; species Shiraia bambusicola. The sequence continues at coordinate 147,890 of SSBG01000036.1, read as the reverse complement.
AAACGCCATCAACAACCCAAGCTGCATCGTCGGGATCTTCGCCAGCTGGATCTTCACAGTCACCGTCTTCACAGGCCGGATCTTCACAAGCTGGGTCAAGCGCTCAGACTAGCTGGGCTCCTTCCAGTAATTCAGTTACATCTCCTTCTGGTACTAGTGTTGCTTTGACTACGCCCAGTGACTCAAATGCTCCAAGCACCACTCCAGCCCCCGTGGCATCTGGTACAAGCTCGGCAGTTGCTCCTTCGGGATCAGGTACGCCCTTTTGTCCAAATGAATGTTGGGACATGCCTTGGTGTAGGCCCTTTTGTGAGCGCGGTGGACATGACCTTGATGAAAATCCTCCTTCTCAATGCTGGGATAATTGGTGGTGCTGGCTTTGGTGGGGTTTCCCAAGCCCTGATCCCAAGTGCAAGCTTCTTGGTTGTGGTAAGTGACATAGTCCAATCTCAAAAACTGATAGTAACCTTATAATCTAGGCTGCGGCTGGATGGGCCTCCCATGGGGGCCTGGTGGCAATTGCAAGACGGAAGCGATCAAGTTTCCAATCAACCTCATCATTCGCATCTTTGGTCTTTTCCCGGATCCATGCAAGTGGTTTGGCTGTGAGGGATCAGGAACATGCGGTATCTTGGGCTGCGATGGTTATTGTTTCGGCAAAGAAGGCTGCACTCCTTGCCCTGAGCTCTTTTGCCCAAAGGGCGGTCCAAAGTCAGGTCCTCCCCCTCCTGGAAAGTACCCAAAGCCACCAACGCCTCCGAATGCTCAGAAGCCGGCCAAATGCGATCCCAAGGACTACAAGACCGCAACAGAGCGCATGGTATATTGCGGAGAGTTCAAATATCTCTCTTCGACACTTTCCATGACCACACTATTCTCCTCGGCTACCACTGTTCTGTCGACTGCAACATCTGCATCGTCCACTTGTCATACTGCAGTGGATATCACCATCTCGGGCTGCAATGTGGCAGGATATGAGAGCACCGCGACAACTTCTGTAACATACAGTAACACCTTGTCTGAATCGGAAGGTCCTGCTTGCACACGCGCACCACTCTCACTTGACGACGATGAGGGTCCAAATGACCCACCAGACTGGCTCTCATCCGTCACCTTTGTGTCCAACTCGTCAACAATTGGTAGTCCCACAAGTTCGAAGACGAGCTCATCCAGCACCACGCCCACGACTTCAACTCCGGTGGCGACGTCGACAACTCCTGCTAGCCCCATGGATAAGTTTGGAACGTGGAATGTCAGTTGCCACTTATGGATGGAGAACCAGGCCTCCAAGTTTGAATGGGTTCTGTACGATCCCAGTGGTAACCAGGCTGGACGTGCAGACATGTACCCGCGTCAAGGCACAGACGACTACAAGCTGTATGTGGAGTCGCAGAAACGCCCGTTGGAGCACACGATGCCATACGCCCTCGACGCATGGTTTGTCAAACCCACAGACATCGATGAGGCCCGTGTCCAGTTCAAAATTCTCAAGGAGATGAAAGGCTGTCCAATCGCAAGCACTGGTCCCTGCTATCCGAGCTTTTCTACCGAGAACAAACTTGAGACGCAAATGTTCGAAGTTGAATCCTGCTACGAGCATTGCAGGAACCAAAAGGACATCAAGCTGAACCCAGCAGACTTGAATTGCCAAGACATGAACGACGCCGACTGGTACAAGAATGGGAATGCTTGGGAGCGCAAGTTCTGGTGTTGGTTCAAAGGCTTTTAGTGAAGTGCTCTGATGAAACGAAATTTAGGTGCCTAAAAAGGCCAATAATCAAGTCGATCGAAAAATAAATTCAAATGTTCTTTTCAAACTATTATTTCCTGGTGTTTGGGTAACTAATTCTTTCTTCATTTGACAATATGAGTAGCCATCTAGCAGCAACGACTATCCCCAAAGGTCTACAGCTAAGATAGGAAAGAGCGCATCACATGCGACATAAACTCCTCTCATCTCCAGAGCAATTCCTCTCCTCATATCACATCCCATCATCAATCACACAGTTCGTTAACCCACAACAAATCACCACCATGACCAAACCCCGTTCCTCCTCCACCCCCAACCTTCCACCCCTCCCCCGTACCACCTCAACCACCACCACAGCCGTAAACACCACACGCAACGCCTCCATCGTCAGCACCTCGGACGCCGCCCCCGCCAAAAATTCAGATTAGGAAGCTATCCGCAGCATCGTAGCCGCAGCACAACCAGGCGTGAAGATTCGTATAAATGTGTATACTGCCGCGCCATCATTGCCAGAGCAAGAGCAGCCAGCGATGGGCATTGCAGAGGCGTGGGAGGTGGTGAAGCCAGAGTATCTGGAGATTCTAGAGGGTGGAGAGGGGCAGAGTGGACGGGAGAGGGTCGAGGTGTATACTGATGAGGGGGACGTTGGCGTGGTGGCGAAGCGGAATGGAAACGAGGCGGTGGAAGTGGGCTGGGGGCAGTGCGAGGTGGTGTGGAGGTTGTGTAGGGATATTGAATGGGGCCGTGGGATATTTGTGGTTTGTGCAGCTTTTTTGATGGTATTTTTTGCGTGGGTGGTTCGTTTGGGGGAAGGCGAGGGTGGGTTTTGGGGGTAACTGGTGGCCAGGGATATATATAAATAGCATGATTGTGAGATTGCTGCAGGATTGTAGATGTGGTTCATAATACCTCGTAGGTAGGTACTAATTAATTGATAGAGCGGAGACATAGTCCCGCAATAGACACTTGTCTATTGGTGGAAAAACCATTCTTTAGCAAAATCCCTTTATTAACTATTGGCTCTTAATTTAACGTCTTGGACTAATATTAGTCAATCCAAAGGGTTAATCAGATATCTTTCTTGGGATTCTGGGACTCTTTCTAGACGTTGGGTTATGCTTTTTTACGAGCCTTTACTTGGTGCAGGTGGTAGTTATAGCATAGAGTTAGTTATATTATTAGTACTCGATGATTGAGTAGATGTTTCTTCTATCTAAGAAGTATATCTTACACTGAATTGGTTTTTATTTTGGGATATAATTTCAGGATAAAAGAGAATATATAGGAAGAAATAGAATGTAATTGATAGGTTTTCGTTGAAGAACTTGAGATTATGCTTAAGTAAACGTTCTCTACTGTTGGTTCCACAGAGGGACTGGGTAATCAACGTATCACGTCGTTACGATTCTGGGTGATAGTATTGATTGATGATGTATAGTTATAACGCTAGTCTACAAGTAGCCTAACTAGCGCGCAGGACTCCCTACTCAACTATCGAAGCGACTCTATATACAAAGGAAAAGCGTTGGTTCAAATCCCAACATCTACTTTCATGATCAACTGTAAGAAGATTAGTTTGCCGATAGTACTCTTGGCGATACGCTGCAAGGAAACGTAGAATGAGTTTTCGCCTAATAGGAAAAAAAACATAGAATCGAATTGTTCTTTAAGAATTCACGTTCCACCTTTGTTCGTGCCATGTTTTAAGCGATTGGCGAAACATAGAATTGGTGATTTGAAACGCGCTACAAGTGGGTCCGCTACTCGACATAGCTCAGCGAACAAGATAGATTAAGCTGAAAACATGCTCTAAACACGCAGTATTAATTAGCACTTTTTGCAAACCTTCCAAATGCGGTATTGTGGTTAATCAAGTTCCTCCATAAACATCCTCTTAACCTACAGTACGTACCCAACACTCTTCTAAACCTTCCTAATGCCAGAAATATCATAGCTAATTAATAGTTCCTGCTAATATCCTAGACACTGCGAGACAGGGCCTTTTACTTACAGATTTTGCTTTTACCATTGCTTCTCTAGATTGAGCATTGTTTGGTAAAGCTGTGACGCTTGTACTTTGGAAAAGGATCAATATTAAGCTTGGTTCAAAAGACATGTACACTAATTATCTCTTGCCTTTTTATGCATGCTTGGGACAGCTAGCCCCAGACAAGCTTCTTTAGTGAATACTCAAATTGCTCAAGATACCCAGTACTCTTCTTCGCGTCTGCAAGGCTGATAATGTCCTTTTCTTCAACCTTCAATTCACGATTTGAGCTGTCAACATCGAGCCCCTCCTGCGCGGTGCCGGGTACGCCCCACTTGATCGCGTTTTCCATGTTGGTCTTGTTTGTGACGCGCACAATTTCGTCGCATACTGATTTGACCATTTCTATTTCGTTATCTGGTGTGGCAGGCGCATCTCTACAAGGAACACTACTTCTCGCTGGAATGGCCTTGAATGCTAAAAAGCGACCAGTAGAATCCTTCTCATCATCTGCTTTGGAGTGCTCCTCTTTGGCAGATCCCGAGTCCAAGGCTCGAGTATTGCGTCGAACGAGCTTGCCTCTGCCCTCTGTCTTGTATCGAATGAGGAAGCCCACATTCTTCTCCGTATCTACATGTCTTTTGGCAAGCGTACTCGTGATGTATACACCCCTCATGATTCCTTGCACATTTTCGAGTTGGACACGCTCAAACTCGCGTACCTTCTCTGTTCCCCAGTCGAGGCGGCAAAAGTACAAAGCCTTGTTGGTGAGGAGAAGTACAGCCTCTTCAAAGGTTGGTGTTTTGAGCAAATTTGCAGCGGTCGGCACGCTCAAAGTCCAGCCATGAACAAGGTCCTCGTCCTGGTCTTCAACGACGATACCCGCAGAGCGTTCTATAGCTTGCTGCCGAACTTTTCGCATGTCGATGAAGTAATCTGAGCTCTTCATATCGGCTTCGAATTCGGCAAAGATTGTGTCCGTGGCACGGCCGAGAAGGTAGTCAATGAGTGCTTGGGTAAAGTAATCGTTCACTATATTATTATAATACCTTGTGAGTGTCAAGGCGAAGTCGTTCAACGCGCCGGTTATTTGGCGCTTACGGGTCCGCGTAAAATCTCCTTTGAGGGCAGCAGTTCCAGCGTACTGACGAGAGATTGCATCTCCATTATCTGCCCACAAGGTGTTGAACCAACTCGTACTTGGGTCGTGCTGAAGGTCAATATTGTAGCTACCGGCTGAGAGCTGGGCTTCCAATGCAGTCCTTGCGCATGCAGATTGAACGACGTTGGTACGGTCTAAGCAATCCATGCAATTCGTTCGTATAATACCGCTTTGCTTGTGCTGAACTTCGCCAGCCGATATCTCTGTCCAGCCAGTTGCCTTTGCGAAGGGGGCCAGAGTATCCATGAGGATAGAAACGTTTTCAAAATGCATCCCGCGGCACACATTGTGGAAATCGAACCATTCAAAGCCCAGCTTTTTCCCTTGATTGTCGACGCCTCCTGCTTCGTTGAGTGCTGCAGCATGCTTTTCGTAGGACTGCCCAATGGATTGCTCAGTGCCGTGTTTGTCGACCAAAGAATCGCAGTATACATCGCCGTAGCGTGACGAAAGATCTACAAAGTGCCGCTTGAAGGCTCTAGCGTTGGTCTCAAAGGTACCCCAAGTATTCACCTGTGGCTTCAAGCTATAAGGCGACTGCGAAAAGAATAGTGGAATGGAGCCTCGGAATTGCGTATAGGAAAATATCTTGTCATCTGACGTGTTCCATGTCGGCGAAGAGAGGATTTGTTCAGTCTCGACACTGTTGGCAGCACATCCTTCGTCATCAACACCTCGACGTAGATAGCGGAGGCCAGCCCGCTTGACAGAACGGCGAGATACGAGAGTGAGAAGAAAATCTTTGCCGTTACAAGGCTCTGGCAGTGGAGTTTCAGAAGTGCTAACAGCATCTGGATCGATATTGTACTTTTGTTTTTGATGCCAGGACTGCAGTTGTATGTCGTCAGGTGTGGCTGATGGATCGATTACGATGCTGTTGGATTGGGCATCTGCAACTTTGATAGTGAAAGGTCTTTGCCCTACAAATCCTTGAATTAATGGGAGAACAAAAGAATGCTGGCCCGCATCTATAAATGGTGAAGTGATTTGCTGGTTCCAGAAAAACTGAAATTTGGTCAGCAGTACTCGTTTGTTGATTGACTATAAGAATGACATACCAGAGGGTCAAATTGCTTGAAAAGCGGGAGATTTGTGTTCGCTTGTTGATCGCCAGCGCCATGAGAGAGGTCATAGTCGTAAGAGAAGAAGAAGTTGCCAGAGGAAAAGTACAGTTTTGTTGTCTGCAAAATCTTGGGCAACAGAGCAATGGTGTTTGAGTCCTTTTGACCCTCTAGAGCCTTTGGTATATCTTCTGGGCCAACATTTTCAGGGACATTCTGGTCACTACTGGGTAGTTGATCTTTTGCAGAGGAACTTGATGGGCGGTTTTCTCCATCTTTGGGGATAGAGTCAGCATTCTTGGGCACGTCTTTGGATACCAGGTTTTCCTGGGGGGGCAGGCCCTGTGTCCGGCGGCTATCAGCGCTCCAGCCTTTCTTTGAGAACCACTTCTCCGCAAATCGGCCATAGACGCCTTTGCGCTGTATAACATCCTCGGCGACAGTGGTTGTTGGTTTGGGGGAAGATTGCCGTCCCGTGACCGGGTCAATGACTTCGCTAGAGGCAGTCGTCCCGTCTTCGATCAAGGAGTCTGTTACACTTGGCGCTTCATATTCATGGTCATTTTCACTGTCGCTGTCATCAGTGCTTCCTTGGTCGCCACCAGTCCGTGGCTTGTTGTATCGTTTGACTTGCTCGCGCGCAGAAGCAATGGCATTGTCGGCTTCGGCCCGTGAGGACAGCGGGATGAGAGCTACATTGGTAATCTTATACACGGGTTTGCCGCGTATCTGGGCGACTTGCTCCCGCCCGCATATCGAGACGAGAAAGAAGGATGTCGCAATCTTCAGCAGACCTATGTTTGTGGATAAGTCAAAGTGAGAACACGGCCAGTACAGACCAGAGGCTCGTACCAACAATTCCGTGTGTCTCCAAACATGCAAGCGGCGCATCTCCATCATGCCTATGCTTCAGCAATGGCCCAACGTTGCCCTTGTAATCGACCGTGATGGCCTGCTGTGTCGCGGGCGGATGGTGGCGGGGCGGGGCAGGCTGCAGGACCAAACCATCCACGGCAGCGAAAATGAGCAGTTTGCGTACCAAATTTGGCATCTTGACTGCTGCACGTTACGCAGCCAAATACTTTCCCCAATGTCTAGGATCTTCTTGGTGGTGGCATGGACCATGACGTCTTGCCCTTGTTCACCTGTGATGCGCTAAAACCCTAGTTGACTATTACCCCACACTCGACCTTGCCATGATTCTATTCAGAAATGACAGAGATTGCATTTCGATAGTCGGCACATGAATGCATAGGTGAGAGACAGGTAATGAGAGACAAGTAATAGTTGGTGAAAGCTGTTTGCTATCCTGGCGGGTTGGTCATGTGCAAAGTACGGAGTAAGAGTGCACAGTATTGCTGGTCAAGGACTATGTAGTACTCCAGACTGTGTGTCCCTTACGTCCTAGTATAGGTGTAGGGCAAGGGGGGAGGGATAGGGAAGCATATAATAGAAGAAGAGACTTAAGAGAGTCACGGAGGCTAGCTATTACCTTGCCCTTAGTACCCTCCTACCTAGGTAATTAGAATAAGTCTATTAGTTAACTACCAACTATAACTATCTATTATAGACTCGTAGTACTATAGTAATCTGACAAGAACACTCACAGCTTAGCACCACCACCCTGCTTCCCCCTTTTTAACCCATCATCAATCACCGACATGGCCCATACCAACTTTTCTTCTTCTAATCTCGGCGCCACAACCTGCACACACAATGGCGTACCAAGATACACCGACCGATCAAAGCCCGTCCCTAAACCCAGAATGAGCAAATCAGAACACTTTGATGGGTTTCAACACTTACACAGCTCCCTATTCACCTTGTCCCAATTACTCAATGGCTTCCCCTTACCCATCTCACCCTTCATATCACTCTTCTCAAACATCCTAACAGGCACCACACCTGCCGGATAATCCAAGAGCACAAACGAGCTAGTGTAACTAACCCCATTGTACCGATCAATAGGCGGGACAGGATGAGGAGCAACAGGACAAACAAACGCATCAATCTCTCCCAACCCATCTTTCCAAACCGACAAGAACCTTTTACGCAATTCCTCCCGCCTGCCGTGCAATTCCTGCGTCTTGGGCAAACTAAGTGGCGCCTTGCGCCTCATACGTGTCGCCAACCAAGGCGACAAAGGCTCCTTTGAAGACTCCAAAAGATCAAACATGGCATTTCCACCTTCGATACCAAACATGGCGTTCGCCAGAGACTGGCATTGAGAAAAGAGAGGCGTGATATCCATTTCCACGACATCGACACCCGACTTTTGCAACTTTGTCTTGACTTCATCAAGTAACCGGCTAATGGGCGGATGCGGCTCAATAACCCCATCTCCCCGCACGATGCCGATTCTCAGCTTCTGCCCTGCGCCTCCTGGCAATGTCCATGGCGCAGGTACAACGTCGGCATCAAGTTTCCACGGCCGCTGATCGGACATGGCGCGGAAAAACAGGTCCATGTCGCGCATTGAGTGGGCGAGTGGGCCTGCGCTGGCTGGGAGGGCAATCTTTGATAATCCAGGGAGAGCACCGCCTTCTTGTCCCGCGTACGGGATGCGTTCCCAGCTCGGCTTGATGCCAAAGGTTCCCTCGCACATTGCTGGGATTCTAATGCTTCCGCCGACATCTGTGCCGACGCCGAGGATGGATCCGCGCATAGCTAGCAGTGCGCCTTCGCCACCTGAACTTCCGCCCGCAGTGACGGCGGTGTTGAGGGGGTTGATTGTGCGGCCGAAGATGTTGTTGTGAGAATCCAGTGCCATGAGAGTTTGGGGAATGTTGGTTTTGCAGTAGAGGATTGCACCGGCGTTGAGGAGGCAATCGACTAATATTGCATTTTCTTGGGCTGGTTTGAAACATAGCGCAGCTAGGCCGATTGAGGCGTCGTAGCCTCGGACTTTGAAGCTGTCTTTGAGTGAGACTGGTATGCCGTGGAGAGGACCTAGGGGTTGTTTCTTGGCGTCGAGATGATGGTCTAGTTCTTCTGCTCGCTTGATGGCGTCGTCAAAGAAGATTTCGGTGAGGCAGTTGGTGAGTTGGTGAGCGATTGCTGCTCGCTTGATTGTATAAGTCTGGGGTTGTGTGCATGTCAGGGTGTCATATACATACCTTACAAAACGCCGTGGTCACCTCGACGCACTTGAACTTTCTGGTTCGGATTGCCTCGGCCAATGCGGTGGCATCGTAGTTTTCGGTAATGTCAAGGTCTTTCTTGGTTAATATTCCGCATACTCGGGGAATATTCGTGTAGTTCTTCACGTCTGGAGATGGCAAGCTGTTCAAACGCCATTCCTGTGGGATCCTGGCGTACTGTTCGTCCCTTTTTGACCACGACGCAAGTTGCCACTTGGCTGGCATTGGCGGCTCAGGTGGAGTCTTTGCTTTGGTCATTTTTTATCAATTGTGCAATGTCCAAAAGGCAAAGACTTGTGGCAGTGTTGGATGTGTAGTGACTGGAGCCGAGGTGCACCGAATAAGGCAAGGCGCTTGGAGGGGCAGTCAGTTAAGCCGAGTCGTCCCCGTATTCACGATGATATGCTGTTTGTAGTGCATAGTGCATTATACTCTGTACATTGTTAGCAGAACTGAAATGCGAGTACCTAATATGTGCACATCTCGACGAATAAATCGATGCATTTCAAGGAGCGATGAAAGGTGCTGGTCAATGGTGTTGCGCATTGAGCTAGTCCCAGAAGAGGAAAGCGCGACCTGGTTCATCTTGGAGAGCTTGGCGGATTCTTTTTAGTGTCCCTGAACTTCTTCAGGGCACATTACCATGATTTCCAACCACACAGTTGACGTGCCATTGTCGTCACCCTGCCCCCTTTAAGACGCTGACCGTGCCATCATATTTCGCTCTCTACTAAATATTTTCTTGTCACTCGCTCAGATCCAACTTGCAACCATGGCAGCTGGCGACTTTTCTCTTCCTGCGGGTCAACCACACCCCTACTACCCCGTCGAGGCACAAATCGTGGGCTACCTGGCCAATCAATGGAACACTCTCGAACTTGTCAGCATGTTTTCTGCTGGCTGTGCTGCCATCTTCAGCGTCACCTTTTTGATTGTGAAGCAAGTTCGACCCAATCTCAGCAAAGGCGACCTTGCGACTATCCTGTGGTTTGTCCTGTGTGGATGCATCCACTTGTTCTTTGAGGGATACTTTGCATACAACTTCAGGTCAATGGGCGGTCAGCAGGACCTGTTTGGTCAGCTGTGGAAGGAGTACAGTTTGAGCGACTCGCGTTACTTGACACAGGACGCTTTTGTGCTTTGCATGGAGACCATCACTGCGGTAAGTCTGTGTTGTTTATATATGGGTGGTTTGGGGTTTCGCTGATACCAAGCGTGTGCAGGCCTTCTGGGGTCCTCTTTCGTTCTTGACTGCAGGTCTCATTGCCGTCGACCACCCTCTTCGCCACCCTCTGCAGCTGATTGTCTCGCTTGGCCAGCTCTACGGCGATGTTTTGTATTATGCAACTTCAATCTTTGATCATCACATATTGGAGAAGTCATACTCGCGCCCTGAGGCGGCATACTATTGGGGATACTTTGTGTTTATGAATGCATTCTGGATTGTCATCCCGCTGTTTTTGATGACGAAGAGCGTTTGCGCGACATGGAGCGCGTTCGGTGCAGTGAATGAGGCGAGCCGGCTGTTGGATCGAGTTGGCAGGATGAACGGCAAGAAGGTCAATTGAGGGGCCAGCAGGGGCGATGTAAAAGAATGGAATGAAGTGTCAAGTCTGGTCGGGTCAAGGAGCATACAAGGCTGGCGTTGATGTTGTGGAGCAGCACAGCTAGAAGGGGGTTGAAAAAGCACATTGGGCAATGGGGTGCCAAAGGGAGTGTGAATGTTAGTGATTTGTATTACTGCTGGTATAGATACCCTAGGCCAGCAGGTTCTGCATTGGCGTCATTGGTTGTTGTCGTTAGATAGAAACATAATACGGAGTAGAGACATGAGGCCCGCGTGAGAAGATGGTATCAGATGAAAGAAACTTGATGTTGATGCAGCCGAGGCAGGGATGATGGCCCATGGATATTTCCGGCAGGTTTTTGGTATGCAAATCAAGAGGCTGGGCAGATTCGAAGACGGCCCAAAGCCCAAGGGTAGTACGGAGTAGTATTAATTAATTAATTAGGGCGAGTCTGGCCTTGTTTTGGTGTGGTAGGCAGGGTCGATCAGCCACTATGACCGCAAACACGTGACATAGGTCACAGATGGGTGTGTCACGTGCAGGTCTCCACTGCTGTACGACAACTGCAACACGAAGATAATTAGCCCAAAACTGAAAATAAACAAATGTGTATTCTTCAGAATATTACCGAGTACCTTTTCGACAATGATAGCAGTCTGTAATATTGCCTTGTTGATAGGACTCGGGAGTCGGGAGTGGTGGTAGTGTGGGAGATGTTATTGGCCTAACTAAGCCAAACACACAGCGCCGAAGCGCTACAGGCTTTGGCCAGTGACGAGCCTGACGACGTCCTCGATTGTCCCGCCATCTTCCTGTGCCATTCACTCACCCTCTCACCGACTCTCACTCACCCATACGCTCGCTGTCGACTCTCTTCGCCTTGTTGCTGTTCGCACCTGCCTGCGCTGTTGGTGGTGCTGACTAACACACCAGCCCTCACCCTCACCCACACCCACACCCACACCCACAGGTCACGACGACGCCCAACCACAGCTCCAATGATCGCGGGACTCGATGCCGGCCGCGCCGCTGCCTCGTGACGCCGACCCTCAATCTGCGCAAAAGAATGGCAAGCTGGGCAGGAAGACGGGCTCGAACGACGTCGGCCCATCTAACCACACCATGGATGGCAAGGACTTTGCCAAGGCCATTGGCATCAACAAACCCGCCAATGTTCGCGACAAGATCAAGAAGTGGCAGAATGCCGTAGAGACGGAGGCCGACGACTCTGAGCCGGATGCCAAGGCTGGGGCTGAGGAAGCAGTCAACAACAATAATCCCAACGGCGACCACGGCGACCACGGCGACAACAGTGAGGCAAAGAAACCGCCCACCACGCCCAGAACCAAGCCCCTCGATGTCGATAAGCCCAATTGGAAGCCCGCCCACACCCCCAAAAAATCAATCAATGTCAGCCCTGAGCGCCCCAACAGCGCAAAGAAGACGCCTGTTGCCAACAAGCTCGACGAAGAAGTCCTTGTTGCCACTGCCCCCAAGAAGCGCGTCATTAGCGATTCCCACTGGCGCAACAAATCTCCGCCCAAAGAAACTGCCCGTCCTGCGCCCAAGACCATTCCCAACGCCTGGGTTCGCCCCTCCAAGATTGTCAAGAAAGAGCTCAAGGAGCCGCCAGAGGTAAAACCACCAGAGAAGCCCGAGTCCAAGTTGCCACAGCCCCTGACTCCACCCATTGTCGCTTTTGTATCGTATGTAGGCAAGAGTGCTGGAAAGAAAAAAGCCACCCCGCAGAAGCAGCGAAGACCATCCAAACCCTCGAGCTCAGAAAATGAAGGCCCAACAAGCAAAGACAAGGACCCGGTTTCTGCTTCCGCTTCTGCCGAGGAAGCTGTCAAGAGCGAGGACAATGCCGCACCGCCAAAACCGCCAAAATCGCCAAAATCACCAAAATCACCAAAGTCGCCCAATGGCCCTAGAGCAGAGCTGGTCAAGATACGCAAAAGGCCACGCGCACGAACCTCGCCACGCGGTTCTCTGTCGGCGGATGATTTGGCTACGTTCCCAAAGCAAAGACCAGGCAGCAAGTCAGACACGTCGCTCGCAGAAAATTCTCAAAACGTCGTCACGGTCGAATACGACGAGCGCAGCAGGATTACTTCTCCACGTGACGAGGAGATACGTGAGAGGCGAAGAAGGCGGCGACCTAGGAGCCAAGGCGATGGCACCGCAGACGATTCCCCCAGAGAGCCACTATCTGCCGGGCGAAGGCGACAACGCAGACCCTCTCCAAAAACACACCAGCGGGCGACCACCTCACCACAACCTCAGCCCACCACTACAGAAACAACGCCCAAGCTCTTTGGGACCAGATTGGAGGCGTGGCTGGACGGTACGCCAGATCCATTTGTCGAAAACTTGGAATCACGCCCAAGACGCAAGTCCAAGGATTCCGTGTCCACTCTTGAGCTGCCACCCAAGACCGACAAATCCGACGTCACCACATCAACCGCAGCCAATGACGAGCCTGTCGAGGCGGAGACGCCTCGAAGTGGTGGCAGTGGTAGCGGCAGTGGTAGCAGACGACGACGACGACGAAGACGTCGCAGCCGTGAGATCAAGATTGACACATCCGTTGCGGATGAGCCAAGCACAGTCGTCACTGAGAGCACCATTGAGACTCTCATTACCGAGACAGAGACCGCCATCTCGACTGAATTATCAACCAAGGTATCGACCGAGGCATCAACAGAGGTATCAACAGAAGTATCGACAGAGGTGTCCACAGAGATATCACTTACACCCACGCCCACACCCTCTCTCAAGCGACGTGGTGCAAAGCGCAGCCAGCATTCTCCCACAAAGAGCCGCTCCATGTCTTCGCCCCTGCGCGAAACCACATCAGTTGACGACAACCTTCGTACAAAAGATTCCGAGGTGCTCTCGACTGCACCTTCATCGTCTGTTGAGTCGTCCGCCATTGAGATTGAACGAGTTCCGTTGCGTGGGCCTCGCCCCCTCATGGGACAGCGCACTTTCCCTTCGACTGGCAAGCGTCTTTCTACAATCGCCTCTGTCGAGTCCTTTGGCACCAAGGCGCAGGCAGCACCCAGATCGCTAGCTGTTGGTTCCGAATTCGACACTATTAGGGAAGAACCCCAGGCTGGAGCCAGTGTTCTTGCCTCGGAGATTGGCGAGACTTCAACGATTGTAAGTCGCAGAAGCACCCGTCGCAAGCGACTTGCCAGCCATGCCGACTTGATGTCCGTCCTATCCATGCCCAAGGCAGCAGGAACTAGGAGCATTGTCTCTGCTCGAAGCATCCGTACAAACAGAAGCCGGCTTGCCACTGCCACTATTGGCGACATCATGAGGGAGCTTGCCTCGGATGAAATGAAATATATGCGCGAGCTGCGCACGCTTGTTGACGGCGTCATTCCTGTACTTCTCAGCTGCGTCCTCTCCAAGTCTGACTCTGCCGTTGCAGCGGGCCTGTTCTCTCGTTCCGCCACCGACCCGAATGACGTGACAAAGCCAATCGTTGACATGGGAATCTCATTGGAGCGCTTGAAGACCTTGCACAAACGTGTGCCCAGAGAAGACGCCGATGCTTTCCTGTCATGGGCCCAGAGTGCACAACGCGTGTACGCAGACTATATTGCCGCTTGGCGATTGGGTTTCCAAGACGTCGTCATCAGTCTTGCACCTGCAGATGACGACCCATTCAAGCCAGCCAAGGTCGTAGAGGGTCCCGATGATGGTGCGCCATGGGATGAGGGCATGCCACGCAATGCCGAAGGTTACGTCGTCAATGGAGACGGCGAACGGGTTGACGTGGCCTACATGCTCAAGCGGCCCCTTGTGCGTCTCAAGTACCTCGCCAAAAGCCTCAAGGTAAGTTTCACATGCAGAGCATTGCTGGGGATGTGAAGATGCTGACTCAAAACAGGGTGTCAACCACATCCAGCCATCTGAAGGTGCTGAGAAGATTTCGAATATCTTCCAAGAACTTGTGACTGCTGCGCGCAAACGCTCCAACGATGAGCATGCCCGTCTAGAAGATGAGGCCGCGGCCAGCATTGATCCAACGCGAGTGCGCGATCCTCGGAGCCTGGCCCCACTGGCAGGCGTACGAGTTGATCCCTCGCGCTGTGTGCGGGCTCGAGATCACTTCGACCTGCACCTGTACCACTCCACTGGCCAGGAGATTAGTTGCCGCGTGGAACTGCTGCTCCGTGATGATGTACCAAGCAAAGGCAATGGCGGAGATGTGTTAGTCTGCGAGGTCGACCCTACAGGACGTTGGCTTCTTCTTCCGCCCATCCAGCTAAACCGTATCTCAGCCCGCAATGGTGATTTACAAGGCGAGATCATCGTCCTGATCCGTGGCACTCAAACAGATGGCTTTGAGTGGAGCGAAGTCATGTCCTTGGTATCCGACGATGAACAAGCAGGATTTGAATGGGTACACATGTTGGGTCTTACTCCCATACCACCACAGATCTCGGAGATTCGCAGGGATCAGAGCACACCAAACGAAGCATCGCGCCTCTCTGGTAGCCACGACTCTCCCTCCCTGCTTCCGACCAATGCAGTATCAACACCTGTGCGGAAGAGTCGAACGCCAAGCCCACATGAAATCGAGATTCCCATTGGCGAACAGCATACAGAAGTCTCAAAAGTCTGGCACTACGATACGCCGGAGAAGCGCCATCAGGCGCGCCCTGTGTCACCCATTACACCCATAAGTGGTGGCCGATCTCAGCTAAGCAAAGCCCACGGCGAGGGTGAAGTTTCCCAATCAGACATCAGTCATGATGCGCAGACGGTTAGTCAGCTCAACGAAGACCCAGAACGAACACCTCGAACACTGAACGAGGCTGTCCGCCTAGCTGGCACGCAGTCGCCCTCGTCGCTGAAAAGAACTCGAGCCAAGCGCCTGTCCAAGAACGTCGCTTCGCCCGTCGTTTCGCGACCTGCTCGTCAAATTACCCTCGATGATCCTGCAGAGCCCGAGCAAGTCTCATCACCGGTCGCCGAAGACGTCAAGCCACGCAGGAAATCAACCAGGAAGCAGCGACCTCGATCCCTCCCTGCCACGTCCTCTGCCGTCTCGTCATCCAGCAAGAACTTTAGCGTTTGGATGCCGGGATCTGATGTCGACTATTCTGATGACTCTGATGAGAGCGACTACTCAATAGAGGATCCCTCGCCGCCTGGCTCACCTCCATCTCCCCCACGACCGCAAGCACACCGACGAGTCTCCTCAGTGCCTTCGATGGAACTGCCGACAATTCCAAGATTACGAAAAACCAGCCAGCCAACGACTCCAACTCAGAGCGACGAAGATCTCGCGAAACCTCTAGAGCAGCCAGCGTCTGCACCATCTAAGCTTCGAGGAAAACAAGATGCAGAAGAAGAAGAAGAAGAAGAAGACGACGCGCCGCCACCTGTACCACAGCATCGGTCACCAAGCCCAGCGACGACACCTGTAACGCTCAAGGGATTGAAGACACCCGTGTTCACCGCGACACCGCTCATGTTCAAGAATAAACGGCGCTCCTCGTCGCCATTAAAGCACGAGTATGAGCCATCGACTTGCACCGAATGTTCCTCTAGCGAAAGCGAGGAAGATGTTGTTTCTCAAGGAGAGGATGTCGAAGAAGAAGACGAAGCGAGTGTCACATCAGAATCCTCGGAAGATGAACTCGAGGACGATGTGCCTATGCCGCTTATGCCAATTGGCTACATTGGGCCTCGTGGACATGTTGCACGGCCGGCTTGGGCTGGCCAAGACACCACCCGCCCCAGCAAAAACATCGAGGCTGAAGAGACTCAGAAGTTCCCCAAGGCTTCGCCACCATCTTCAATCTACACCTTGCCAAATGGTACAATTACGCCGTCGCAGTCTGCATCCAACACGCCTTACCGGGCTGTACCGCAAGGCTCTGGCAAGGCCACCAAGGCTATTGCATCTATCTTTGCTTGGTCCGATGCAGGCCGATGGGACAGTCTCCATCCAGAAGAGTGCAGCGTCGTCGTGACGCCTGGAAAGATTGAAGTCTTTGAGATCTCATCCATGCACTCGAAGCCTTTTGTTACCGATGGTGACGAGATTATCCAGCCAGAAGGACGTGCTCCCCTTATTGCGGTTGAGCTTACCCCTCTGGTACCCCTACGCAAGTCGACTGCCATTGACATTTCGATCCGATCTCCACCCACAGCCGAGTCTCTGATCCAGAGCGGCAATAATATTATGCTGAGGAGCCGCAATGCTGTTGAGTGCGCACAACTGTACTCCATGATCAACCAATCGCGCATCAACAATCCAACCTATATTGCACTCCAGAATGCACGTGGGCCTTATGGCCAAACCAGCTGGGCAGAGGCTATGGATCGTCAAAATGCAGCAAGGACTGCCGAGGGATCCTCGTCGGGCTGGCTAGGAGGCACACTTGGCCGACGAAGCAGCTACAGAAAGACAAGCACACGTGCTGCTTCCATCTCCGCCGCCACCGAGTCGTCTGTTGGAACAATGAATTCGGCTCTCCGCTCAGCACTCGGTCGCTTCTCCTTTGGCAAGAATGGCATGTTCAGCATCCGCAACTCCACCCTTGGCTCACGCAGCACGGGATCATCCTTCGACGCAGATGCAGACAGCGGCGGGTCCGGTTCCAACTCACCCGTCGGCGACGTTCGAGCACCTGGCGCTCCAGCCGGCATCACCAACACCAAATGCCGTCTGTATGAACGCGAATCACTCAAGAAATGGCGCGACATGGGCGGCGCCCGCCTAACCATCATGCTGCCCAGCCCCAACCCTTCCACTCCATCATCGCCCACGCCTCAATCAAACTCTCGTCAACGCGCACCAGGAACCCGCGACGCAACCCAAGAGCGCAGAATCCTCGTAACAGGCAAAACAAAAGGCGAGGTCCTGCTCGACGTGACGCTCTCGGAGTCGTGCTTTGAACGTGTGGCGCGCTCGGGTATCGCAGTCAGTGTATGGGAAGATATCATTGGCGAAGATGGTCGTGTTGGCGGTGTCGCGAAAGAAGGAGGTGTTTCTGGAGCGAGGGCAAGAGTGTTTATGCTTCAGATGAAGACGGAGAGGGAATGTGCCTATGTGTTTGGGTTGTTGGGCAAGCTGAGGTACTAGTATACCTCCTTACCACGACCTATGGAGAAGGTGAGCCGGACGGACTAGTGCGCAGTCTTTCCCTATGGATCCATCACTACGGGGCGATATTTGTTTTTGTTTGCACCTTTATGAGCGAGGAGTTTTATCGTTTAGGGCGGTATATGGATGGTGTTTTTCACGATACCATGTGCTTTTTATCCCTTTAGTTTTTGGGGATTCTCGGTATACATGCATGTTAGGAGCGTTTTTTTTTTCTTTTTAATATAACAAGGAGATGGTGGATATCTTGAGGCGCGTCATTTGTAGATGGGAGGGTTTTGTTTTTAATATATACAGATTTTAGTCGTGTAGATGGAGAGAGGAGAGGAGAGAGGAGGACAGAGGAAGGCAAATGACGGATTTGAGCACTAATAAATTAAGAATAATTAATTTTCTGTGCGATGAGAATATTGATTCCAAAAGGTACATTAGTTTAGAACATAACTATACCTGTAGTTTGCTGTCCAAGTTGCGTATTACCGCTGTTGTTTATTGGAGAACGGCTTAAACTTCTAGCCCCTCCCCTCGCCAAATACTTAGATGCGTTATTAAACTCGCCTTTCTCCAAACCCCATTTTGCATCAATCTTACGTTCAATTCATCCGTCTATAAAATTCTAGATCATGCCTCCATCTTCCAGCAAAATCCCTATAGTGCCAATGGACGGAAAATATCACATCGATCCATCAAATCCTATAAACATGATAAAACACCTCAAGCCCTGGTATCCCCCAGGCGTATGTCAAGCAGACATGATAGGGGGAGGCAACACAGCCAAACTAGTCCGACTAACTGGCCGATGGAACCGTTCTAAAGTACGTTTGGGACAGAGACAAACGCCGGGCCAAAAACTGTCTAGAAGTTGAACACTCCATCCTCTCAGTCCTCGGCAGCCACAAAAGAATAGTCACGTAGTTATTCGGGAAAGCACGAGCACCGTCTCCGCTCCCACTTTGCAGCCAACAGCGATGTGCGCAAGTACCTATCAACTCACAATGTTTCGACGCAACAACGCCTGAAATGGGCAAAACAAATCGCCCAAGTACTCGCCTTTGTGCACGAAAACGGCGTCATTTACAGCGACATGAATCCAAACAATGTACTACTTGACGGAGCATCTTAATATCCAGCTGTGCGATTTCGCAGGCTCGCTGTTTGGCGACCTAGACGGCGGTGCCATGGAGAGTGTGCGGTATTTCTTACCTAGAGATTTGCTGTCTACCCCCAATGTGCGGTCTGATTTTTGTTCGCCTTGGGGTCTACGGTGTATTTTATCATGGCTGGGTGCGAGCCGTATGGTGGGTTGGCGGAGGAGGCGGAGGAGGAGGTTATGGTGCG
>SSBG01000036.1:109662-121500 GCA_028220655.1 Shiraia bambusicola | reverse complement strand
CCCCGCCTTCCCCCTCCACCCCCTTAAACTTAGCAAACGTATTCTGCACATGCCCCCATTCATCCGCCATCGATTTCGCAAGCTCCAGTACCCCTCCCTTGGACGCATTATAAGCAACAGTATTGACCCAGCGACCCAATAAGTTTTCACTGATACCAGCCATCAAGACGATACTTCCCGCGACATTTCGCCTGTACATTTCAGAAGCAGCACAGCGAGCCATGATAAAGGCGCCAGTAAGATGTGTATCGAGGACGGCGCGGAATTTGGGGACCGGGTAGAGGCCAGCGCCGCTTTCGGCCGAGATTGCAGTGCAGGAAACGAGGCCGCGGAGGGGGTGGCGGAGTTGAGATAGGCCTGTAGAACAGCTTCATGAATGGGGCATTCGCTTTGGAAATCGACTTGGACGTATTTGGCCATGGTCTGGTGTGTTGCGGCGGCGGCGGTGACGGATGCTGTGGAGCGGGCTCGTTAGATGGAAAGCATGTCACCGCGAGGGTTGGGGGAAAGGTAGGTACTCCACGCTTCGTTACTAGGGTGCGCAAGGTTATCGAGGAAGAGAACGTCGCCGCCACTTTCGAGAATGGCTATGCCGATTGTGATGCCGAGTTCGCTTGCGCCTCCAGAGACTGCTCGAGAATCAGCTGATATGTACGAATGGAAGAGAGAGAAGAGTTGCCAATTATTGATCGTTTGTCTAACCTGAAGAGGTCTTTGGTTTCGACGTGTACAAGGCCGGCTGGCATCATAGTGAATGTGACCAAGGTGCAAGCTAAGAAATGGTTGATGTGTAGTGAGTGTAGCAAAATGTTGAAGAAAGAAATATCCTTAGACTGCCGTATATAAACATGCATCAGATGATGTCACACTCCAGATGCTGCTGCTATGCCAGCGGGTGGTGGAAGGAGCACCGGAAAGTTGTTCAAGCTGTACCGGCGAAGTGAAGGAGTTATCGTACGCAAGTGATGGAATCCGCGGGGGAAAACCAAAATCATCATGAATCGATACAACTGTATTCATGTAAACTATTGAAACTTTTAAATGCATACTGCTGCCATTGTAACCTCAAATTCACCAAGAAGAGATTGCAGCTGCTTAGTTCCCAACACAACGGTCTGTTTAGCCTTGAACCACCCAAGTCCCTATTGAATGTGCCAGTGCTTGCTGGGTTCCGTTTTGGCAGAGGTAACATTTAGGACTAGCTTTTCTCTAGTTGAAAGGTGTCGAGTATGCGCCAACGTATCCAAGTCGGCTTCGAGTGTCACGGCGACAGAACTGACCATTGCCATGATCCCGGCTGACTAACTAACTAACTCGGCGGGCGCGAAAGCAGCCGCTAACAAAAGAACAGGGACAAACACAGTCTGTGTTAGATTAATATGGCATTTTCAAAAGCGCCAAAGGCTAGAACGTGCTGGCTTCTGAGTTCAAGAGACAAAATCAGTTGGACTGATATTTGCTAAATCACAAAAGCACCATTGCTCATCGCTTGCTCATACTCCAGATCTGGCTGAAACTCCCAGTATAAGCTCTCAGGATCGCTTGACATCTTGTAAGTAAACGCTGCAGCTTCGTCATCCACGTAAACTTTAGGAATGCCATTCGCAGCAGCAGCTTCAACCATGAGTTGGATCTCACAAGAACGCTCCATGAGCGTGTAGAGGTATGCAGCTTCATCAACAGTTCCCCCCACAGTCTGTGCAGAATTAGCCTCAGCAAAATCCGTCAATCCAAAGATAAACATACCAACAGACCATGATTCCGTAGAATCATTCCTTTTCCTCTAGGGCCCAGAGCAGCAGCCAGACGCAAACCCTCTTCTTCATCAAGGACAACGCCACCAAACTCTGTATACACAGCCTGAGCGTCTCCATAAAAATAACACACATCCTGATTAATCATCTCGAGCGGCCGTGCAAACGCACTCCACGCTTTGCCGCCCCTGCCGTGGAAATGGCAGGCAGCATTCACATCTGGACGCGCCTTGTGGACCGCCGAGTGTATCAAGAAGCCCGCGCCATTAGCTGGGTTACTTGTATCACCTCCGACCACGCTACCATCGTAGTCAACTAGTACCATGTCAGAAGGCTTGAGCAAGGCAAAATGTCTGCCAAGCGGGTTGGTCCAAAACCGGTGAGGATGCTCGGGGTCGCGAATACTAATGTGTCCGCTCATGCCTTCTGTGAAGCCTTTGCGAGCAATTACACGAAAGGCACCTGCCATGTGATTGAGGATCCAGGCGCGGTGTTTTTCATGCTCGGAGAAGAGAGGAATGCCGGGAAGACATGTGCCCTGGGAGATGGCTTGGAGGGGAGTCAATTCATTCTTGGTGGCATCTTTTGCTTGTGAGACTAGCTGCTTGCTTTCTGGGATGGGAACGGGTTCGGTGGAGACTGCGGAGGGTGCCATTGGGGAATCGTCTCGCTTGGAACGAGTGTGAAATGTATTTGTTGATGTAACTACTTGATCAATGTGCATTATTGCAGCTAGTTTATCAACTTTTACCCTCTAGATAAGAATACGAGATTAGTCAAAATCCGCTTGTTTTGAACACGTGATGCACTACTACACGCCAGCTGAGTCCAATTCTGCAATAATGATTGCTTGCTGTGCCTTTATGCTCGTAGGGAAAATGATAATGCGAATTGGCCCAGCGCATATTGCCATCATTGACCTGTACTCTGTTGAATGAAAAGGAAGGCAAGAGTGGCTTAGTCAGCAGTAGTGCAGTATATATGCAGTTACACCTTTATGTAGGAGAGTAGACTCTTCAAGTATCATATTTTCAACATAGTCCATCTAAAAGGCCGTCCACCTCTAGAACATTTTAGGCGGTAGGATCCGTCCTATCAGAACTTGGGACAACTCCCAACTGTCACCCTCCATATCTCCTACTCTCTGCAGACTTGACGGGGTTGGAAAGAAGTATTGAACAAATGGGATAAACTGGCTCACAGTTGTACAATCATATAAAAAGACTTCACCAACACCAAGAATTCAACAAAATTCAAACCACATTAACTAGCCTTCATCAAAGAGACTTTTCCCATCCAAAACATCACCAAATAAACCAAAGTAAAACCCCCCCCCCAACAAATCAATTCACCCCCTCCCCATCCTGCCCATCCCCCTGATCCCAAGGCCGCCAATCCACCACCTGATACCCAGGATGCGAAGGAAACCGCCGCAACCCATCCATAACCCGCAGGTCAAAATACTCGGGCTTCAAAACCTGCACCTTTGCCCCAGACGGCGGGACAAGAATACGCGTCCTAACAGCCTTGACACGCTCCCAATGCCAATGCGGATAAAGCACATGCAGAGCGGAAAAGTCTGCCTGCGAATTATACGTCTGGTCAATGATTGACATTGCGATGCCGCCGTGTAGGACTTTGCGCGTGGAGTCTTCGGGGGTCATGGTGTTGTCTATTAGGGTTGTGGAGAGGGTGGATTGCGGGGTTTGGCGGTAGCAGCTTGTTATTCCGGTGTGGGTGTGGTAGGTATTGCAGAAGTGGGAGTTTTTTGTGGCGGAGAAGGAGGAGAGGATTGTGTTTTGGGTTGTGCGGTGGGTGAAGCAGGTGTATTGGGATGATGCGAGGGATGCGGTTGTTGGGGGTGGATTGGTGGCAGTCGGGTTTGCTCCGGGGTAGTAGGTTATTATGTCGTGAATTAGGGTGCGGATTGGGTCTTGTTGCTGGGTGGTGTTCCAGATTTTGGTAATGTCTTTGGGTCCGAGGTCGAGGAAGCGGATGGCGTCTCCATCAGTGCGTTCCCAGTTCTTGCCGTCGCGGAATTTGGCGACTAGTTCTTGGTCTTGCTTTAGGATTGCGTGAATATGGTCAAGGATCATGTCGCTGACTGACATTGTGCCCATTTTCTGCGATAAGCAATATGTCTCCATGATGGTGGCCATCGTCATGATAGGCAAACCTTCGTCCTGGTGGGTGTACCCGCCAAAGATCTTGCGCAGCTTATACACACGCTTGGGCAAAGTGTTGCGATGTCCAAAGCAGATGGAAGTGTACCACAGATCAAAAGCGGTAGGAGAGAAGCCAAGGATGTGATCATCGAGTCTCAGACAATTATCCCGAATGGCCTTTGACATGTATCGAGTAGCACGCGTATTCTGGCCTTCAGTCAAGACGATTCCAGTGACCGGCCCATCGAACAACAACTCCTCGTCGTTGAACATGTTGTACCTAAATTTGACAATTTTTGATGGTTGCGTCACTGGCGCTGCTGAATCTGCAGCTGACGGTCCAGCAGCAATCTTCTTCTCAGCTCCCATGTCATGTTCCCGCAGCAACATCTTCATCTTGATGTCTGTAGGGACGCCATGATCATCCAGGCCGATGCCGCTCAGCAGGAAGTAAACTCCAGTAGCATTGAAGATAGCCTGGTTCGCTAGCTTGAAGCGCTTGCGCATGCCTTCGTCAGACAGGACTTTCTCACTGTCTTCACTTTCTGGCTCCTGGCGAGCGACAAAACCCCATGACTTTGGCTTGGGATTCCAAGGTTCGCGATTCGTGTAGCAGCGTATAACCTCATCGGTCAGTTCTGGATATGTAATCCAGTCGATTGGGCATGCAGTGTCTACACTGTATGAACCCGTGGCTTGTGGGAATTCAAATGGCCAAGGGGTAACGAGTGGAGGAAGAGGAATGGTGAAACCAGAGGTCGAGGGAGGTAGACTGCCAGCAGTCTTATCAGCAGCCAAACAAGTAGCTGAGATGGCACTCGAGGGTTCCGCAATGTCTCGCTTCTCGTACGCTTGCTTCTTCTTGACCTGTGCCTCTGTCGACACTGCAGTATCCACGTAGTCTTCGCAAGCCTCGTCAAGAAACTCCAGCTTGCGCTTGCCCAGAGCCTTCTTCGACAACACCGGAGCATCCAAAACATCTTCTCCACCCCCATCAACAACCTCCAACACCTGTCCATCCTCCCCCCCAATCTCCAAAGCAGTCTTGGCCGTAGCATGCTGTCTCCGAGCAGCCTCTCGAACTCTCCTATCGATACCCTTCTTAGCACCAACCTTTGCCTCCTCAATTTTCACCCGCTTTGCGCAAAACACACTATCCGCAGCGCACTTGCGCCTAGTGCCAGCACTCGATGCGCTAGTATCCTCTTCCTCCGCTACAATCTCCAAAGCAGCTTTGGCTGTAGCATGTTGTCGCCGAGAAGCTTCTCGAGCCTTTCTATCAGCGCTCTTCTTTGTAGGAGTTGTTTTGGGCAGGACGAATTTAGCGCGCTTAATCGCGGACCCGTGATATGCGGCGGATTTGCGCTTGGTGCCTGCTAGGGACGGTAAAAACGTAGACATTGTGGTGATGGTGAAGAAAGTGGTATGTCAGTGTGAGGTGTCGGACTTGGAAAAGTGGAGTTTGTTGGAAAGCAGAGTGGAGGTGATAATGGATTGAAGTAGCTTTGCGTTTGCTAGCTCGGTCACTGAAGTTTTGCAGTAACTTATTGGGGGGGAAAAAAAAGATGAGAATTCGACGGAAAGGCGAGTGGTTTTATTTTGAAGGACTACCTTTGCAAAACATTGTGTGGGGAGAAGGGACTTTGTATAAAGTTATTCGACAATGGTGGAGGAAACGGGAAGAATTAGAAGGATAGAAGATATTGACGACATTGTTGGTTTTTTTTTTGGTGTGGGTAGGCATTGTATAATTTTACCTCGACAGCGTCAAATCTAACCTAGCCTCTCAAAACAATCAGAAAATTGGAATTTATATAGATAATTCAAAATAGTTACATTACTTTTTCATAATCTCATCAATTCATATGATATATATCTATGTATATACGATTTCTAGCTTCTGTTTGCTCACAGACTAACAAATAGCATGTGTCTTGCCCGTCTGCCCCTGAAGACTATGCTCTTCATCCGAAAATGGATTTTCCTTCTTGAACACTGGCGTGACAAACGTTGAGCGACGACGCATGGAGAAGGAATGCCTATCACCACAAATATTAGCCACAAACCTCTCTCCAGGACAAAAAGAAGGAAATTGGGACAAACTCACTCCTTCTGCTCCTCAATCTTCTTGGCGTCCAAAGCATCCAGCGTCTGGAGCGCAAGTTTGAAATCAGCAATGAGAGCATCGCAACGCGATTTCGTAAAGTCTTCGCGGACCACGACGCGCAGCATCTTCATCTTTTCAGAGTGTGGGGCCATGGTGTACGCCGGGACGACCCAGCCGCGTTCACGCAGTTGGTGGGCTCTGTGAGGAGGACATTGTGTCAGTTTGGAACCAAAAAAAAAAGTGGTTGATAATGAAGAAATGCGAGGATACGTACACTGCAAATTCGTCGTATAGCTTGCCCAAGTCTTCATCCAGACGGGCTGCGACGAGGGGGAGGCCAGCGCCACCTGATTGACTCATGATGATGAAGCCCAGGCTTTCGAGGTTGGCTGAGAGGTAGTCTGCAGTGCGGGTCAAGTTGAGCATTATGCGCCTGTAGCCACGCTTGCCAAGACGGATGAGCTGGTAGTATTGGCCAATGATCTGAGATGCACCACGTGAGAAGTTGAGGGTGAAGGAGGCCTGGTCAGCACCGAGGTAGTTGATGTTGAAGACGAGCTCCTGAGGAAGATACTTGGTATGGCGCCATACGACCCAGCCGACACCAGGGTACACAAGACCGTATTTGTGGCCCGAGACGTTGATGGATGTGACTTTGGGGAGGCGGAAGTCCCACAGGAGGCCGGGGTTGATGAAGGGGGCGACGAAACCACCCGAGGCAGCGTCGACGTGAATGTCGACATCAATGTTGCGCTCAACGAGCAGATCGTTGATGCCCTTGATATCCTCGTATTCGCCCGTGTATGTAGTTCCCAGAATAGCACCTAGAGCAGGTCAATCAGAATGCTCCACGGCTGAAGACTGAATACGTACAAATGCCAATGGTGTTCTCGTCACACAAATCCACCGCCTCCTTGGGGTCAATGACATAACGCTCCGTAGTGCAGTAAACATAGCGCTCCTCGACATCAAAGTAGCGGCACGCCTTCTCCCAGCAAACCTGCACAGCAGAGTTCATAACCATGTTGGGCTTGTCATACGGCTTTCCCTCGGCCTTGCGCTTGTTCTGCCACAGCTTCTTCATGGCGAGCACGCCCAGCATAATGGCCTCGGACGAGCCAATGGTCGAGGTGCCAATGGTGTTGTCATCCTCGCCAATGGGAGCATTGAACAGACGGGCAATCATGGAGACACATCGGTTCTGAATGTCGGCGCTGACCGGGTACTCTTCGTAGTCAATGAAGTTCTTGGAGAAGGCCTCGCTGTGGGGAAAGCGGTTAGCCATATGCAGGCAACTAGGCAATTGGCGGCTACCTACACCATGAGCTTCTCAGCCTCTTCCTCCATGTAGGTGGTGACAAAGGACGCCAGGTTCAAGGTGGGGGTTCCATCGAGGGTGAGGTCATCCTTAATCATGCGGTAGGCCACCTGGGAGGGCATCTCACGGTCCGGCATCTCATGGCGAGGGAGGTCTTCAGCGGCATACTTGCTGCCATAGACGGTGGCAGTGTAGTCGTCAGGGTCGCCCTCAGCCGTCAGGTCAATGCCTGCCACTGACGCCGGCACCGCCTCATACTGGGCCTTCTCTGCCTGGACCTCCTTGGCGGTAGGGACGCGGTTGATATGGACCATGACGATGGGGTAGGAGCTCACAGGATGGCTGGTGCAGGTCAATGAGGAGGCAAGTGAAGAAGCAGGGTATGGGGAAGAAGAGTAGAACAGGCCTGGACGGAACAAAGGGGTTTTAATCGCTCAGCCAGCAGTGTCACTAGATAGATTGGCGTGTCAGCAGTAGAGGGTGTTAATAGTTTAGTACCCCGTACTTAACCACTGCTCCTCCAAGTTACCCCTCCATGCAAGCCCACGCATTCTTCGACGTGTCACTGTGCATCGACTAATTAACTAGACCGTCCTTAGACCCTTTGTGCGCCATGATATTATTTCTTGTAGTACGGCTACAAACCCAATGGCTCCAAGCTGACCCAAGACTTGGCATTAGTATACCTAATACAACAATATCATGTAATACTGTCTTGGACATGTCTCTTCTCTGCCCCCCTCTTAACTATTCGAGCATCGTCATTGCGGGGCATCACGACAAGCATTTGGCGAGAAGCTTGTCTTTCTTGGCGGCAAACTAACTAGTTAGTTAATCTACATAACACGTCACTCACGCCTACACACCTTTGTCCCATTATCTATCTACCAATATATCTCAAGCCATTGAACTCTGCCGTTTGTCTGGCCATCTCCAGATGCATCGAGACTGGCGGTGTAATGCCCTTACTAACTACAGTACGCTGACGTGACCCAGTTGCGCCTATTGATTGGACAACTCCATGTAGGTATAAGTTACAGCTAAACACTAAACACGGCGAGTAATTAATAACAGTTAGTTAGATGAAGTCTACTCTTGGACAAAGCCTTCTCCAAATTTGGCCACGAATTAATTACCTACAGCCGAGAAAGACTAATTCATAGGCGGGTAGTTTGTTTATTTTACTACTTCAGCCTGTTGGTCTAACAAGGTTAGGGGTTGAATCGTATCGTTATAACGAGTATAATTTGGGTGACAAGATTGATTGTTAACTAATATCGTGGGTTCTGCGCGTTAATTAATATAACGCGCAGCCCCACTGTGGGTGCTGAGTCACACCCACGCTAGCTATGTACGCTAGCTACATTAGGTTTCCCCCACACTCGCTTACCCGGCCAATATTGACAGTCCATTCAATTCACACACAGCCCCACACGTAGTTATCCCTCAACATCATCACCCAGGAGTAAAGTACACAATTACGCAAAAGCTTTAACGCATTATGATTGCCATGTCTACCATGCCTTTTCCTTCCTTGCTATAATGCATAAAACACAACCGCAGTTACAGGAACCTTTCTAGCGTGGTTGGCCTCCATGTCTAGATTCAAAAAAAAATCACAAAGTACATGGCGAGGCGAGCGTACCAATGCACCGCCGAGGACATTACAGCTAGCATAGATGCGCCAACAGAGGATCAAGATGCCATACCCCAGGAAATTCGCATCCCTCATATTATATTCGCAATGCTAATCCGGCTAGAATTCGAAGTCGTGGGATTCGGAGCAGCTATCGTTCTCGCAGAAGAATGGACATCGGTAGCCGCCAGCTGTACTCTCTTTACAGGATTATGTGGCGGAGGATAATATGTCACGACTGAGCGGGGGCGATTTTCCTCCATCAATTGCCGCATCATGCGTTCTGCTCTCAGCCAGCATTCTGCATTATTCATCGCGTGCTCGGGGGAATCCGCAGTTCCTCGGGAAGAAGACGAGGACGAGGGTGCGTCGCGCATAGTCTCATCGGACCCGATTGAGTGTCTGGCGTCCAGAGAGCTCCGTGGAGGAGATGTTACAGAGGCTGAAGTGCCTGACCAGACCCACGAATGCTCCATGCTAGCTTGAACATCGCCACTCACGTATGCCAGCATTTCCTCGTCGTTTTCAAGCTGTTGTGGGCTCCCGTGGCCCTTGCGCATGCGGTCGAGCAGCACTTGGAGAAAGAAGATGATGTTTTTCCCACATGGCACGTTGATCTTTCTGGCGTTGCCCATGGCAGAAGACATGTGCAAGCACATGAGGGCGGCCTCGTAATCGCCCCGGAAACAGAGCATCAGTATGCACCGCCAGAGATGTTTACATAGCAAATTGCTCGCAACCGGGGCAACTCTTGATTCCCAGCTCTTGTCTGATTCCTGCTTTGGCGGATTGTGCAATGCCCTGGAAATGTATTGCGCAGTATCTTGAGCGACGGCGACGCATCGACTCAGAGCCTGGGCTCGTTCTGCTGGACGGGAAACCGGACTTAGATTGCGCCGGTAGAGATGGTATCGGGCAGAGAGAAGCGTAAAAAGGGCCGGTAAAGCTGTGGCTTCGAGCGCAGCGCTGGAGCCTGCATGGTAGGCTTCTGGTAGTAACGAGGCTTTTGCACGAAATTGCTCGTCGTAATCCTGCAGTATCTGGGAAGTAATTACGCTTGACTTGACATGTCGATATAATTGCGCGTGGACATGTGTAATGTGGATAATCGCCAAGAAGCCGGTATAAGGTGGGGAGCTCTTGTGCGACCGGAAATATCCTTCTGGCTGGATGTAGCGGTCTTGGATGGAGGATGGGAGAGGGGTCTCGCAGTCGTCTTCATGTATCAACAAAGGGCGATTCGTTTCGACCGATGTCAGCCTACAGGACAGGAATTAGCCATTAAACCATCAGACTCTTGACGAGAATTCTAGCTGTACCTGTCCCTCACATACAATGCCCACCATAGTCTGCGGCGGACTTCACGATCCAAGACAGTCCCAACTTTGGAACCACAGTGAAGGTTCAGGTCCTGTGCAGCACGGACTGCAATAGCCAACCACATCTCCCCAGTGGCTCCCAGGTTGGACTCCTGTGAGAATAGACTCAACAAAAATGCTGCCTGGACGTGTAAAACAGACAGCCTCGTCGGCCAAGGGGTAAGGGCCTGGGTTGCAGTATAGTAATACCCAGATGCTTTGCATGAGCTGTCCAAAGAGCCGTGGTGAAGCTGCTCAACCTGCAGGCTCCCACAAGCCAAAACAGCAAAGAAGAGACCAACCCATTCGCGAGACATGCCATCAAAGCTCCGTGCTGTGTATACTGCGTCCACTTCTTGCTGGAAAGATGGCCAATGTAACACTGGATACCACTCATGTATGGCATTCATATAAGATCTTGATAACCGTACAAAGTCAGCTCTCGAAGGTACCTCGGGAGGGGCCGTGTGCGTCCCAGTAGATTCAGCTTCAACGCAATGAGGCAGTCTAAAAATCCCGTGCGAATGCCTCTCGATATTGTCCCGCACATGGCCAAAGTTGTGCATTACTGGCAGAGCAACTCGATGCTGCACAGGTCGAACTCCAACCTGGACTTGGGAATGTCTGCGCCTAGACTCTGGGCGCTCAAATTCTACGCTATCCAGGTCATTCACTTTTGATCGAAGATGCGTGTTCATCTGAGTCAGTTCAGCGATTTGACTCTGAAGATCTTGAACCTGTCTATACTCCTGTTAGTGGCACGAACAGACAAACCATACACTGCACCGAAAAGCATACTTGATGGAGGACATGCGTCGGTTTGTTTCCTTTGTGAACTGGCACTTGTGGTTTCGGCTCGAGCATTCTGAACATGCTGAGGTTTCGGTAGCATCACACTAGATGCAGCATTAGCTTTTGCATGGAAACAAAGCCATAATCGAGCCACCCCCGGACTGCAGCGCCCCTGATCCTGCCATAGATTAGGCAACCTATACTTGTACGACAAGATCCCTCAGATCAAACGACTTTACCAACAACAACAACAACAACAACAACAACAAGAGGACTGTATTTTTCGAGGATTGGCAAATACAGTGCACTGGTCTTGACAAACAAGGCTGACACTCACCTTGACCTTTCGTTCTCGGCATGCATCGCATGACGGATCCTTTCTCCTCTGCCTGTAGGCTCGCTTTTGTGCGTTCAAGCTTGCCGAGGAGATTTGTGTGGGCGAAATGATCAGTCCAGAGCCGTCATTGTTCTGGTGGTCAGGGAAGCCTCCAGAGGCAGTACTTGGAGACGTCGAATGACTATACGAGTGTGACGAATATCCCGGGGATCTCGAGTCTGTTGTTGGGACAGTGGGTGCTGTGAGAGTAGTTGTTCGAGCACCTGGAGGCACGACAGCGAATGGATTTGGTGGAGGAACCATGGTCTGAGGAGAGCCGCCAGTGGAGCTAGGTGGGGATGGGCGCATTTTTGTTTTCGATGAAAAGGTTC
>SSBG01000036.1:80211-103698 GCA_028220655.1 Shiraia bambusicola | reverse complement strand
GGGAGTCATGTTGACTAATGGTGATGTGATATGTTGGAGTTGGACGGCGGGCAAGATTTGGGGGCATGGAGCTGTAACTAAATTTCTTGGTTTGATGAAATAATTTACAGAGGATTAATTAGTTACCTTGTTCCACCTTCACCCTCGGGAATCCTCATGCCATGCATCCCTTTATACCCGCTCTTTTCAGGCGGAACCCACCCTTGCAACACGCTCTTGTCTACTATCTCCCATACCTCTACTTTGATGGGACGACATGTGCTCTTCATATCCTTTGCTTTCTCCTCACTTTCCTCTCCCCACCCCCAGCAACTCAAATCCCCCCCAGGACAAGTACTCAGCGCACACAGCAAATCCACCTCTGCAAAAAGATCCAAAAACGATTCCTTCGTCGCAGGGCTCTTTTCCATAAAATACCTCCCTTGCCCATCCAACCCCGTCACCTGAAACACATTCAGCACATCATGCACATCGCTCTCAGCCAGGCCAAACGGCACAACCGCCCGCACGAGATTGGAATGGCAGTGGAAGTCGTAGGATTCGCCTGTGAGCATGTTTGATACTGGCTGGGCTATTAGCTTTTGTGCCCCAAGAAACACTACAACAACAACAACAACAGCAAAAAAAAAAAAAACAAAGACATACTATAAGGATCACACCGAGTCCCCAGCAAATCATGACATCTGCCCCCCCATTTCGTCTTGCCTCCCTGCCCATCTACCAAACACCCATCCCGCACAACCAAACACAATGCCCGCATAAACGGCAAACAGCTCCAAAGCCGGTCCCCCTCCCTCACATGACTGCCCTGCAGCTGCCGCGTGCGAGCCGCCCAAAAGCGCTCCCGCGGATCGTGCTGGTTCCAGATATTCAGGTCGCCCACTTGCGGGCCCTCGGGCGTGGATAGGCGGAAGAGGTGGCCTGCTGGTACGTGCCAGGCGTGGCCAGAGCGCGGGGAGATGACGTGGGTGTAGGTTTTTTGGAGCGAGGTGGCGGGGAGGTTGCGGAGGGTTTGGTGGAGGGTTGTTGGGGGGTGGAGGGGGGATTGGGGATGGGTTGGGTAGTAGGCTGGTTTGGGAGGGGGAGAGGATTGGGAGGTGGTGGTGGGCATTTTGGGGGAAAGAGGGAGGGAGAAGGTGAAGGATGGAATATACATGTATATAATATACATAACTAGTTATATATATATATATAGCCAACTACCCGCGAATAAGCGTGGAAAACGACATACCCGATATCGGCAGATGTGTTCCTTTTTACTTGTATGATTGCGATTGGAAGCGGGGTTACGTCCTTGTACATAATTACTCCAGTAGCAATAGAACTACCAGGTAACCAGGTAATTAGGTAGGTAGTTGGATGGTATAAAATCAAATTACTTTTTGCCCATCCAAGTCATGTATGGTAGACTTGATATTTATTTCTCCAAGTAGTTATTCATTCTTTTTCATCCTTGTGCACCCAGCAAGAACAACGTCATTGCTTTTGAAAAATGAAAAAAAAAACTATACACCGGCGCTCTTCACATCTGCATGCTTCCCATTGACAGCAGCCTCCAGTGTATCCACAACAACACTCTTCTCCACAGCCTTGGGACTCGGCTCTGGGCTGGGGATTTCCGCCGTGTTAGACCGCTTAGGGCGGAACGGAATAGGTGTCGTCGGTCTTGACGACAAAAACTTGTCGTTTACATTAGCTATTGCTTACGCCACTCACATATCAATTTCAAAAAAAGAAAAAAAAGAAAAAAAAAACGTACCGACGACGCCGCACTCAGGAGAGCAATCAGACTCGCCTGAACAACGTCATGATGGATACCCACGCCCCAGACCTTGGTAGTGCTTCCCTGCGCGATGCAGCCAATATACGTGGCGGCCTTTGCATCTTTGCTTGTTCCAATTGTGTGCTCATTATAGTCGACAACGTCAAGTTCGATGCCTAGGCTTCTCAGAGCGTCGGCCAGGGAAGAAATGGCGCCGTTGCCCGATCCCTGGATGCGATGCTCTACATGGTCAATCTCAATGACGCCCTTGAATATGCGGCGCAGATTTCGTGAGCTCTGCGTCTTGCCTTGCTGTGGAGGTGCAGGAGACTTTGATCGGTCGGCAGTGATTTCGTAGTCAATCAGAGAAAAGCGAGGGTTGCGCTTGAGGTGGTAGGCTTCCTCAAACAGCTTGGTGATTTCCGTGGGCAGCAGTTCGCGGCCCAGCATGTCCGTCTCGCGCTGGACCACCTTGGAAAAGGCGATTTGCAGACCGCGTGGTAGGTCGAGCTCGAGCTGGCGCTGGATAATCCATGCAACGCCGCCTTTGCCGCTCTGCGAGTTGACGCGGATAATGGCCTCGTAGGTGCGGCCAATGTCCTGGGGATCCAGCGGCAGGTAGGGAATCTGCCAGTGGGTGTCGTCGGTGGCGCCCTCGCGCTTCCGCCTGGCAAACCCCTTCTTGATGGCGTCTTGGTGCGAGCCACTAAAGGCACACACAACCAGCTGGCCACCGTAGGGCGCACGAGCAGGCACGGGAATCTTGTTGCACGTCTCGACCATGTCAATGACCGACTTGAGGTCGGAAAAGTCAATGCCCGGGTGAATGCCCTGCGTGTACAGATTCAGGCCCAGCGTGACCAGATCCACGTTGCCAGTGCGCTCGCCATTGCCAAACAGCGTGCCCTCGACTCGGTCGGCGCCAGCCATTTGCGCCAGTTCAGCGGCTGCCACTGCGCAGCCGCGGTCGTTGTGCGGGTGCAGCGAGACGCAAACCTTGTCCCGCTCGCTGATGTTGGTGCAAAAGTACTCAATCTGGTCGGCGTAGACGTTGGGCGTCGCCATCTCCACCGTGGCCGGCAGGTTGAAGATGATGGGCTTCTCGACCGAAGGCCCCCAAGCCGCCTTGACCGCCTCGCACACGCGCAGCACAAAGTCGGGGTTCGAGTCGGAAAACGTCTCGGGCGAGAACTCAAAGGCCCATTCCGTGGCCGAGGCCTCTGCGTCGTCCTTTGTTATGGACCGGGCATACTTTGCGCACTCGACGGCCAGTGTGACCGTGTCCTCGTCGTCCATGTTGAAGACAGTCTGCTGGAAACACGGGCTGGTGGCGAGATACAGGTGCAGAATGGCCTTGCGGGCGCCCTTGAGAGAGTCGACGGTGCGGCGGATGAGTTCCTTGCGACATGGCGAGAGCACCTGGACCCAGACGTCGTCGGGGACCACGCCTGGGGTTTGGATGAGACGCTGGGTAAAGTCAAAGTCGGTCTGCGAGGCCGACGGGAACGAGACTTCAATCTCCTTGTAGCCGAGCTTGACGAGCATGTGGAAGTAGTCCCATTTCTGCGGGCCGTCCTGTATGTGCACTGGGGTTAGAAGAGGGGCAGACCCGTGGAGAGAGAGACTCTGAGAGAGAGACTCTGAGAGAGAGACTCTGAGAGAGAGACTCTGAGAGAGAGACTCTGAGAGAGAGATAGACTTGCCATGGGATCGACTAGGCTCTGGTTGCCGTCTCGCAAATCTGTCGACAGCCATCGGGGCGGGTGGGTGATTGTTTTGCTGGGCCATGCCCTGTCTGGCAGCTTCAATGGCTTAAAGGCCTTGTATTTCTTGGATGGGTCTTTGAGCATGGGCATCTTGGATGTCTGCGGCGTGTTGTAATAGCTGATGACTCACCAGTAGGATGGGTAGTGGTAGTCAAGGCTGGGAGAGAGCAATTGAATTGAATCGAGTTGGGCCTGGGAATGGCAACAAAGTAGTATTAGTTAGTTATTATATTATTACTAACCTAAGCTATGTATGATTCACACCTGGTTGCAAGAAGAAGAAAAAAAAACAAAAAAAAAACCACAAGATGCCGCCGCTCACGTGAACGCATGACGCAGGTGTGAATTGGGCTGACTGTCAATAATATTGGCCGGCTAAGCGAGTGTGGGGATACCCAATCTAGCTAGCGCGAGTCTGACTCAGCACACGCAGGTCCTGCGCGTTAATATAATATAGTGCGCAGAACTAGGAGATAGGTAATAGTTCAAGAGCAATTGAATCAAATCGAGTTGGGCCTGGGAATAGCAACAAAATAATAATTATTTCATTGCTACCTAACCTACCTAGCTATGTGAAAAAAAGATGCCGCCGCTCACGTGAACGCATGACGCAGCGGGGCCACCACCACCTATTATATCCAACCCACTTCTGCCGCCCATTTCATCAAGCCATACCGAGCAAGATTTAATTAATTACTCATCAGGTTGTTGTCAAGCCAGAGGTGCAGAGGGACCAAAAGTCACGCCATGGTGCAAGTATTACATGGGATAGCGAGTGTGTCAGATATATCCTATTATCGTCACCATGGCCACACTTTCACCTACAGCAGTGGCACTCTCAGCCCACAGCAATCAACCTCGTTGCCCCTGACCTCGATGCGGCGTCCAAAGTATACGCTTCCAAATTCATCCACAAACGCCTTGTCTGCCTCGCTCCACGTGTCCAGGCCCAGCCGAGACAGGTCTGCGCGCGCAATCACAAGCCTCTTGCCATCTTCGTCATGGCCGTCGTCGTCGTCGTCGTCGTCGTCGTCGTCGTCATCGTCGCCATTCTCAATCAGCTGTGCCAGCGTCTGGATGAGCTGCGACGATGTTCTGTGAAAGTATGCAATCACTGCCGTTTCCACCGACTGCGAGTACTCGGCGAGATGACCCATGAGCTCGCCATCAATGTCCCGCTCAGCCGTCGTGTATGCGTCTCGCTCACCTGCAGACGCCCACCACATAAAGCCCAGGTAGGCCAGCCGCGACCACGTCACAGGCTCAACCACCGTGTCGTCATACACTTCGTTGAAGTCGTCGTCTGCACGTTTGGCATCCACCTCGTCGCGTGAAAGGAGCGGCGCTGCATCCGACTCGTTGTTGTTGTTGTTGTTGTTGTTGTTGTTGTTGTTGTTGTCGTCGTCGTCGTCGCCTGCATCTTCACCTTGATTGCCCGTGTATGCTGCTTCTGGTGCTGCTTGCTTGCTGTTGCGGTACTTGAATAGCTCTCTGTGCAACAGTCGGTATCGCGCAACATCGCGCTGGCTTGCCTTGATCAAACTCCCATCGCTCGTGCGTATCCGTGGCCAGTGTCGCTGCTGCGAGGGCGCATCGTGTTGACGAGGCATTTCAACAATGACATCGTACAGCTTCGACTTGGTCGCCATGATGGCGTCCGTCGTGCACGCTGCCCAGCCTTCTGCAGCCTCGTTGCCCGGCGTGTGGCCGCCATGTTTGGGGGCTTCAAGTAAGGCTATGTCGTGGACTCCTATCGAGAACAGCGTGGGCAGGCGAAGAAGCGATTCGGTGCCGGGGTTGAGCAGCTCCGAGTCGCGCGGCGAGACGCTCGAGAGAACAGAGACGTTGTATACTGCAGCCACTGTTTAGCCTTGGCCTCCCCATTGCGTGTGGGTACCTGTTATTATATTAATTAGTATACATACCAAACTCGCACATGCGCCTGACTGGCGGCACGCCCACAAAGAGGATCCTCTTCCTCAGCAGCGCCGCCTGTTGCAACCTAAACACCAGCGGCCCAAACACATCCATGTACTGCAGAATCGACAGTGCCGGGTGGTAGGCTGGAAGCTGCGCGTCCTCCTTCCCAACCGCCAGCACCGTCGACATGGCGCGCGCCCTACTATGCCCCCTTTTGCTGTCTTGCCCGGCGCATGTCTGGCCAGTCTGTTGTTGTTCCTGCCAGAATTCTTCCAGAGGCGTCACGGCGTCGCCATCATTCCCGCCAGCAGCCAGCGCAGCCGCAAGCTTCTCCAGCCGCCCCGCAAGCAGCCATCCGCGGCCCAGTCGTCCAAAACCGCCTTCTCGCCTCGCTATTAATATGCCCACAGACACAAAATGGGCATTGCGGCCTTCTGCGCTGGCGTCGCCCCTGGCAAAAGCGCTGAGGCCAGCATAGCCCTCGTGGCTAAAGTAGACCACGTCTGACGGCACCGAATGCAGTCCTGATGGCAACGACTTGTACTCGACGGCGTTTTCAAGCTGAATCTCTGCCACGGTGCGCTTCCATGCAATTGTGTAGCTGCGGCGGCCTAGTGTCAGTAACCTGCTACTTACTGACTTCCACAATTACCTAGCAATAGTACTTGATGACGTACCCAACCTTTTTGTCAAAGCGAATCAAAAAGAGCGCCTCTATTCGCGGCGCTTCGCTGTCGCCAGCATCGTCTTTGCTCGCACTCGAGCCCGTCGATGCAGACATGGTCGTTGTGCGGACAAGCCGCCGTGATAAATTAGTTATCGAGGTTGAGACTGAGCTGCCTTCTTTGCCCAGGTACCGAATTAGTTAACTAACTAATTAATAATAACTACCTAGTTAGTACACTACACTACTCGGTAATTACGCTAACCTCGTGCCCAAGCATCCAATCGCCCTATTATTATTACCCTTTGGCCTTGTCAAAATGAATAGAAACCTAATCTTGCTCTTCATGCACCTGCAGGCCTCAAAACAACATGACACAATTAACAACACATCGAGTCGAATTTCAACCCTCTTCAAGCTTTGTTAGTCAACTACCTGTCCAACTATAACTACCGCAACATACCCTCCAAACTCTCCCCCAGAACCTCCTCAACCATGCCAATCCACCCTTGAGTCTCCCGCTCCACCATCTCATCATCATCCTCTCTGAGCTCACTGATAAACGGCAGCATCTCAGGCAACAGGCCCAACCACTCTTCGCCCAACCTTTGCGTTAGTGCCTGCTCGCACTTCACCGTCGCCAGACGTGTCCATGCTGAATCGCTACGCATACATCGTAGAAGAATCGTGTTCAGCTCGCGGTGGTTATCCAGACTCGACGACG
This sequence comes from Shiraia bambusicola, assembly GCA_028220655.1. Classification (NCBI taxonomy): domain Eukaryota; kingdom Fungi; phylum Ascomycota; class Dothideomycetes; order Pleosporales; family Shiraiaceae; genus Shiraia; species Shiraia bambusicola. Next base: position 96,862 of record SSBG01000036.1, on the reverse strand, counting down.
ACGCCGCCGCCAGCTCGGTAATGGTGGCAATCGCTGTTTCTGCAACCGTGCCCTCCGCATCCTCAATCGTGAGCAGCTTGACCAGCGGCCCGAGTATCGTGCCATAGTGCGAAGGAGCCTGCCAAAACGAATCCTGGTCGTGCTGGAATGCCTTTTGTAACGCTCCAAGCACAGCCTCACGCAGATCCTCGTCGGCGTCATTCTTGGCCAGGTACGCCAGCATCTTCGCCGCGTGCTCAATCACGTAGCTCGAGTAGCTCGTCACAAGTGACTTGAACTTGTCAAAGAAGGCTGCAAGGAACCTGTACAAAGTCACGGCATGCGACGGCTCCCCACTCCTCGGTCCTTCTTGATCCACTAGCTGCGCAAAAAAGGGTCGGAAAGTTGCATCATTCAGCTTCAATACCATGGCCAACGTCGATTCGACCAGTGTCTTGTCCAACTGCTCCATTTCCTCATCGTCGTATTCTTGCTCCTTTTCCAAGCTGATCGTCTCTCGCAGCTTGAACAATTGCAAAAGCAAGCTGAACAGTGCCGAGCTTGATTTGATGAGGCTTGATTTGGATTGCTTATTCACAGTGTAGCGCAATATATCCATATGCTCAAGAGAAGCGCCAAAACCTTGTGACACTGCATGCGGCCATGTAGACTTGACAGCTGCAAACACCTCGTGTCCACCAAGATGCCCCGATGCGCTATGGTAGAAGAAACGGCGGCTTTCATCACAAGTATCGTGCAAATCGGCAGCTGCTGAACGATGGCATAGTCTCAACGCCGTCTCAAGATACTCTCTCGAGAACACGTAGCCAAGCCGCTCAATAATGTTGGACAAGACTGTGTACACGGCATTGTGAAGCGCAGTCTTCTCCTCTGTAATAGCCTGTGAGAGGTATTCAAACGCGGTAGGCAGCAGCGTCGGGAGCAGCGAGATGGCTTCATCTTCTAGCACATCGACGATTGAAGTGAGGCAGAGCAAGGACAGCACGCGAAGCTTGTCATTGCTATGCGATAGTGCTTGAGCACCAGAGATGGTCTGTGCGACCGATGCAACAGCCACCACGTCCTTCTTGCCGAATCGCTCGATGATGCGGTCTATGCAGCTGACAGAAATGATCTTGGCATCCATCTCGTGCGATTGCTGCAGGACCGCCTCAACATTGGGGAGAAATGAAAGAAGTGCCTCAACAGACTGCCGATCATTCTGTACCGCATTCCCTGCTCTCAACTCAACCGACTTGATAGCTGCAATCTGTACATGGCTATCTGCATTTGATAACAGCACCTCTGCAGATTTGACGAGATCTGCTGTGGGCAGCAAATCGAGGCACCTTGCGAGGACACGGCTGCAACTTTCATACAGTTTCGGCGAAGATGTGACCTTCTTCGACAATTGGATTGTCGTTACGACAATGCTGGCAAATACTGCTCGTGGCTTGGCCAGGTCGTCCTTTTTGCGGAATGCCTTGCCAACATGGGCACGTATGCGATCGTCTGTGAATAAATCTCCAAGCGATGCAAGGAGGTCTTTGATTGCCGAGTCCACTTGGGCAGAGCACTTCTCGTTGAGTCCAAAAAGGGTGTCGGACACTTTACGCTTGGGACTGGCTGCGTCGACAACAAGGTCAAGATATCCCTTGAAAGCGTCAAGTGTGTATATCGGGTCAAATACGAGAAGTAGTTCAACGGAAAATCGTCGCTGGCTCTTGCCGTTGTGATATTTATCCGCCAGAAGGGCTAATATGGCAGAGAGAGAGTCCTCCGGGCCCAGCGTTCGTGCAAGCTCCGAGAACAGCTTTAATCTGCGATGTAGAGGGATATGCTCAAAGGCGGCGGTGAAGCTCAGGAGCAAGTCGGATACTCCGCTGAGGAAATTCTTGTGCTTTGAGCGGAGAGACGCTGCCAACTGGGGAACGACTCGTGAGATAGTCTACTAACATCAGCAAAAAAGTATACACCAAAGCTCTCGATTCGAAAACGTACCTTGTCCACAACCTGGGCAGAATAGTCATCCTGCTGACGAAGAAGAGTTGACCCGATAAAAGTGAAAATTGGCATGAGGTTGTGCAACACGAGCTCGGGTACCCAAGAGGCCAGATTGGCAATGAGCAGTAATGCGCTGTTTTGCACTTGGGGGCTGGTCGAGTGCCGAATGCAGTCAATGAGCAAGTCTGCACGCACGGCTGACTGATACTCGGTGGTATCAGATTGTTGCTGATATTGTTAGTCTGGTTAAATAAATATACTTGATGGATTATGCCTACTTTTAAAGTGTCCACAATTGGTACCAAGGAGCCAAGAATCATGCTTTGTAGATATACCAACTCGGAGCCTGATTGTTGTCGAAGAGGTTGAAGTTCCCCAAAGGCGTTGAATAGGCTTCGGAAAAGAGCAGGATGCTGCCCCGGATCTGAGCCCTCAATCAATTCAAGAACGATTGTGAGCTTTCTCAGTAGCTTCTGCATATTGTTTTGCGATGAAAGCTCAATACGAGCCATTTCATTCCTACTGGTTCGGCGTCGCTTCTTCGCTGGTGGACCCTCAGGCATCTGGACGGCGGAGGGTACATTTTCCAGAAATTTTACAAGAGTTATCGAATCGAGCTTGGCGCTTCGCAGTATCTCGAGTGACCGTTCCCGGCTGACTTTGTCAAACTCTTTGTCAAACTCTTTGTCACTCTCGCTAAAGGCCATGTTCAACAAAGCTTGTGCTAGCGAAAGGCGAGGCTCAAATTTCATCGCCGACCAGAGAGCACTTATGCGATCGTACGTGGTATTAACCAGTTCTAATCTTTGCTGACTCAGTGACCCAGAAACCACATCTTGGAGGAACTGGACACTTTTTGCATCTCTGGGCATCAGGACGACAAGATGGCCCTGCTCAGCGTCTTGTAAAGCAAGACTCTCCGAGTCACACAATGCGGTTGCTTCCGACAGTGGAAGGTTTGACCAATTCTGGACCATTGGTAGTATGGTACTAGTGCGAGCTGCATCTGATACTTTTCCTAGGAAATTGAATATGGGCAAAAGACCCAGCCGAACACGTAGGAGAGGTGTGAGGCTGATGTGCTTGGCCAAAAATATCAGGATAGAACTGCGCACCTGCGCCTTTAGGCTCTGCTTAGAATGGTTCTTGGTGGAATTCTGTGATCCTTCCAGCAGATCGCGAATAGCATTTACAGCGAACTTTGAATCCATCACGCTCTCTTCCAAAATAGGGGCGAGAACAGAGGCCAGCAAGCTCGAAATCTCGTCAGGCTTCAACTCTACCAATTTGCTGGATGTCTTTCCATAAAGTCCTGAACCTCCCCAAACTTTGCACTTTGATTCTGGATTAAGTTTCTTCGACAATGCAGCGATGCCTGTAGCTGCTGAACGACGTACTAGTGGCGATGGATCCGTGAGCGCATAAAGAAGGTATGGAACCATGTTTTGTAATTCATGAGCAGCGTCGACTTGGTTGATCATCATCGTTGCGGCTCTCAAGGCTGACGTTCGAACAGGAACAGGTCGAGTACTGCACCATACCCTAGCCAGGAAAGTCAAACTCAAGGTCTTTTGAAGCAGCTCATCTTGACCAAAAGCATCCAATGCTAGAAACTCGTTCACGCGCTTGGCAGATACAGCATCTGCAAAAGCCTCGGCCACCTCCGCAAAGCCTGCACCAGTGTTGGGCTCCCAGAAGCTTTGGAAAGTGATGCTGGGGAGCTGGCCAAGTGGGGAAATTTCTCTTGACTCTTGGTCGCCATCTAGCATGTCGTCGTCCGAGTCCAAAGTGCCAGCCTCGTCAGCTTCCAGTGTTTGCCCATTGCTGATGCCCAATGATACCAGATCAACATCATAGGATTTTGCGGCAGCGCGCATTGTGTCAAGGAAGAAAGGAGTTTCTGCCAATTTAGCAGCGGTTTCAAGCATTTTCCCGTGCTCTTCAGAACCCGACGTGGCATCTCGTATAGTCACAATCAGGGCAGACAGCACTGTTCGAGTGTGGGGCTCAGGGAGAAGACCCGATGCCAGGATTTCGTTAAAAAGGGTCTGTTGTCCATCCGAACGGTGCATGCCACTAAGGGCGCCCAAAGCAGAGCCCAGAGCTAGACGATCCACTCGGCACTGTTTGGACAACGAGGTAAACTTGTGGATCAGCTGTGGGTGTGTCAACAATTTCTTTTCCACTTTGGTTGGCAAACGAGCGTTTGATCGTTGTTCAGCAATTAGAGCTAGGCAGCCAAGGCATGTATCGGGGGATTCTGTGTCTTGTGCCAGCATAACAGCTTCCATCAATCCATCCAAAAGCTTGTCGCCAAGGTCCGCTTTGCTGACTAAAGCAACAGTGATAGCATAGCATGCGACAACAACTTCGGCGCCGTGTTCACCGTGCATACAGCTATTCAGAGTCGGAAGTACCCTCAAAACAAGTCCTTCTGTCTTTTGGGCCTGAATATCGCGTCTCCCAGTACTAGATTGGTCGAGTATACCCAGAATGGCTTCCACCGTGATGCCCGACCAGAATGAAAGCATCAACGGTGCTTGGTGGCCTGCTTGTACCACGCGCACTGTGTAAGCCTGCAAAGCGTCGAAAAACACAGGCGTGTTAATCGCAGTGTAGACGATTGTTCGTCGTGGAGGATTTGTAGGTGATTGGATGTACGGATGGAGAAAGCGTAGCGACGGTGGTGGCTGGCTGGGGAGTATTGAAAGAAGGGCCAGGAACTGAGGACTGCCGTGGTATGGCAAGTACATGAGTGTCAGGCTCTCAGTGTTGTATTCGTGTACACTGAGAGACATTAGCAGCCACAAACTTACCAGAAAGCTAGAAAGCTAGAAAGCTATGCATATATAGATATATCCACAACTGTACGCACCGAAATCGTCTAACCAGCCACTCCAACGCCTTTTGCGCAGGTTTAAGCAGCAGCTTCGACCCCACTAAAGTGATGAAAGCTTCGAGTACGGAATCGAGCTTTTTGTTTTCATTCTTTGTCATCTGTGTCCTGTCCTCGACCTTGCTCTGCTCGCTGAACAAGCTTTTTGCAAACGGCAGAAACCGCGAGTCCAGGGCACAGAGGTCCCGGTAGCCCTCGTAGCATATTAGATATAACGTGTCGAATGACTGCGATGCAGCGGTCTTGGCATCGAACAGAAGCGACTTTGCATGTGCTGATTTCTGCGCCTTGAGATCAAGCTGGTGGGTGCTCGAGGCTGCGATGGCAGCAAGCTGCTTTTGGAGGGCTGATGCCATGGTGGGAGAGTTTTGGTGCAAGTGATGGCGGTCGCAATGATTTCAATGGTTATTTTCGGGTTGTCTTGAAAGCCATCGGACGCAGCAAAAGGCGTGAGAGTTGTCGTGGCTGACGTTGATAAGGTTGGCAGTGAAGTGGTCGTACTTTCTCTCAACTTTTTCATGGCCCGTGCGCCGGGCGCTAACCCGTAGGAGTTAGTGGGTGAATAATGCCCACTCCACCCAATCACCGCAATGCATTTGCGGACTTCCGACCTCTCGACATCGGACCTCTCGACATCGCATGCCGTACATCTTCCATCTACTTCCATCTTCCCGTCTCCCCTTTTGTGCTTGATGTTCCCCCCATGGACAAATGACGTCGAACGTGCCCAAGTTTGCAAGCTTTCGACCCAAACCTGCACCAGCTCCTGAACCACCCAAGCAACCACAACAAGGGTCCAAACCAGAGAAGCATTCCAAAGACAGAGCACGTGACGAGAGAAAGTCATCACCACCACTCGCTAAGAGGCGGAAGCTTGATGACAACGGCTCTTTGCCAAAGCAATATTTCAGCGACCGGAGAGGCGACCCTGACATTGCGCGATACGGGACACCAAATCGCTACCATGTTCCGGTATATCGGAGGTCAGGCTACGGCCATGTCCTAGGTTTAGACCAGAGCCAAAAGATTGACCGAGACAACTCTTCTGATAAAAGTATCTCCATCACGCCAGCAACGCGCCAGCGTCAAGAACGATTGCTAGCAAGTAAGCATATCAGAAGAGATGGTAGCCGCAACGTGCAATTTATCAGAGCCAATCAACCGCCCTCGGCGCCACCAGGGGATTTTATTCCATTATCGAAAATGCGGGGAAACTCCCAAGAAGACAGCGGTGATGAGGCAGAGCAAGCTTTAGATTACCGGGGCATCGAACGACGACGTGGTTCGCCAGCCCTGCCAAGTCCTGACGTACAACTGGAGTCTGATCATGATACGCCTTTGCATATGGGGGCAGAAGCTGTCAAAACGAACGCAGAGCTCGTGCGAAGAACACGAGAATCTCCAGGGGATATCGAGGTATGGCTAAGCTTAGTAGCCCACCAAGAGGCAATTGTGAGATACGATCGACCATCTGAGCAAGAGCTGAACGAGTCTGAGCGAAAGCAGCTGGCGGAAGCGCGCATTTCCATACTTGGAGAAGCTTTGAAGCGGAGTGGTAGCAATGAGTTTAACCAGGTCAAACTTTATCTGGTTCAGCTGTCAGAGTATCGACATGCTCTAAACGAGGCAAAATTGGCCAGCAAGTGGAGGGAGATTATTTCGAAATTTCCCCACTCAGCCCAACTATGGCTTCCCTTCCTCGACTACAATCAATCTAGCTTCCACAGTTTCAAGTACGAGACGTGCCGTACTAGCTTTAAGCAGTGTTTCACAGACATTAGCACCGCCTCTGAAAAACCTCTGGCAGAAACTATGCTACATGTCCTTGTACGCGCGACAGTCATGATGCAGCAAGCAGGCTACCAGGAACTGGCTCTAGCCATATGGCAGGCTCTATTAGAGTTTCACCTACAACGGCCCGATTTTAAAGACGAATTGCCAGAGGAGATATTGAGCAGGTTTGAAGAGTTTTGGGAAAGCGAGGTACCACGCATCGGCGAACCAGAGGCAAAAGGCTGGAAGGATTTCGACTCAGACCAGGCTCCTCCACCATGCCCACCACCGTTGCTACCCGTCGATTCAGCCGCTGGGTTGACGCAATTCTATACACGCGAAAGAGATTGTTCTGTCAAACTGCGATTTCCTGGTCGTACTACCGACGATGTTGGGGAAGACGACGCCTTCCATACCATATTCTTCAGCGATATTGAAGAATATCTGTCTATTCTTCCTAATAATTTATCTTCCTCGCTCATCGTAGAGGCATTCCTGTGTTTTTGCGGTCTTCCTCAACCGAGTCAAATCGCATTACACCAGAGAGCATGGTGTTCAGATCCATTTCTGCAGAAGCGATGCTTGAAAACGCCGGAACCCGATCAATTGAGCAACCTACTCTCTCAAGCATTCGAGAAATTTATGAAGTGCCCATTGCAAAGCTTCCAGATGTCTCATGATCTCCTTTTCAAGCAAAATTTCTCATGTGAGGAAGTCGGGCTTAATTCGGATGTGATAAGACGTATTCTCAGGACCGTCGCTTTCGAGCCAGCCAGTGATACAGTACTTGGCGAGTATTTGATCGCGTTCCAAGCTCACTTTTCGCCAGACGATGCCTTCAAAGTTGCAAAACAACTACTCAAGAAACGCCCTTCGAGTCTGCGCCTCTACAATGCTTACGGGATCGTCGAAGCACACCGTGGCAATCTCGAGAAAGCAGATCAGGTGTTCAGCATAGCTCTCTCCATGGGCAGTGCTGATACAGTGTCCATTGCAGAAAGATTACAACTATTCGAGAGCTGGGTATGGTCAGCACTCCACCATCGAAGCCAAATCGATACCTTGTGGAGATTGGTCTCTTATCGAAACCAAATTAATCGACCAAGCGAATCTCAAGAGCGGCCGAGCGAAATCATGCTAATTCAGACTCGAAACGATCTGAGTGAAGTCTGTGAGCAAGCCTTGCTTCGACACGACTACATGTCCGCCATTATTAGCGCCTCACTACTGGCAATCCTCTCATATATATCAAACGGCTCTGATGTACAAGCTGCTCTTGCGGCATATCAGAATCTGAACATATGGTTCAAATCGCACAAACTCTTCAACTCGCCGTACGCAGAACTACACGCCCAGAAAGTAGCTCAATTCCTCCATTTCCACGCCAACCATGCTCCGATTGTAAAGCCCTCTTTGATTCGCGATACTCTGGAACCACTGATTTCACAAGTCCCTCAAAATACCATTCTTCTTGCGCTCTATGCAGCCAACGAAGCCCGCTTCTCTATCGACGACCGCGTACGTTGCATCATGCATCAAAATGCGCTACAAGTCTCGGAAACAACAAGTGTTGCAGGGTGGTCGTTCGCAATCCACTACGAGACCTCCCGAGGAAGCATGGCTGGCTCAACATCGCATTCCATCCGCGCCCTGTACAAGCGCGCTACCAAGTCTGATGCATCTGGCGCACATTGCCCGGCGTTATGGACGCCGTACCTGGGTTTTGAATTGGACGGGTTGCGGCGGGCCAAGGCAACGGGTGTAGATAAGCGCCCTCGCAAAGATGGCAAGAGAAGTTGGGAAAGTAGAGTTGACGAAGCGGTGTCTAGGGTCAAGGAAACATTTTTCGCGGGCCTGCGCGCCTTGCCTTGGTGCAAAGACTTTGTTATGCTGGCTTTTTCTGATGCCAAGGGTGTTTTTACAGAAGAGGAGTTGTGGAAGATTTATCGCGTTATGCAGGAGAAGGAGTTGAGACTGTATGTAGAGCTTGATGAGCCTGTGTGATGGGTCATTTATTCTCAATACTGTTAGGCCTTTGTATGCTGTTCAAAATATAGCTGAGCGAAAGGGAAGCGTTGCATTTAGTATCCTCTGTCGTTCGATAGCGAACGCAAAGCTTATCTAAGCAATAGAGCGTGACCACAACAAGTCCTCTACCTACCCAGACACAGGCCAAAGTCAAAAATAGTGAAGGGTCAGTGTCTCTAAGCTTCTGTCGTTGTTTTCACTAGAAGTGAAGTTCTTGTCATTATCCTCTTGATGATCATTTATAATGTGCCGAGACTGTCGAGTCATGAGGGCTCCACGCTCTTTGCTCTCTCATCTCTCTCGTCAGACTCTAAGTGCTTTACATGCTTTTCAAAAGCTTCTTCCTCACGAAAACTACGCGATCTAAGCCAGTCTGATTGCTGATTTCCAGTTCTCTCGGAACCTCTTAGCAGCTGATGCCATATTCGACGACTGAAAATGCTGGCGGAAACGTGAAGCGGACGTGAATTGTTGTTACCTAGGGAGTAAACTGTACTTGTGAAGGTATATAAGTGATTGGAGAGGGCTGAATGCCTAAATAGCTACTATCTAAACTATTGGCATAGTTCCGTTACTTAGGTAGCGACTCCTGGAACGGCCCATCACCCAAACTCTCTGTTCAAAATTGTAAAGCGTCCCCAAATATAGATCGTAGGTAACCCTAGACAAAGCTTAACGAATTATCGCGTTGAATTTTGCTCAGCCCTAGGTACGCTGATATTGTGCCGTGGCCATGTGGCCCGCCACATGTGCCTAGTATGAGGAGAGTGAAGGAGTAGGGTTCAACACCCAAGAGGGGTTTCAGGGGTTGTGGTGTTTGGGCTTCAACAGCTCCACTTCTGGTCTATAAAAAGATGAGATGGTCCTCTATGAGGACCATATCCTCTTCAGCAGACAAGTCTCCCTAAGTTTCAAGAGAATAATAGTCATTTTTCAAGCTCTGTCTCCTCACTTTCACCCAATGGACCTAACCTACCACATGGAGAATCGAGTTACCACACTCCACTCAACAGCACAATATTAGTCAAACTCTAGCCGAGGTTCAAGTTAACTCACAGAGACGCTATAACTAGTATCATGATTATCCATTAGAAGTTATCGGCTAGAGTTAACTACCACAATAGTTGACCAGCTTAGCCCGGAGCTTTCCTGTTTGAACATGGGTTGACTAATAAAAAGACCTATATACATACCGCTTTGAGACCCATGTCAGACTTGACACATATAAGAAGCTTTCTTATGTACTTCTTATGTACACATATAGATGGCTAGGAAGATCACGTGACAATATCACGTGATCCTTGTATACATGTCTCCATTACAATATAGATAGTGGAACCATAGAGCGAGTAAACACTACTTTCAGTGCCCGTAAGTGAAAGAGTAGTCCGACGTTAAACTATATGATTCAATAGAGAGAAAGAATCGAGTACAGGCATCCATGAATACGCAATTTATTACTTGGAACCCGTGGCACATCCTAAACATCTAAATTGAGATTTCAATGTTATAGTCAAACGCCACGTTTATTCCTCGACTGACCAATCTGGTGTAAAAAAAAAATTTCGCGCATCACATCCAACCGATTCAGAAACTTTCCATAGACAATCCAACGTATGGTTGATACGATGACAAAGCCATGCTCAGCAGGAAAAGTACCAACTACCCGGACACTTGTCCGACATTTGAGCCATTACCGCAATCCAGGCTCTACACAGTCAGCCGCAGCTGGAGTGGAGACGAGTCGACTCTGTACAGGGCACGAAGACCGCTACGTCGGGTGGAGTAAATGTTATCACGGGCAAAGGCAATTACGGACCGTCCCGCAAGTCTAGGTATAATTACTGGCATTGACACGTTGGATTCATGTATGCATGATAGTGGGTGCAGGTAGCACGACGTACCATTGCCGGGAATACTTATATGCAGTGCAGTTAAGAGAATGTAACATGAAGTTTGGGATTTTTGATATGCGGAGAGTTTGTACTTGGGTGAGCTGCACAGAGTCCAGAACGGACGAGTGTTATTAATGAGTACCTGTTTAGAGGCCCGTTTGAGACTTTTCATACTTCTTTATGTGGCTTCAGGTGGGGTGAGCAGGGGACTGCTGATAACTATGCTTGATACTTGACTGATCGCGTCTCACTTGCATGTACCTAATGTTAATTTCCACAAGTTCGATGGAGCCCAACCCGAGTGCGAGAGAGAAGGAAACATACGTCCGCGGCCACAAAGAGAAGGACGTGACGACGCCACGTTGGCGAAACATCGCATGCATTTGCGTGAAGCTGAAGCCGCGTAACAAGGCCACGAAAATCAAAGTACTGAGAGAACTTTTGGCCTGCATGTCCTATCGTTTTGCCTTATCGCGCTTTCTAAATCAGGATACTCACCAACACCAAATAAGAAATGTTGTCTCTTGTCACTGTTTTATCGTGAATTAGATCTATTTTTGCATAGTAAACTCCATTTGACTTCTTCCCACCATCTAGGCTATGCAAGCTCTATCCATGCAGGATCATAACTCAAGATGATTCGAGTCGGTAGCATGATAATAGTAATCAGAAGCAAAAGTCCTCTTGCCGCCAAACCCGTTGGAAAGCATAGAGACCAGAGTATCCTTGAACAAATTCTATTGATATCTAATGGGCCAAAAGTCGGCTGACTATATAGATGGGCGCGGGCAAGGAAGCCGAGAGATGGCTTCAAGAGCCCATGTGAGCGGGTTGACTACCCGTTGGGATCGATTTGAAGAGCCGCTCAGTAATCAATTGAGATCTCCAACGAGCGCTCAATGCTCTTTGGAACGATATACAACGATCATTTGGGCGATCTCCAAGCTCAAGTTTGAGTGGGGCGATCCATCAACCCATAATGGGAGCTCTGTTACAACACATAATTAGTAAAGAGCAGATTCCTGCAGCATTACTATTGACGAAATTTTTTTGAGACACCAGCTCTGGTCGAGATCCTTGCATACATGTTCCAATCATGATACATAAAGACTTCGGGCGGTCTCACATCCTATTGCTATATATACCGCTCCTTAGACACCTAGCTCATGATGTAGGAGCTGAGTTTGCGATGCAGATTTTGCCATTGGTAAAGTGGATGATCCTTGAAAAGTATCTGCCAGTGACCTCCGCTGTGTACACAATGCAGAATCACATTTATTACTCAACAGTATGTTTGTCTTGCCTATGGCGGCCTAGTGCTTGCTTGTTTTTCGGCCCAAGAGACTACTGATCTCGATGTCTGCAATCTGTTGAAGTGCTATTAGTTAGTTACACAAGTCTGACAGCTCCACGTTACACTAAGAATCGTATCTAGTCAATTTCGTCACGGGCCATTCAGCCAAAGGCCGTGGTTCTACGGCAAGGACTTCAGTTTTTGGACTTGGGAGTCATACGTAGAGCTTTGGTGTGCCAGGATTCAGGAGTTAGAGCAGCTGAATGAGATTGCTTTCTTCGAATGCGAGTATTTGCCCAACGAGGAGGAGTTAAGCTTGCCACGAAGATCTCTTATTTGATTTGTCTCAGATATCGCTGGTATGCCCGAGGAAGTACACTCTGCAGCAATCTCGATTGCAGTAGTACTGCAGCCGTTGTGTCACAGAAGGTGAAGGGTCATTTCGCCGAGGGCTTATGATGACCGAGAATGCCGGATCATCAATACACAAAAGCATAGTTTGAACATAGAACATCTCTCATTGGTAAGCTACAACAGTCCCATCGATGATCAATTGCTTCTTTGACATTGTGATGATGCGCCTGGGCAACCTTGGAAGGTCAAATCTTGCTGAAGTAGGTATGTATGAACCAAGCTAGATAATAATGTAATTCACGTGCATTAGTTAGCCTGAACCTTCTCACTATGGCATTCGACCAAGCGCTCTGGCCTTTTCCTCCGTACGTTGATTACAAACCTTGTGCTATAATCTAGATCGTCGATCGGGTACCTAGCCGCGCCAAATCCTTCGCTTAGCAGCAGCATTTCCAGTTCGCGTAGAGCGGGTGCACGATAAGCGAAAGCGGGAAACATTCATGGTAGTACAGGTCCTTACAAAAGATGATTCAGCATCAACCAAGGGCGAGAACGACGTAGCATATATTCGGTATTTACACATTACCATTAAACAATTACGATCTACCTGCTAATTTGCTGTTCTGTGCCAGACAGAAGGGGGCTTCAAGGTTTATAATAATCCTTGCTGGTGCATATCGATAAACATTTCTTCCAAAGCCTCGTGCGTGTTCTTAACCTGATACCCTAGCTCGCCTAGCTTCTTCACCAGTTTGGTCGTATCGAAGATGGGGTTACAGCGTGGCGCTTTCAAAACCGCCTTTTGATCTTCGAGTTCAAAGTTTTCCCAGTCGAGTGAAGGGCGGACATGCTTCTTAGCGAGTGAGAGAATTTCGTTATTGGTGAATGGCTGAGGACTGATCTGTATCGAGATATTGTTAGTTGGTGATCTGGTACAGCAGCACTTCTGCACTTACAAGATTGTAAATACCAGTTTCCTTGTGATTAGAGAGAAGAATAGCGCCAGGCAAAAGATCGTGAAGCACGGTGCCAGACTGCAGTGACACATTAATTAGACAATGACGCAGCACTCATAGAGCCATCATAAACTTACAGCCGCGATATTAAGAATTTTCTTATACATGAAAAGCTTTGTAAGAAGGTTATTCTCGTCCAAATCTGCAGAAATTGGTGCCCGGATCCGAAGCAAAAGCACATTTGGGTAATGTTTAATAGCCTGTACAAGCATTAGTAATCAAAGGGAGGAGTTGATGGACAATCACATACGTTCTCGCTTAGAAGTCTAGTATGGGAATAGAATGAATCGGCATAAAAAGGATCGTCTGCTTCGGTGAAGCGATGAATTCCAGCGGGATGGTCAGCGTCGTGTTCGAAGATGCATGCCGAGCCAAAATGGGTGATATGTATGTTGTGCAGAAAGCAGCAGTCGACTAGGTTCATAACGCCCAAGATGTTGGACCTAGCAGTTTCGACCTTGTTGTCTTCGCACCAATCGGCATTGGGAAGGCCACGTAGTCCAGCGAAATTCATAACGCGACCGGGAGCATATCTTTGCAGATCACTGAGGTGATGTTAGCTCTGAACAAATACACCGCGCAAGTGAAGTGTTTTTCGACAAAACACAGTGAAGATTAAAGCCTCACCCCATAACCTCATTTCGGTTCTCTAGTCTTGCAAAGGAAGTAGCGACTGTTCTTCCGTCTCTCCTCAATAGCTCCTTGACCTGCGAAGCAATCCAGCCATTTCCTACTAGATGGTCAGTTTTGTTGATGGCGTTGCGATATTCTTCTCAATCTTGCTACATACCAAAAAGGAGAAAGTCCACCGAAGTATTGCGAGCAACCATAGCTTTAATTGAGTCGAAGTCGTATCTTGATGTTGAGTTGTCGGAAAAGTGCGCTTTTTTTTTGTGTGGAGAGCTGCAAAGAGTGTCGAATTGCTCACCACTTATTAGATTTGTCTGATTCTACGAGGGAGAAGCGACCCTATTTTATCGTCAAGTTCTTGCTTCTATTTACAAACATTACCAAAATAGGCAGATCGTGATACGTATAGATTAGGTTTCTGAGCCTCGGGCAGAGTTGACTTCGTGATGCATTCTTACTCCGAAATCTGACCGACGCCTACTACATAACAATTGCTCACGTTCTCAAGATGTTCGCACCATGATCGGAGATTCATATAATCTCTGTAATTGAGGTGATGACTGTCAGTAGTGATTGGTCTCGCAGATTCACGACCTTGCGGGTTTCCCTCGCGCTTCTCCTTGATGACTACACGGAGAAATCGTCGATGAACCTCTCGACTATTGAACATCTCATAAGCTATCTCAAAAAGAGTACTATCTAGAAGTATTAGGAAGATTCCATGAGATCTTGAGATGTAGCTATGGTTGTGATGATGGCTGTTCCAAGCATCGTTCAGTGTACATGCTAAACTGCAGCTTTTAGGTAGCATGATAGTTTGCAAATTGGACAAACACCACACGATCTACATAATGACTCATGAAAAAGAGAAATATACCGCGCATTGACCTAGTTCTGGAATTTCGATTGAGATCTGACGTTGAATGACGATGGTCAAAATCCAATCATTGCTTTAGATCACAATGACGTGCATATGTCGATTAAACAGGAAAGTTTTACGTGAACCCAGTACAAATTCGGATTTATTATGCTAAGCGGTAATTAAAGTATTCCACTAATCGTGACATTTTCGGGACAAGGTCGGTTGGTCGTAGTGTTTCCAGTGCAATGGCTATATCCTGCACAAGCGTTGCCGGCCGAAAAACCTCCGCAGACTACTATCAAAACATAATCAACACTGGTGATTGTGCATCTGGAAGTTCTACCACGATCGCACCTGTCATGATGAGACCTGAATATGATGCACGTTGTGTCAGCACCTCACAAATCCAAATATATACCCCTCGGATTTGCCTCCAAGAAAGTCATCAACCAGCTTTGCCTCGCACTTTGCTTTCACAATCAAGACTCGGGCTTGCTGACCAAAACTCGCACTTTGCAATTCTACCTAAGCGCAAAGCTGGCTTCGGCCATTTGTCTCTTCATCTCTATTACGAACAAACCAAAATCTCAAAATGGGCATCAGCAACATTCAAACTACCTTCAAGGTCGACATTGCCGAGCAAACCCCACCTGATACCCCCAAGTGGACTGACAAAACATTCTCCTTCCCAGTACAGGCGAACAATGACAATGACGCCTTGAAACTTATTGGAACCACTAAATTCGAGCCAAGAAACGACATCAACAACATCCTAATCACCGGAGGCGCAGGCTTCATCGGAAGCTGGGTAGCCAGACACCTAACCATCCAATACCCCCACTACACCATAATCTGCGTCGACAAACTAGACCACGTCTCCTCCCCCTCCAACATAAGCTGTCTCCAAGCCTTTCCAAACTTCAAATTCGTCCACGCCGACATCCTCACCCCCGGCGCCATGGATCAAGTCCTCGCAGAGCATAGTATAGATTGCATAATGCACTTCGCCGCCAACTCGCACGTCCAAACTTCCTTCCACGACCAACACAGCTTCACTGTGAATAACGTCATAGCAACGCAAATGCTCCTAGACGCTGCTCGCAAACACGCCCGCATCACCCGCTTCATCCACGTAAGCACAGACGAAGTCTATGGTGAAATCAACGAAGACTTTGCAGACGAGACTACGCGATTCCTACCGACGAATCCGTATGCTGCGTCCAAGGCTGCGGCGGAAATGTACGTGCATGCGTATTACAAGTCGTTTGGCATCCCTGTGGTGATTGTTCGGAGTAATAATGTTTATGGACCTTGTCAGTATCCTGAGAAGATTATCCCGAGGTTTTACGCTCTGTTGGCTGCGGGAAGGGATCTTACTGTTCAGGGAACGGGGCGAAATAGGCGGCGGTATCTTTATGGGGGGGATGCGGCTGAGGGGTTTGATACTGTGCTTCATAGGGGCGTTGTTGGGGAGGCGTATAATATCGAGTCGGGGGATGGAATTAGTAATATTGATGTTGCGGTACGCATGCTTGGGCTTTTTGGGTATGATGCTGATAAAGAGGATGGGAGGAGGATTCATTGGGTTGAGGATAGGCCGTTTAATGATTTTGATTATCGGGTTGATGGGTCGAAACTTCGGGCGCTTGGGTGGAGGCAGAGGACCGGGTTTGAAGAGGGGTTGAAGGCTACGGTTGAGTGGTATGGGAATCATCTTGATTCGTGGTGGGCAGCTGATACGGCTGAGGAGGTTTGTTCAAGTACAGCTGTTGCTGATGCGAAGAGGGAAGAATTGCAACTACGTCATGCAGTTTACAAGGCGCTTGAGACGCCTTCATAGGCGGATACCAGCAAACTCTTCGCAAAAGCGGTTCTCACATACCCTCGATCACGGATACGGATCGCGGGGGGGGGGGGGGG
>SSBG01000036.1:27082-79096 GCA_028220655.1 Shiraia bambusicola | reverse complement strand
AGGCGTATAATATCGAGTCGGGGGATGGAATTAGTAATATTGATGTTGCGGTACGCATGCTTGGGCTTTTTGGGTATGATGCTGATAAAGAGGATGGGAGGAGGATTCATTGGGTTGAGGATAGGCCGTTTAATGATTTTGATTATCGGGTTGATGGGTCGAAACTTCGGGCGCTTGGGTGGAGGCAGAGGACCGGGTTTGAAGAGGGGTTGAAGGCTACGGTTGAGTGGTATGGGAATCATCTTGATTCGTGGTGGGCAGCTGATACGGCTGAGGAGGTTTGTTCAAGTACAGCTGTTGCTGATGCGAAGAGGGAAGAATTGCAACTACGTCATGCAGTTTACAAGGCGCTTGAGACGCCTTCATAGGCGGATACCAGCAAACTCTTCGCAAAAGCGGTTCTCACATACCCTCGATCACGGATACGGATCGCGGGGGGGGGGGGGGGTTTGGATTTTATATACCACACAGCCTCAAAGTTTTACAAACAAAAAGAAGATTCAAACATGTCCCCAAAACCCCACTGTTCGACATTCCCCGAAACACCAACAAGCAACCACCCCTCCAAAGCCCAAGCAAAACACACCCACCCACCAACCATAAAAGCTGACCTCATGCTTAGACATACCAAACTCCCCAACCAGCCTTCCTCAAAAAACATGTGATCCCAATCGCGATGTCAAGTCTCTCCACTCCTCACGCTCACGCATGCAGTCTACCTAGACGTGCATGCATATTACACGTCTTTCCAAACCCACTTGTACACACGTATGAATGACATCAGAATACAACGTCATATGGACTGCTTACCAGTAATCGAAAGCCCCAAGTGGACGTGTGGTTAGCTAGTCAGTGGGGGGGTGTTTGGGGGTTGAGTATTGTATGTATGTAGACTATGCTTATGAAAGTCTAGGCGTGGTGTGATATTGGTTCAAGAGGGAGTGTTGTATGTGTGTATGGAGATGGGAGCATGTTGACGGGATTATGGTATGTTTAGTCAGCGTGGGTGGGTTTGTGTCTTGGGGGTTTGGATTGTTGTGAGGTTGATATTGGGGGGCATTGGGATGTGATGAAAAGTGATAGTTAACTGCCTATCTATTGTTGCAAGATCCGATTACAATTTGGAAAACGCTACATGCAAATCCATTTCTGGAAAGAGTAAACCGCTCAAAGAAAGGTACTTGTAAGCGTGTAAGAACTCATAATGGAGGAGGCATTGTATAATATTCGAAAGAAGTAGCATTACAAGGAAAAAAAGCTCATTCATTATTATCAAGTATATAATACATAACAAATCAAACCTCCCAACAACCCTCCATCCTCAGAAATTCAATTCAATCCATCAAACCACCTACCCCAGCTTTCTATTCCACCCCCACCAACAACTCACTCTTCCCCGCCAACAACCCGCCAAACTCTGCAATCGACGGACTCTGCAGAATATCAAAAATACTCACCTTGGCCCGTAGACTATTACTTGCCAGCCAATTTCTCAGCTCAACGGCAACAAGCGAATCAACGCCATAGCTACTCAGCGTGCGGCCTGGATCGATATCCCTTGCGTCAATGTTGAATATGGCTGCCATTTTGCCAGCCACGGCGTCAATAATGAGGAGCGTTGCAGCTTCCCTTGTAATACTGCTAGTTGCCGCAGCAAGAGCAAGTTCAGCGATACTATCTTTTGCGCCCGACGAGTCGACGTCAGCGGCCTGCGAACCTACGCGCTGGGTTGCGAGACGGAGTGTGCCGAAGCGGCGGTCTGCTTTGGTTACGGAGCCGTCGGGGAGGGAGTCGTAGGTTGATAGGCCGACAATGATTTGGCTTGCTGCTGCTGAGGTACGCATGGGGTTACGGATGGCTGCTTCCACGAGGTCCATGACGGTGTCTATGTGGGCTGATGTGAGACCTACTTTGGCGATACGTTTCACGACGTCGGTTTCAGCGTCGCCTTGTTGGGCCATCCATCCTACTCCTTCGATGGCGGTGAGGCTGAGGGTTACGGCGGGTAGCCCGCGGGTGGTACGGTGGCGGGCGAGGGCGTCTTGAAAGGTGTTGCCGGCTGCATAGTGGGCTTGGGATGGGTGGCCTGGTATGCCGATTGCTGAAGACAGTTGGATAAAGAAGTCGAGCGAGGAGAGGTGTTTGTGTGCGTTGATACTGCTGTCGAGCTTAACGCGGATGCCACTCTGCCAGACATCGTAGGACATGTTCTCGAGGATGGAGTTCTAATTGACAAATTAACTATTTAAGATTCTTAGAAAAAGAAAATCTATATGATATAGTCACGTACCTTGAGCAACATGGCGGCGTTGATGACACCTCGAATCGGCGGCATGCTAGTTGCGACTTCGGCCAGGAGATTAACAAACTGCTGCTCCTCGCCCATATCGCAGGAGCGGATTTGCAGGTTACAACCATCAGCAGCAGCCATTGCTTTCAGTCCAGGCACGTCAGCACTGCTCGCTGCGTTTCTAGACACAATCAGTAGATTTTGGGCCCCATGCTCCATCATCCAGGCGGCGATATTCTGCCCTATTCCACCCATGCCACCAATGATGAGATAGGTAGCATCTGAGCTGCCCATGCAGAGCGAACCAGGTTCCATGGCTTCCTCGCTCTGGAGCTCAGGATAAGATCGAGGCACATGTACCACGCCATCTTTGACCGAGTACTCCCAATCATGATCTGCAGAGTGATTGCTAGAATGGAAAGTTCGCTTGTAAATATCGACAATGTGATCAATCTTGTCATCAGTCCAAGGATTTCCATCTGCAGTCTTTGCGAAGTCAAGGTGTACGCATCGTTTTCCAGCATCTTCTTGCCTCAAAACCCGCAGAAGACCACTTGTAGCGCCAATCAATGGCTCGTCAACATCTACAAGGCCACCGCTACTCAGCCACAAGATGTTTTGTGCCGTGGCGAGAAGAGTCTTCAAGGAATCAAAAGAAGCTCGATCGAGGTTCGATACGAATGGGTTTGCCAGCTCTGGACTGAAGATGTATACCGCCTCGGCCGAGTCTTTGGCATCATGGAGACTCTTGACAGTGAAATCGGCTCCTGTTTGAGCCCTGATCGTATCACCTAGCTTGCTCGGCCACTTCTCAGGACAAGCCTCTCCAGCATGAACAAGTATGACGGATAATGGGAAAGATCCGCCAGTGATATTCTTCTCAGCCATAATAAGGCTGGATGATTGGAAGCGAGCATCGTTGCTGTCACCAGCTTCGAGTTGCACTCCAGAGAAGCCAGTCTCGCGAAGGATATCGTCCCAAGCCTTCAACGAGATGCTTAGGCTTTGATTTGGCAGGATACCAAATATAAGCTTGTGGTCGATTTGTTGTTGAGTAGTTTCCACCAAGACAAGCTTACCCCCAGGCTTGAGCAGTTTGTGTATGCTTTCCAGCGCTGCACGACGATTATTAATCCTGTGGAAAGTCTGAGAAGCAACTATCAAGTCGTAGCTTTCGAGCGCCATGTCCTGCTCCTTGGCGTCCTTTTCGATATCAAACTGCTTGAAGTCGAGGAGATCTTGCCAAGCGGCGAGCTTGGGCGCAACAGCGTCAAATGCATCGTCACTGGTATCGGTAAAGTCATACTTCCCAAGCACAGTCCTCGTGCCATTCCCATCTCGCCCAGCTCCAAAAGCCTCGAGAACGGCTTTCGTCGCTGCGCCTGTGCCTGCACCAAGCTCGAGCACATGTGCGCCGGGGTGAGAAATAGCCAGCTTCTCAACAAGCAGAGTGAGCTGCTTGTAAGAGACCGTCTCTAGCCTCGAATTGTTGGCAAAGTACTGACTGAAATGATTGTCCTTGTTGACCAACTCCACAGGGTCGACTTCGCCACAGAGAATATGGGGTAATTGCCGTCCTACACGGACAAGTAGCCGAGCTGCAGCCGTGTCTTTCGCGTTGACTTCGTCGGCAAGCAATGCCTTTACACCTGGGCTAGCACGTGCCCAAGTATTACTACGCCGACCAAGCTCACCGCTCGCTGCTGCTGCTACCATACTCATCATCCAGTCGAAATAGGCTGCGTGAGCGGAACTCACACTCCCGGGTGAGTCGCTCAATTCCTTCACAGCATCATGAATGAAGTGGAAGGCAACACGCTGAACTTTGCGCTCAAAGTCGCTGAGCTTAGCATTCTCGGGCTTGACCCTCAACTGCTCCTTCAAAGCAGAAGGAATTGTGGAAGCCAGATCAGCCTCCCATTCAAGCCTTGACAGAATGCCTGGCTTCTCCTCAGATTCATCGTCGTCTCGAGGAATGGCTTGAGCGACAAAATGATCAACTAGCAGAGAGACTTTGCCAGCCTCGCCGCTATTGGTAACAGAAATAGTAGAATCGAAACCATTAGTGCCAACCCTATGCATATGTGAGAGACACTTGATGTCATTACCACCCTTTCGATGGAGATTGGTGTGAATAGTGATGCCCTTGAATTTTCGAGGAACAATAGTGAATGCATCGCGGATCTTCTTTGGTACGCCATTGTACGCCGCAATGAAGATACCGTCAAGGGTGGTGGGATGAACGACATAGTCGTGAACTTCTTCTACAACATCTTTGATCGTGATGTCTGTGATGGCCTTGTCACGTGCAGTTGCAATGTTCGTGATAGGGCGGAATGTAGAGCCGTGAAACATGCTCATCTTACGCAAATCTGCCCACAGCGTTTCAGGGTCCACAGTAAGAGGTTTGACACCTGGGTGGAAGAAGTCGCTAGCGTGAAGAGTGGCCAGAGAAGCTTTCTCAGTCTCAGCTCTGATGAATCCAGTACAGTTGACAGTCCAGGTATTGGAAAGAGTGAGAGACGATACAGTGTACTCGTATCCACCATTCTTAGGGTGCATATTGAGCTGCACTTCCACACCCGCCTCTGGCACTGTCAAAGCGTTCAATACCTCGATATCCTTGAGTTCGAAAGACGTGATTGCGGCGTCTGGGCCAGCCAACAACTTGGTAGCTTCGATCGCCATTGCAACGTAGCCAGCACCAGGAACCACGACGTAGCCTTGAATCTGGTGGTCATTCAGCCAAGAGATGTCAGTGAGACGGAGAAAGTTACGCCATGTTGGCGAGAGCCCGTTATCGCCAGGAAGAAGACTTCCCAATAACTCATGAGGTGGGAACTTCTTGTTTCGCAGCTCCTTACTGATGCTTGACTCCACCCAGTAGCGTGTGCTGTGGTTCCATGCATACGTGGGCAAATCGTGCACAAAGGCTTGCTTCGCTCCTGTGGGTGAATTGACTGCATGTAACGATACATCGCAGCCGTGTCCCAAAAGATCAGCTGCAACGTTTTGCATCGTCTCGACTGCATCAATATTGCGCGAGAGTGTAGAGAGATAAGGAATTTCACGGCCTTTGAGCATCTGCCTTATCGGTCCAGCAAGAGTCCCATGAGCTCCAATTTCGACAATAACATCGACCTGCGGGGTTCCATTTTCGTCAAAACACATTTCCTGAAATGCTTGACTGAATAGTACAGGCTGGGTCAGGTTGTGAACAAAATACTCTGGCCTAAGCATCTTTTCCGCAGTGATTATTTTGCCAATAACGGGCGAAGCATATCGGTACTTGGACGCCCAATTCTCAGAAAGCTTGCTAGCAATGGTTTCCCTCAATCGATCGGTGTACTCTTTTGCCAAGAGTTGCATGTGGTGTGAATGGTAAGCGAGTGGCACCTTGAGCTTCCGCGCAAATATACCATCAGCCGAGAGACGAGCTTCGACCTCATCGATTGCTGAAAGATCACCCGAGATCGTTACGCTCTCTGGCGAATTTTGGCAAGCAATCACTACACGACCATTGACTGTATCGGCAATGTACTTGGCTGCTTCATCACTGCCAATACCTGCTGCCAACATGCCTCCTGCGAGTGATGATAGCTCTTTGTTTTTCGATGGAATCGAGCCTCGGTAGTAAGCAGCTCCAATAGCCTCGTCGAATGTAATGGCACCCACAGCGTAGGCTGCAGCAATCTCACCACTCGAGTGACTGCTAAGAGCAGAGGGGGTAATTGCCCATGATCGGAGCAAGTCTAGTAAACATAATTGAAGGGCGACTGTGACGGGCTGGCTCAGATGCATTTGTCCTACACGAGTGGTCTTTGCGTCTCTATTGAGTTCTTCCATTAAAGACCAGTCAGCACCGTATCGTTTTAGGATCTGGTCAGCTCGATGAACCGCGTTGTTAAAGACTGGATAGGTTGTGATCAGCTCACGGCCCATGGCGTGCCATTGCGCGCCTTGCCCATTGAGTACAAAGCCCAGGCGTGGCTGCTTAGTTGTATGAAATGCTTTGGAGGACGATTGTTCGAGCTTTTGTGTTAACTCGGGCCAGGTGCTCGCGCGGACAGCTGCCACCCATGGGAACCTTGTTCGTCTTTCAGCGAGAGTGTATGCGATTCCACTGAGAAGGCTGTCACTTGGCAATGTCTTGACATATTCCGCAAGGTTGTGCATCATGCCTTTGACGGCAACTTGATCTTTTGCGGTTAGGAGAAACACACGACTCTGGATATCTTCAGCGTCAATCTCAAACTGCCTGACGGCGGGGAGAGTGGGAGCAGCCTCAAGAATGACGTGGGAGTTAGCACCGCCATATCCAAAGTTGTTGATAGAAGCGCGCAATGCCTTGTCTTTGGGCCAAGGGACCGGTTCAGTGGGAACAGCGAGATTCCAGTCCTGGAGGGGGATTTTTGGATTCGGGGTTTCGTAGTTGAGATTAGGAGGAATCACACGATTCTTCATTGCAAAAATCGCCTTTATGATGCCTGCCAGACCACTAGCAGCTTCCGTGTGACCGACATTGGTCTTGATGGATCCAACATAGACGGGGTCGCCTGTCTTGCGAGCCTTGCCAAAGGTGTGAGCCAGGGCAGTGGCTTCTGCAAGGTCACCAACGGGCGTTCCCGTCATATGAGCTTCAACATAGCCAGTATCGGATAAATCTAGGCCAGCACGGCTGTAGCATTTCTCGATAAGCCGTATTTGGGCTTCGATGGAGGGTGAAGTGATGGTCTTGGTCGCTCCATCCTGGTTTAAACCAGTCTCGCGAATGACAGCGTGAACATTGTCACCGTCTCGAAGTGCAGCACTAAGCGGCTTCAAGACCAAGGCAGCAATACCTTCACCCCTGCCGTAACCCTGGGCACGAGCATCCCAAGCATAACATCTACCGTCTGCACCAATCATACTACAATCCAATCAGCCTGCTGCGTTTACAGCTACATTCAGGACCATACCTCAAACTTGACATTGCGATATAAAGATCTGGGTTCAGAATAGCGGTAGTAGCGCCAACGACAGACATCTCAGACTCCCCAGAAAGTAGGCCGAGGCAAGCCTGGTGAAGTGCTACCAGTCCAGATGAGCAGCCCGTGTCGATAGTCATACTGGCGCCCTGCAAGTCATAAAAATGTGAAATGCGATTCGACAGCATGGCTGTGCCGTTTCCAGTGAGAAAGGAGGGCGGGAGTACATCGACATCACGAGTTTGAAGTTCATGATAATCTTTGCCGTACACACCAGTGTATACGGATGTTTCTGAACCAGCGACCTTGTGGAGAGGAATGCCAGCTACATAGAGTATTAGAAAGGATTGGACGTTATGGCAGTCTAGCTACTCGCCATTTTCAAAAGCCTCGTGGACAGATTCGAGAAGCAGACGGAGCTGAGGATCCATGGCCGCAGCTGCGTCAGCAGATAAGTTGAAGAAACCGGCATCGAAGAGACTCAGGTCTTCGCTGATGAAGTGCCCTCCAATAGCATGATTCTGAGAAATCTTTCAGCATGCTCTCCACGTGCGAATATAAGAAGAAACATACCCTGCCTGGCCTATCCTTGTCTGCGTGATAGAAACTGTTTACATCAAATCTGTCCTTTGGTATTGGTGACCATGCACTTTGGCCTTGATAGACCATCTGCCACAGTTTCGATGGATCGGTGGCTGAGCCTCCGAATTTGGCACTCATGCCAATGATGGCGATTGGTTCTCTCAGGCGAGCATGGCTATTGGCGGAGTATGTCCTGTCATTACTATAGCCATCAGTCATGATGTTGGCATATTCATAACCGTTAGTAAGGATTCCAGGAGCCATGATGTTGAAACGTATAAAGATGTTTGCAAAATCCCTGGCTCGCAGAGGATCAGCAGGATACACGCCACAACTCAACAAAACGACGAGAAATTGCTCGTCCTAATAGTGTTTTCACCGTGAGCATTTCATCTCATGTAGACTACAAGTCGATGCAAATCACGTGCCGTTGACCTGCTTATTCATAATGCGCGGTATACTCGCGAGCACAAAGTAGGCTACACTACACATGCTAATGTAGACGAGATTGGAGAATATGGTGCGGTATTGATGGGTTGAGTGAATGTCAGAGTGAAGACGAAGCTTATCCTGATGACAGATGATGAAATCTTCTTTTGTACCCACATGTCAGCACAACGAGTCAACTCTGGTCAAACGACGGCGCGAATGAGAGGGCGGGCAGGGCCTAGAGAAGAATACACGAGGGTCTGTAGGTCATGTTGCGAGCCATTTCATTTGGCCAACAAGTTCGTATCGAATAGCATCTCCAACTGCGTGTCACTGTAAGCACAAGCAGTTTCCTATTGTAGGTGGGAATTGAAGTCAATCCAATGAGCCAGGCAGATATGCAGAAATGATAAACAGCGGCAAGGGAAGCAGAACAAAGCAAGCAAGCAAGCAAGCAAGCAAGCAAATCTGCTTCAAGTGTCCTTTGGCAACCACGGCAAGAATGGCTTCTCGGCAGCTGACACACGTCGCCTTGACACCCCTCGACCACCTTCACCGACCAAACTACATCAAAATCAGCTACTGGATCCCGCTGCGGGCGAGTGCCAAGCCCCGCGAAGTGTACGACTTTCTCGGCGCTGGTCTTCGCAAAACATTCCACAAGATGCCGTGGCTAGGAGGCAAAGTTCATCTCCAAGAGCCAGGGACACCAGGCTGGCGACCTGGACAGCGCGAATTGAGATTTGAGCCATGGGATGCAGAAGGCACAGTGCCGCCGCAGCTGGTCTTCAAGGAGCTGGGCGGCGGCGAGCTTAGCTACGCAGACTGGAAGGACCAAGGATTCCCCAGCAATGCGTTTGCAGACGATGAGCTGCTCGACGCGCCCGTGGAGGGGGACATGGAGGCGGGGTGTGATGTGTGGGCAGCGCAGACGAGCTTCATGGCGGGCGGGTTAGTGCTCACCATGTCGACATGCCATGCAGCCATGGACGGAACAGGCATGGTGATGGCGATGAAGGCATGGGCTGACTGCTGTAGAGGGGAAGAAGAAGAAGAAGAAGAAGAGGTTTTCACTCCCGACACGTATGACCGGTCGCTGCTGGACAGGCTGTGGCAGCAAGACGGGGCGCCGGTGCCGGCCGATGCCGACGAATGGACGCGGGGGCTAGTGGGGCTTGGCGGTGGCGACGACGACGACGACGGCGATAGCGGCATCGGGGGGGTGGCGACCGGCACCCCCACGCCCACTGCCTTTCCGGGCAAGACGGTGCACAAGGCGTTTTACCTGCCGGCGTCGGCCCTGGCGCTGCTGCAGAAACAGTGCCATGAGTCAGCAGCGCCGCGTGGGGGCGCTGACATGACTGGCGGCACGGCTGCTGCTGACATAACCATCAGCGCCATGGCCGCCATGGCTGCTGACATAACCATCAGCGACATCATCACCGCCCTCATGTGGCGCGGCGCCATCCGCGCTCGCACCATGGTTGCCGGCGCCCAGTTGGCTGAGCACTCGGTGCTGGAGGGCGCAGTCAATGGCCGCAACGACTTCTCCCATGCCCTCCCGCCCGCCTACCTGGGCAACATGACCTTTTACAACCAGGCCAAGCTGCCCTTTCACGCAGTCATTGATCCCGACGTCCCGCTGTCCACGCTTGCCCAGGCGGTGCGCACTGGGGCTGCCCGCATCAACAGCAAGACGCTCAATCATGCTTACGGCTTGCTGCGTAGTGTCCAAGACTACAACCAAATCCAGCCACTCTTTCGCCGCCCTAGTGGTGCTGACATGCTCATTTCTAATCTGCTCGTCTTCCCAGTCGACGACATTGCCTTTGGCGACTCCCTGTTTGGCAATGGCGGCAAGGCAGAGGCCCTGAGGTGCTATCTTGGCCAGTTCAACGACTACTGCCGCTGCGCCTTGGTCTTGCCTCGCAGGCCGGGTGGTGTGGAGATTGAGATGAACCTCAAGGAGCAGGAGATGTTTGCCTTGGAGAATGATCCAGAGTGGAACAAGTACTGTCTTGCTTTGTGATATTATCTGCCCTGACAGACTAACTCAATAACTACTGGCTTAGACTATAGTTATGTAAAATATCAAGCTGGTGACTAGCCCAAATTCCAAACCCTCCATGTCTAACTATTCGTCCAAATATAATTCTTGAAGTTAGTTAGTTAACTAGTTATACAATAATATTAATTACTGGGAAATACGCCTGTCATCGGTAAGGAATGCTGACGCTGGGATAACAATTCCAGCCAATCTAGAAAAGGCAGATGGTTATACAGGTGTCCACAATTCAAACTCTTATTGGCCGTACAAGTCACAACCCTCCTGATATAGCTCAAGATTATTAAGTAGTTATTCGTTAATTAACTACAGCAAATAGTTAGTCGCTATGAATCAATGCCCATACGTGCGTTTATTGCGCAATGGGAGGCCACACCAGCGCTCTGGTAGCGAGGACCGGCCATCTCCACGGGACAGGGGAGTTGTAAGAGGATGAAGATAGTAGAAGAGCTTTAATAGACAACTGTACGATACCTAGACTAGAACCGCCAGACTCTAGCCATAACCTGTCCCCGATGATGCTGCGGATTACACATGCTCATAAGCAGTGCTAAAACAAGCAATGCCCATCTAAAATTCTTTCATCATGTGACCCCGGGAGAGGCCATAGAACACATTAGGCACTGCAAAGGTTTACCTAGTTAGGTAGTGTTCAATGTCGGGTATATCTCGCCCCAGCATTTACAAACGATTACATTGTGGGGTAACTAGTTGATACTTCACACCCACGCACATACTTGGACAGTGATAATGAGAAGCTAATTACCATCTGCCCTCCAAATGGAGGTACCACTATGAGTGACGTATACACACCCGTATGCATCTCGATTCTCAGGAGGTATACGTATGTGCATAGACTCATCATGGCTCAAACCAAGGTCAGACGTGTATGCACGCGTGCACGGTCTTGGTAGTTAGGTAGTTACAATTCACCGATCTAGGTACCTACCGCGTGCCAGTGACACACTTACTCAATGTCGCTGTTATCTCGCAGTGGATAGATGGAAACTTCTCGTAT
Organism: Shiraia bambusicola; assembly: GCA_028220655.1. Taxonomy (NCBI): domain Eukaryota; kingdom Fungi; phylum Ascomycota; class Dothideomycetes; order Pleosporales; family Shiraiaceae; genus Shiraia; species Shiraia bambusicola. Next base: position 67,745 of record SSBG01000036.1, on the reverse strand, counting down.
GCGTATCTTCGTAATGTTATGGTGTTTGCACCAAGTTTGGTATAATCATTGACCCCGTTTAAACTTAGTTATATCCGCGTCACGTTCCAAGCAGCATCAGCCACTATGAACCATTGTCGTCGCCACAAGGCTCTGAACTAATTAACGGCTACCTAATTAACACCTACTGTAGGTACTCCGTACTTGTACCTATGCATGTACCTATCAAACCCTGCCCAGGTGTGCTACCGTCATTAGTGTCACTAGTCGCAAAAGGCTTGACGAAGCTTGGCAAAACAACCACCGTATTTCTGATTGCCGTCTCAGGTAGTTAATTACCTCGTAATAACTAAACTATCTGCCTACCTAGATATGCATGGCGCGAATTCGGGTCGGTTCTCTTCCCTCCAGGGCTGTGCGGAGCGGTGCGGCACGACCCAACATGCAACATGCACCACTGGCCAAACCATCCTGACTTCTCCTCGTTGGACAAACCCCCGCTCTCTTTTGCGCCTTGTACAGCTTCACGCGTCTCAACTGTCTGCACGTCACTGCATGCATCCTTCACTCTTGCAACGCTTCTTGCTCGGATTGGGTCTTGTCCACAGGTAAGCAGGTGAAGCCCCCTCTCTCTTGGCCGTCAAGTTGCGTCAACTCGTCAGCGGCGCCTACCCCTTGTCACCTCCCCCCAAAAGACTGAGCCTGATGATGTGGAATGCATAATTATCGATTAATCTATAGGATATTGCGGAACAAACTTGGCCTCCAACGCCTCTCTGCCTGCCGCTTAAACGCCGCGTGTGGAAATGTAGCGAGTGGGATTGTCCAAATCATAACCCCTTGAGCCGAAGACTCAGCATCACCTGCTGCTCGTCTGCCATGCCTGCTGTTACAGTGCCTGGCATGGCAGCGTCGACCAGATGCTGTACCAGGCTCCTGACTTTGTCCTTGGGGCATGTCAAGGAGTATTCTACTGTACCGTCTAGTTCGATGCCTGTGCTTGCGCCATAAGGTTGGGTGTGTGCCATTATTGGGCCATTTGCATCAAGCATTGGTAATGCAATGCCATCTGAATTCGTGCCCAGTATCCTGATGATGTTTTCCTCGCCGGTGGGATGGCCAAAGGGATCAAGTGTGTCCATAAAACGGTGCCAGTCCACTTGTTCTGCCATGTGCCCGATGTGATTGTTATTATTTTGCAGTGGCGGATGAGCCACCATCATCATGTCGCCTCCTTGATCTGGCGTTGGACTCTCGCCCGCCGCCTTCATGGCCGACATGGAACCCATAAACTCTGCCATATCCGTCGACGAGCTACATCGGCTCTGAAGCCTGGCCATTTCAGTTCCCGTCATGCTGGGAGAGCTACTGTGGGAACTACCGTCGCCAAATGGATACTCGTGAGGTCCCAAGGGAAAGGTTGCGGGGATGTTGATAGGCGCATCTGACATGGTCAAGGCAGTGGGAGTGAGTGGATTAAAAGGTGACTGCTGTCCAGATCGTTGGGCAGAACGCCCTTGCTGTTCTTCCCTTCTCTGACGACGCTCCAGATAAGAGTTTCGATTCTTCAGCGATAGCGGCGACCGCTTCTCAAAGAAACGGTTTGCAATGAATTTCCACTTGTGGCCGTACAGCTCCACCAGATGTAGCAACGCTCGGTCCTAGCGTCCATGTTTGTTAGCTCATATTGAGTCACGACGATGAAGAGGTTGCATCATTTACCTCGACAGGACACCAAGGACTGTGGTCAAGCTCAGGGTTGAGGTTCTCGTTCCAACGCTTCGCACATTGGTCACCGTTACGGCTGCCGACATCTCCTGCCACCAGAACCCACCGTGGACCGTGTTTCGCAACAGCTTCTGTGAGCCGACTGTCTTCTGCTGGCGTCCACGTGCCCACACTGAGGCCCTTGGATGATATCTTCTGCACTTTGGATCGAGATGGATGCATGGTCGTTCACAAAAGTAGCGGGTATGTGGCAGAAACGACGGTGGAGGTACCCTTATCTTCGACCTTGCCGCGGAGGCGTGTTCCCACCAGGCGTCCTTGTGCACGCAGCGAAGGGCCAATAGGCATAATCCAACCCAACTATGCAAGCAGTAAGCAATCCTTTCAGATCCTATTAACCTATGCTCAGCAGATCCATTCAGATCTGTGGTAATACGAAGTGGGATGCGAAGTGGGACAACCGGCTAGTTGCATACATGCACGCGGACCGAACCCTCACGTAGACGGTAGCTACATATGTCTGTACCTAGGTATCTTGACTACACGTGCATGGACCAATGTGTTCCGTCAGCACATACATTGTGAGCGCGTTTTGTAAGCATCTACACAGCCTTAACTTGGTTATTGCGAACGGAAGGACAAGCGTTAGGATCTCATTGCACGGCGTCGTATGCTACAATGCTTACAGAATTCATCATCTCCGAATCTTCTCGAACCACGGTAATACTAACTAATTGGCAAGTAGATCATCAACCAAATGGTCTGTTCGCCCCTCAGAGGCAAAGGCATCGATTTCGTTCTTAATTCGGACTTGGTCGACCTCGATCTGACGCTGATTGTGTATCAAGGCTGCCTATTATCACCTCGCAACGAATGCTGATTACAAGCTTCAGCTCAAAAACAAGACTGCAAAAAATAACCTCAGCCACTTACTTGAACGCGCTTATCCTTCTTGGCAATGTTTCGGCACGGCTCGTACGCGAAGAGAGATCATCTCAATACATTAGCATATATACGAAACTCAAACCCCGGCCAAGCACCAGCCGCTCAAGGCTCGTTGTCCTCGCAGTGTTCGCGGGGCGTAGCTGTCGGGTAGACTGATTGGCTGCTGATCCTGCTCCTTCGGAAGATCCATAGCAATAGTTAAGACATTGCTGACAGCATCGCGGTAGGTTTTTTGTAACAATAATCACTTTAACTCGATTGCTCCTAGTCATTCATATTCTATGCTCATCCATTATTCGGTGCACAGGCTGTCGCAATGCCATTGTTCGATATCTCTTGGCAGTCCAAATCCTCACTCGTTTGCCCCATTTAAGTAGCGCAAGAGGGAGGAGAAGAATTACAAAGGAGACTACAGCGGTGATGATGGAAACGTTTTGCACGCCCATAGCATTCGTCCAAGGAGTAAGCACAAACAGTACCACAAGCGGCAACAAGTTTCGAAAGAAGATGATTCCAACGAGAGCATCTCCAATTATCTAGATTCGTCAGCATGATGTCTGGAGAAAATCGGTGTGAGATGAGGATATGCGCTCGACCCACATCTTGGTAGCAATCTGTTGCATAAGCTAGTGCAATGTCGCCTGTGAGCACGAATGCGAAGCCATACAGCCCGAAACCGATTGCCAGAACACTCCAATGCTGGTTCTAAATTTTGCATTAGCGAATCAATTCGCGACATGCAATCTTTCAGTCTTAGTCACTAAACGTACCCTGGCTAACCCTACACCCGTCATCAAGACACCTATAGGGAGCACGATGGCGGCCAAGAGAACCAACCACAGTCGCATCTCTGGCTCATAGATGCCTCGATTTCGCCGTGCCAGCCATGTAATTGATTTGTCACTTAGATAACCGCCAACAACGAAGCCAGGAATTCCACCAATGAATGGTGCAATGTTCATCAGTCCAACACCGGCTGGGCTGAAGTTGTAAGGCGCCAAAGGGAGATATGTGGCCTGCTCCGAAGTCAAGATTGCGAATGAGGAGAGGACTGTGCCATATGTGATGGCAGCATAGGTGATGGCAGGAAAGGTAAACAGTATTATGAATGGCTGATAGAAATGTTGCCAGATGGAACCTTGGGAGTAGGTGACAAACGCTAAGCGCTGACGATATGTTTTCGGTGTAATGGTGCGATCGACCCGAGAGTGTGTGCGAATTTCACTGACTGGATTGGCGTCACGAGAAACTTTTGCATGATCCTGCGTCTTGTCGATTGCTGCCAAGTCCTTGGACTGGACAGACCCCAGAGATTCTGCCATGCCATGACCGTTCGTGGCAGGTATATACTTTGATTCTTCAAACAAAAAAATGACAAGGAGAAGGTTGATGGAAAGGAAGATGACACACCACCACCACATCCATCGCCAGCCTTGTGACTCGGTGATGTATCCAGATGCTACGGGACCAAGGTAGGCGCCAACGGCAACGCACAACAGATACAAGCCGATCATGGTCGCGTGTTGGTGCACGAAGAAGATGTCTGCGATTGTAATCTGCACAATGGTCTCGCTAATGGCTCCAGAAAGTCCAGAGATGATGTTGCTGCCGAGAAGATCGCTGTTCGTCTTGGTTATGGCGAACCACACAGCTGAGCCCAACTGCACTGCCGAGCTGAAGAGGTACAGAGGCCGTCTTCCAAATTTGTGAACAATTGGGATGAATAAGACGCATCCAATGGCCAACCCGCCGTAGTTCAGCGCAGCTCCAGTGTTCATCTCGTCGGTCGTGAAACCAAGCTCATCCTGCATGGGGTCCCACGCTGTATATCCAATATCGAGCTGCACAAAGGTCCATAGAACATAGAAACACAAGAGAGTCATATTGACTGCTTTGCGCATTGTGCTCCAGTTCAAAGGATCGTTGGGATCAGAGCTGGGCACAGGATGAAGAATCACTTTGCTACTAGACTCATTTTCCACTAACCACAGCAAATCAGTCAGTATTTCATGCAGCGTATTAACTAATTAACGCGCGCTCGCGTTTGGGGCGTCTTACCACTTCTCAATCGCACCGTGCCCGGCGCCCACAAAGCCTCGTCCTCAGATCTAGCATAGGAATGACCAATCACCCTATCCATCCTAACCACCAACCAACTCCAAAGCAGCCAAAATCAAAAAGTGCAAACAACAATCTGAGCGAGCCTCTCTCCACCCGCACCCAAAAAGTGTTTTGGAAAAAAAAAAAAACAAAAAGAATCGTCCCAAATACAGGCCCCGCCAGCTGGACATGTGCGCGACTTTTATAAAAACAATCTGGCCGAAAACGTCTTGGGCCTTGTTCAGCTCGCCCGCCACGGGCTTGCGCTGCCTGTCCTCGGCGCCACAAAACATCTAGAATCTACGTAGAGTCTTGACACCAATTACCGTCATCGGATTCGGCACCATGTCGGCTTTGCAGAGAAGCTAACAAGTGCTATATCACCGCTCCCTCTTAATGGTTGACACTTGTTTTAACTAGTTAATATGACGCTACACTTACTATTCCTAATTTGACTTGACTAATCAGTTGTTGCACCTATTAATTAATAATAAAAGGCCCGGGCCTTTTGTTGTACAGCGTTGTCGTTGTAGCAGGTAGCAGTTATCTATCTACACGCAAACGTGTCGTCTTAATGCTATTATCATACGAATAGCTCTAGATATGATTAGCGGGTAGTATTTAACTATACAATCCCTGTTGGCAAACTCGGTGTAAATACCTATTGGTTCGGAGTAATACATAGGCACCTACTCAGCTAGGTAGTTAATCGGGGATTTTTAAATAATTTCAAGTTTTCAAGTTCCTGGCGTGCAGCTAATCTTAGCACTTGCTAAAGCGCTAATTTTTCTGGCGTATACTTATTACTGTGCATGTGCGTATGTTTGCTAATGCGAGATTTATAGTAGAGTGAGTGAGGAGTATGCTGGGGAGATGGTAGGGGTTATAGTAGTAGAGATTGATATGCGATAGGAGAATCCTTTGTCTACCCACCTTTGTCCATGCACGTGGCAGTGCACCCTATGTTTATCTGGTAGATATGGCAAGCATGTCTCGTGACGTTAGCACTGTACCCTCGCCCACCAGTACACTGAGGTGATACTCTAATGAGAATAACCATAGTTGACTCTCATCACATGACTTTTTAGATTCTTATTAACGTGTATCCCTTCGTGGCGGCCAATCAGCTTGCGAGAACAACCAATTTTCCCCGAATCCTTACAAGTTGATTGGTTGTGTCCCGGCACACAAGGGTGTCCGCCACGAAGGGATACACGTTATATAATTACTTCAGTGCATTGACTATGGAAATGCTTCTAATGTGGCTGCACTGCCAGCATTGTTGAGTGACTTCTCAGCTGATGGCTTTTGAGGAGCCTAGAGGTCTTGAAAATCTTCCTACATCTGCTAACCTGACAATAATATAAACCATTGCTACGAGCTATGCCAGTATGTTTCTTGAATTCTGTGCTTCTTCTTGGCCCGCTGAATACCTTCTGGCATTCGGGGAGGGTACACGTCTCAAACATATCAGCCGATGATGGTTAGGATAGCCCAAGGGGACCTACTAGTATAGTGGACACTTGAGTAGTACATCCTGAGCAAAGTGGCTCGGGTATGTGGTTATTCATTGAAATCAGCTTTGTCGCAGGAATGGCAGGGGCAACTGCCGTTCCAAAAAATCCATCAAGCATGCCTAGGAGATCAACGAGATGAGGCAACTCTCCGTACCATCGTACCCACGGTCTAGCCCGAGGATCGTTTATGGTGAGGAAATGTGCATCAAGTAAGCACAAAGGATCCTCGGATATCTCCTCGAAGACTGTAGAGAAACCATGTGTTTGGTCGAATCGTTGAACGTGAAATTGGCAGAGAGTAACATCGCTGAGTCCGAGATTGACGCAGATATAGATGATCTTGAAGTCTATAGCATTGACACAAGTGGCCGAGTTCTCATGGTAAGGGAGCTCTGTTGATTTAAGGTCATTTCGGCCGCAACGACTACAGCGCACGAACTCAGCTGATAGCTGAGGACAAGCCAATGACAAGGGCGCATCATTTGGGCCGGCTGTAACGTTGCCATGCTGCGGTGTTTGAGCAGAATACTGCTGTCCTTTAGGTGTATCGACCGCTCCTGTATAGCGACGGTAGGCTACAGTGTTCTCAACATTCTGAGTGCTTCTGGACGTGCTCTGCGATGCTCGTGGCGCGCCCACGTTGCTGGGATTCAAAATCTCCTGAATCGAAGGTAGTCTGCAGGTCGAAGCTGAGGGTGAATTGTTGTACATTGCAGAAAGACTTGGTACTGGTTTGGCGCAATCAGAAGTGGCTCAAGCCTGAGAGCAGTGGAAGAAGCAGAGAGAGGCCGGCAACATCGCTTTATATACGTTCTGCAACAGTTCCTATAGCACACCGGCCAGTGGTATGATTTCAACTTGCATGAAGAGGTAGAGTAAGTAGTGAGCAGAGTCCGCATGTGGTACTCTATTGTAGAAGCCATCTTCGCAAGTTTGCACGTCTCATTTCTGCAGGACGGAGGTGTAAGTGAGCCGTCAATGACAGAACCTCGGTTCCCCTCAGAGCTGCCGAATAAAGACCGGTAACGAGAAATATTCGATGCACCAATGAGTTCCCCAAGCGCCTGGTTGCTGAAAATAGATCTTGAGGTGGGGTTATACAAGGCGCTTAGCATGAAAGGTTCAATGGCATAAGCCTCAGGCCAAAGGAGACATTAACTAATTTGCTAACGATCGTCCCTCAGCGCACGAACTCCCAACTTGGCACTTAGGAACCTATACTCCGCAGTACTACGTATTACCATCTTCAAACTCGCCTTCCACTATGTCAGCATGTACACGTGTATCGTATATACACAAGGCTGTTATTGTTGAATGGCACTATATACTACGACGTAGAGCAGATTGTTCGTCCCTCTCAAGTGATGGGTAGTTCCGATTTTTGATAACGGGGAACGGTTTACTGCTCGCAGTTCTAGGAGACAGTTTACAGTTCTAAAAAAACAGTAACCCGTCCGCGATGGTATCTATAAATCTTAAAAGTTTAACGCCGGTCAAGTTGTAAGCTTCAAGCAGATATAAATACCCACAACTTTGCAATCGACTCGCTGCGGATCCAAGCGGCCATTGTGTACCAAGCTCGCAATGCCCAAACACGACAGGCCGATGTACACAACTTGTTTTTATACTTATGGGGCCAAGGCGTACATGAGTTTCATCATCCCCGCTACCGCCTTCAATTAGCGTTGTCACTACTTCTCTTATACCATCTGGGACTGCACCCTGGAGGTCACATACGCGAAGGGCTCACATATGGCGAAACTCAGGTCATCCTCACAAGGCACGAAGGAACACTTCGCGCGGCGCTTCTTTTGCGTCTCCAGGGCCGACAGAACTATGTTCAGCCCTCGAATCCATTGCACGGGTAAGTGTACTATAAGGGAACTACTTACTATTCTAACGCTGTATGAAGGCGTACTATGATCCTGTTCGATGATCCAATCAAGCGATACATGTGTCCGGTTACGATATTCCTCTCGCTTGCAGTCGCGGACGGTGTCTTTCAAGGGGCAGACATCTTCCCGTTCGGCAAGAAGCTAGAAGCAGGAAACTGGCCTGAGTGGAATTCACTCAATTATACTCCTGCCAGCGCGGGACTACATGTGCTGCGCCGGACAGGAAACTCAAGAATTTTATTATCTGCCTCAGCACCGATGAAATCATTTGACTTAGAACAAATGATAAGAGGAGTTATGGCACGGGCGGGAATGAAAAGCACGTACGCAACGATCCTGTCGGACAATTTGAAAGCCACAAGAGAAAATACCAAAAGTGAGAGTACAATATCCGTCAGTTTCTGCCAAGCTAATAGCCTGAAGAATCCTTAAAATCGGTACTACTTGTAGGGAGGACACAAGGATCGCAATTCCAGACTCTCTTCAAGGACATTCAGATCAACAGAAAGGTCCCAGAGGCAATTGATGACTGTCTGAAGACCGTTGAAAACCCAGTAGAACTGTCCAGGATCGTGAAAATCCAGCTCCGATATGATCTGGCAAGACTAAACATTGTCACACAACTTTTTCGCTACGGGTTGCCCGTAGACTTGCCATCGGCCACGCGACCACTTATCGATGCGGCTCTGCCAGCCCCGTACGAGCCTTTCTATCCAAACACTATCCCTGTACACAATGGTCAATGCCCCTGGTGTGAAGTAAAACTCTCTCGGTGCGCTTTGAAAAGTCATCTCCTCAAATGTTACCAAACGCAGTTGATGAAGGCCATTGACGCCAAGGTAAAGGACGTTTTCGACACGGCTGATGGCTGTCAGTGGCGTTCTTGCACTACAAAGTGGTTTGAAAGTGCTGAAGCCATGGATAGGCACATGACTGAGCACATAAGCAAGTTCTCTAGCCAGTGTTGTTGGAATGATTGCCGGTTTTCATGCGACCAAACTATCGACCTGGAGCGGCATCTCGAGCGGGAACACAGTACATATACCCAGCGAACGATCCCTGGATATCCAAGATTTTGTTTCCAGTGTAGTATCTGGATTTCCCAAGAGCTTGAGTGGTATATCCATTGTAGGTCTCATTGTCGCCACCCAGATATACTTTACGGGCCTGTCTGTATAAATGGGGTCCTAGCGGCACCGAGGAGATGTCCTTGGTGCATGCGGAAAGGAAAATTCTTGCAAATGGAAAGCTCACGGATGTACGTTTACCACATTCAAAGTCACCTTGAAGCAGGACAACAACGCTGTCCTCATCCTAGCTGCACAGATCAAATCTACCAGCGCCGAGATCTGCGTACTCATCTTGATGGTGTACATGGAATCAAGCTGTAGGGTGAGGAAACGTAGATCATTGGGCAATGCAGGGTTTTGTTTTGAGTTTCAGTATGCACACGTGGATATCCCTTTAGGTGCCACGGAGGACGAGAGGCGGTCAATCAGGCTCGCATCGATTCGTTGTTATACTCAGCCTACCTCGCACGAGCCTTCACCGGTTTTTAAGACACAAGGCTGAATTGAAATTTAATTTACTTAATTAGACTGCTTCCTTTGTGCTAGCACCTCAAATTCGTCATGATGCTGGTTACTAAGCAGCTGCCACGTCATATGATCACGGCGTCGCAATGTCGCAAGCCCTTACAGCCCGACCCAAGAAGACATAGTTAACAATCTCCGGAACTTCGCGTTATATTAAGAAACATATACGATGAATCCCTACAAAACTTTGCACGGCTTTGCAATATTGAGGCTGATCAGTCAAATGTAACTTTCTCTATTGACGGACACAAAGAACTGGTCGATTACATGAAAGTACATTCAGAAGTAGGCGAATCTAAGGGCAAGCATTGAACCAAACGTTGATACCTCGCAGAAAGCCCTCTCACATGCCTTTAGAGCCGTCCTCTTCCCTAGAACCACTATATTTAGTAGGCCTTATGCCTAGTTATACAATTACGATTAGTTATAGACAAGTTTGATAAGTCTAACTGCTGTGTTGGCAATAAGAGTATAGACGCTGTAGACGTGATCTCCAGCAACACAAAACTTCCGATCGCGCTAAGTGGTGGGCGACTAGCTTACGCAGTATTCACGTAGTTGTGACTAAGTGTTAGATAAACGGCATGTTACGATAACTATCTAGAATAATCAGGTTTAAGATAGGATAAATTGATTGATTATTGTGTGGAGCTGGAGAGCGTCTAACCCCTATATATCATGTTATGCGCGTATGCGCGCTAAAGAGGAGTAAACTAATTAGAAGTAACTAGGTCTAACCTAGTAACTTATAATTAGCTATATACTTACTTAGTATTACTAGTATTAATTAGTGTTATTTTAGCTGCTAGCATAAGTTTATATTTTCTTATAATAGGATAACATCTTAAGTCCTAGATTAGAGTCGGATTAAGATAGGAATTATAGGATAAATTAATTAATTATTATATAGAGCTAGAAGAGCATCTAGCCCCTATATATTATATTATACGCATATACGCGTAGCGCGCTAAAGAGGAGTAGACTAATTAGAAGTAACTAAGTATAGTCTAGTAACTTATAATTAGCTATACGCTTGCTTAGCGTCACTAGCGTTAATTAGCGCTATCCTAGCGTAACTCTATAATTTCTTATAATAGGCTATCTTCTAGATTAGACTCTTATTTCTATATCTAATCTAATAACATTAGTTTATCTAGTATTATCTTATTAAAAGCATAATAGGCTATGCTATATACTAGGAGAGAGGGATGCTGTTACAGATCTAGGCTTTACCTAGCTCTTATATCCTTTATATAGGCTTAGCCTAGCCTACACGTAATATGTATAAGTAGTCTGCTATTCTCTTTACTTAGGGCTTATAGAATTAATAAACTATAAGGTAAAGAATAAAGTGCCTTTATAGGAGATATAGGACTAGCTAGAGGAGATAACTCTAGGGCCTAAATAAGTGTTGGTCTAACAAGGTTAGGGTTGAATCGTATCGTTATAACGAATATAATTTGGTGACAAGATTCTTCGATTGAACTATCGTGGGTTCTGCGCGTTAATATAACGCGCAGCCCCACTGTGGGTGCTGAGTCACACCCGCGCTAGCTACGTACGCTAGCTACATTAGGTTCCCCCCCACACTCGCTTGCCCGGCCAATATTGACAGTCCATTCAATTCACACAATAAGATATCTAGCTTCACACGTTTTTTAAAGCTAAGGGGGTGTGTTAGATTAGATATAGAAATAAGAGTCTAATTCTAGAGACAGCCTATCACAAGAAAACATAGAGTTAGCGCTAATTAACGCTAGCGTCGCTAAGCGAGCTTTCTAGCTAATTAGGAGTTACTAGGTCGTACCTAGTTACTCCTAATTAGTCTACTCGCCTCTAGCGCGCACACGCGCACAACACGATATATAGGGGCTGTACGCCCTTATAGAATAATATAATAATTAATTACTTCCATCCTATCTTAACCCTGATTATTCTAGATATCGTGACTATCGTGTATCTGACACCGACATATCGCCGTGTAAACTCTATTAATGTCAGCAATTATTCGTGCGCTGTAGTATATACTCCCTACAATATATGCTATATTACTGTAAATCCCTCATCAGCCCAGGGCAAAGGCCAACGCTTTCTTTTAGTGGCGAAATCTTAACGCATCTTTGAACCTGGACATAGCTCTTTCCTTAATAGCTTATAGTAATAAGCACTATAATTAGCAAAGTTCTTTAGTAGTTAGTTAGTCAGTAGCCGTCTTGGCTTGTAACTATGCTGAGGAGTATGTGCGGACACTAGAAGTTGCTAGCAATACTCTAACAGTCTTTAGTCTAATTCAAACATCTATAGTTTACGAAACTTAGTATAACCAGCACCGACATATCGCTGTGTAAACTCTATCAATGTCGGCAATTGTTTGTGCGCTGTAGTATATATTCCCCACAATGTATGCCATGTTGCTGTAAATCCCTCATCAGCCCAGGGCGAAGGCCAACGCTTTCTTTCGGTGGCGAAATCTTAATGCATCTTTGAACCTGAACATAGCTATGACAACTTACCAATCAATATCCGGTACACATCTCTACGCAGGCACCGTTGGTGCTCTCTTATTCTCGGCGTATCTTCTCTATAAATGGCTCCTCCCAAGGCCAATAGCTGGCATTCCGTACAATACTGAAGCCCTAAGGTCAATTTTTGGCGACATTCCAGGAATGCTCAAGTGTATAGAGAAGAGCAAAACTTTTCCCGATTGGCTTCTCTCTAACAACGAGCTTCACAATTCGCCCATCGTACAAATCTTCATAAATCCGTTGCGCAAGCCAGTAGTCCTCATTAGTGATTATCGAGAATCAATGGTAGAACAATCAATTGATAGAATTAAACGAGGCGTTGACCGACGAGCAGGATATCCTCACAAGACGTACGAAGGAGTTTGATAAACCGGACTTTATCAGCGAAATATTCTATAGTATCGCTCCGCAACACCACACAGTTCTTCCAACAAATGATCAATTTCGGGCCCAGCGAAAGCTTCTACAAGATCTAATGGCCCCACCTTTCCTAAACGATGTAGCTGCACCGCAACTTTATAGCAGCTTCATGGACCTAGTAAAACTTTGGTCCGAGAAGACGCGACTTAGTAAAGGTCATCCCTTTACAGTAAAAGGTGATATACATGGCAGCGCGATTGATGCCCTTTGGGCTGCGGTCTTCGGTATCGAGGGTACCGCTACGGTCACTCGGAACCAAATAAACTCAGTAACTTCTATGCGGCAGATTGATCTCCCAGAATGTATTGATGATGCGGCGGAGTTCTTAGAAGCACCTGCTCCAGCCTCATTTGATACAGTTCTCAAATTGTCAGACAGCTTGGAATCAATTTTCAAGTCTCCGTACCCAACTGTTATGGGCTTTCTAATGCGAACATTCCACCCCTACTTCCGCCGCTTGCTCGCACTCAAAGACAGATTCATTAATGATCAGATCTCAGAAGCAGAAAAGAGGATGGATAACAAGTACCGAGGTAATAAGAAATCAGCTGCAGTAGACTACATGCTGCGAAGAGAAACAATGGCCGCTGAGAAGCAGTCTTCGTCGCTTACTGCACTCGCATTTTCCTGAAGCGCGTGCGGAGGGCCGTAAGCCAACTGCGCAAGAGGTAACCAGTACACAGTGTCATTATCTTGATGCTTGCATTGAAGAGATATTGCGCTGTAGTCAAACATCCGGCCTTGTGGATAGGACTGCAACACGGGACACTACTATCTTGGGTCATGTAATACCCAAGGGAACACGAATTTTCCTACTGATCAATGGACATGGTATCAATAAGCCAGCTTTCGAAATACACGAGAGCTTACGGAGCAAAACTTACCACGACGTCGACGGCGGAAAAGCTAAAGATTGGAATCCAGTCGGTATGAATGTTTTCAACCCCGATCGGTGGCTGTCGTCGTCTACAGAGACAGGTGAGAAAGTTTTCGATCCTTTGGCTGGCCCACACCTTGTATTTAGCAGTGGCCTGAGAGGCTGCTTTGGTAGGAAACTGGCGTATCTGGAACTCAGGCTGGCAATTGTGTTGATTGTTTGGAGTTTCAAGCTCGAAAAAGTGCCAGAGAGGTTTGCAAGTTGGGATGCGATTCAGGCATTGACGCGCCGCCCTTTGCAGTGTTATGTCACGTTGAGCGAAGCGTAGAATCTTAATCCGTTTTATCCTCCATACGCAGAGCAAAAAAGTTCGCCTCCTCTCATGAAATCCGGTTTTTTTTTAGTAATGACATTGGATTCTTAACCTGTCATTACAAACCTCTAATCAGCTCCTGCATTCCTACATTATTCATAACCCTCTAGTTTTGCTTGCCAAGAACCAGGCTTCAGCCACATCATCGCATCTCTCCCTTAAGCCGTCATTAAGGGTGAAAATTTTAGAGTAAGTGGGTTTTGCACTGACTGTTCTTGTGTGCTGTACATGTGTTCGAACTCAAAAGTTTATCATCTGTTTTGGCGAAGCAAAAGTGCATAGTGCCAGTATGCGCTTGGTGTCTTGCTCCGTCATTTCGCCGATTTGCAACAGATAAGGCAGTATGTGACTCTTAGTAGAGAAGCAAGAGATTACCTATGCAGTGCTTGCACGGTTAAGCTTTATATCTATACTCATCCTCTTATGTATATAGCAATTTGATGCACTGTATCCATATTACGTGGTAGATATGTAAAAGCAAAGATGTTGTGTGACAGCCAACATCTTCTTGATGTCCAAGTCCATTTTTAATAGCGTCTCTTCTACTGTCTTATCCTAGATCTTCGCGGATTTGGATTCTCAGATTCAACGGACCTTTCTGTACCATTAAAAGAACTAGGAAATCTTCGAAAGAAGACGAAAGCCCTTCCTCTGCCCATATATCAAATACCCAAAGCAACCTAACTATAAGTCTGAGCTCGACCCATGCTAATGATTGCCTAAGGCAGCTATAAAATCCGATGCTAAAAGGTCGACTTATATAGAGCTAGTCCTTTAAGAACTTAGCAGGACGTTCGTGAAGCGTTAGCCAGCGCTCTAGGACAAAAGAGTTAGGCTTTGCAAAATACTCAGACAAGCAATTAATTGCATAGGTACGAGAGTTAACTCAAGTCTATAGATTTAATTTAGCAAGGTTTACCAAGTAAAGAATAAGCCAGCTTATACTAGCAGGTAAATGATAACCGCAATATGTATCTCTACTAGGTGGAACTACTCACGGAAGCCCATAAGGCACTAGATTACATATCCTTAAGCCCTCATTCGGTACCGCGTTTAGGTATAGAAGTGGTTTTATTGCATCCGCGTTAATCTCTGCCTTAGATAAAAATGTACTGCGGATCTTATTATATAGTGTTAAGGCGGCTAGTAAGTGGTTACGATATAAAGTAACTGGTGTTACTAGTGAGTCGTCTTGGGTTTATTCAAGGGAAGATGAGGTGAAGGAAGTATGTCAACAAACGTATCAATCAATAGATCGATTACTCAAGTCCTTAAGTTAGGTTGATCACAACGAGTTCTAATATCGTTGGATCCTATGAACTATATACACGTTGTCTACAGGCGGTGCTCTCTCTGCTCTCTCTGCTCCCAGAGATCATAGAGAGCACGCAGAGCACATCACGTAACCTGCTCTCTTGCTGCAGAGAGCCCTTAGGCAGCTATCAGGTAAAGCGGGGTTAGTCCCTCGTTGGTTCGTAACATATAGCCTTTTCCTTATCCTCTTATCTTTAGCTACATGACTGAAAATCCTAGTTAGTACGGTTGCACTTGTTTCTGACCCGCCGACAATAACAAAGTTAAAAGTTACTAGTATTTCCTGCCTTAACATAGTCTCATACCTACCATTTCTTTTTAAGAACACTGTTATAAAATCGGGCCTGGACGTTTCCTTGTCAAGCCGTGCATTGATTTGGTCATATGCGTATGCTTAATACTATAACACCCCGTCTATAAGGCTTCTAGGCAACATCCATTCTAGAATTAATTTAAGCCGTAGATAGAACCCTAGTGCTACCGCTAGTAACATAAACCTTAGGTACATAAACAGAGTTCGTACCTAATTACAATACTTTCCGTTCGCAAGGCATCTAAATGGTTTGCCAAAAGCTAGGTCACCTATTACATCTATTGTGAAGAAGTTTACCTAATTAGTTAGGTTAATAATAGAAGCAGTAGTTCTACAGGATGGCATCAGAGCAATGCGTTTGAGTTAGGCAACTAATATATCAGCGTGTTGTTAGATAATAGGGTACTAAGCTCTTAGTGAATCTTCTATAAAAGAAAGACTAAGAAGCCCACGCACACGGGCATGAAACTTTGCATTAATTATTGTTATAATATTATTAACCTCCTTATTAGGAACTATTCTTTTTAGCCTTTTAGCTATATAGCAGACACGATATTTTTAGAATACCTATTAAGAAGGCTTTGTCCCTTAAAGCCCGCTTATAGCCTCTTTAGAAGGTATAGATGTTACTCTAAGAATCTTTATTTAAGAAGGAAATCTCATCTAGTGCTAGGCGCACTTAATAGCCATATTTCTTATAGAATTCGCGTTGCTTTTGTATGAGAGTACCTCTTAATAGTGCATATATGTATGGCAACTGCGAAGATGCCTATAATTTTAGTCCTAGAAAACGACGGGCAAGAGGGTGAAAGTAGAAGTTATAGATTAGACATGAAATAGGATACTACCAAACGGTCTTAGCATGGAATTTATAAGAAGGCCAACTATAACTTACAACCGCGAGCAAAATAAAGGGCAAGAGAAGCGGCAGGACGATCTCGTGTCTAAAGCCGTTTAACACGGAAAATAACAGAGTTATAACTTAGTTAGCGTGAGAAGCTTAAGGAGCTAATAGATATATAAGTGCAGAGAGGATTGCAAAATATACCACCTAACGCAGCAGATAACAAATATTTAATCTTTAATAATTATAGAGCGTATGTAACGTATAAACAGTTCGCGGAGTAGCGTAGAAGCCTTCGCATAAATTCTTCCTAATTTTCTATAGCAAGGAAAACTTATAACAGGATACGTTTTGGGCCTGATGCTTAAATTGTGTTTTAGTAATATATTAAATGTACGAGAAAAATAGTCTTATATCCTTACTTTAGGCATTAAGAAATTTTCCAATTTATTTAGTGTCTAAAACCCTATGTAAAGGACCTATAGAAGCTGCGAGCCCGTAGAGAGCGCGCAGAGGTAGTAAGGAGTTCTTAAAGCTACGTCCTCCTGCAGAACGCGTAGGTGTAGTAAGGGATAGACATTTCGTATTAGTCTAAGGGACTAATTAAGTACCCTTAAGCACTTAGCTTTGCATTAGCTGCATAAGTATATTGTATGTTGTCTTAGCAGCAACGGCCAGATTATATCTAATAGAGTTAGCATTTAGGTTGTATGTAATGCACTAAGAATTAGGGCAATAATTAGAGCAAGCATTATGTATTAGAATTAACCCTAAAAGTCTATCGGAAGAGGAAGTACGTTGTATTTGCAACTGCATAAGCATACGTACCTTTAGCAAGATACGTACTAGTCTCGAAATGCATCTCTAATAGACTCCATATCCCTGCCCGATACAATCCTACTTACAGTCATTAAAGTTACTAAGGGATTTTATTAAAGTATTAAAGCTGCCCGTTTAGAGGCCTTGCAAACATCGAAACAGCTTTACCTCCTTAAGTTACAAAAAATGTGGACAATTCCGAATAACAATATTAAGGGTCGTGTCCTTATAGCTGTTACTAGAGGTTATACTTCTCTGGTCCTGGTCCGTACTAAGGCAGGTTGAGTTAGGCGTTGTACCTCAAGCGGGTTGTCTGGCGACACAAGGTTTGTTAGGAAAGAATGTAAGTGACAATCCAATTCTATCAGATAGAATAACTAGCTGCAATCTGGATAAGAGATGAACTATTTGAAGTTGACTACAACGAGCGTAATAAGGAGATCCGTCCTATCTATATACCCTCGTCCCTGAGTCCTGCCATCACTGCCATCACTGCCATCCCTGATGTTGGTGATGCTTCTGATGGCTGCCATCCCCGCCATCACTGCCATCCCGGATGGTGGTGATGTTAGGGAAGGCAGTCACGTGACCTGGCACCTTGGCTGGGTCATCTGCCTTCTGATGAGATCCCGCGGCCTCAAACCTGGCCTCCTCATCAAGGGTTGGTTCTGCTGTTACGCGTTCGTAACACGAGGGCTAAGCTCAGAAGCGAGATCTAAGCTTAGCAGACCTCGTATAAGCGCACAGATCAGAACTCACTCGAACTGCGACACTTAATGTATCCTTCTGTTCTAATTCCTTCAAACGCTACAACAGAGGCGCGCGAGTCTTGCTTTCTATTTCCGTCTCCTTAGGTATTGTAACTTTGCAAGCGTATAAAAGGAAGCATGGAACTATTGCTTTAATAGTCCACTTTGCCCTCTCATTGCACAGTATCTACTATCTCATATTGCAAAATCCACACGCATCACCTTTCCATCATTTGCAAGTCCGAGCTACAATGAGCATGCCATCCAATAAAAATCGGTTATACGTTGCTTTGTATCCTAGCGGCGTTGTGAACAACGAGGAGCGGAGGTGAGCTAAAGGAGCGTCTTAATCTTCTTGACATATATTGACACTTTTAGATACCACTGGGGCTTTTTGATCGGACCGAAAACAGAGAGTAGAGACGTGATACCAGGTGTACGTTACCACGTCAAGAATTCTCCTTTTGGATGGACATATGAAGAAATTCCAATAGAGAATGTTCGAACAACCAACAGCCTCTTAGCGCGCATTCTCATTGCCAAAATCGAAGATGAAGAGCGCCTCGTTGCACTCCTTCGAAGACTTCCAGTCATCCAGGGCGATCCAAGCTGGAGATGTCGCACTTGGATTGCTAGCGCTCTGGCTGAGATTGCGAAGGACGGAAAGTGTGTTGGCTCCGCCGAGCTAGATTGGCAAAAGATTGAGGCGTTCGCAAGACAGTACGTGGAGGAAAAGACTGCCAGTGCTCGCTATCAGTCTGCTGCGAATTTGGTGAAACCGAAGCCAACCTGGGATATGCTTGAGAACAAAGAGAGTGTACCTTAGAAGCTAGCGATCGCCTGACGCTGTATGAGAACAGTCATTGATCTGCGATTTTGTAACATATCAAGTTTGTAGCCATTTCAGGTCTTAGCAACAATGTCACAACCAGTACGAAGACCTTCCACGATATCTGCGTGTTAGGCGCCATCCCATTAAAGACTATTGTCCCCACCATTTATTGCGAACCTCCTCCATCCTAAAGTCCTCAGAGCGTGGTCGATCAAGAATCTTGTCAAGCATGCCCTGCCATTCTGTCCTTGTCACGTTGCCAAACCAGGCCGACGTATATTCCCAATAATAAGGATACCATCCTGAGAACTCCCAGTCAATAACTCCAACTACTTTTCCGCTACGAACAAGAACATTGAACGGGTTCAAATCGCCGTGGGTAAATTTTGGCGGAGACCAAGGCCCATCCTGATGGCTCATCATCTCCTGGAGATCATGCCAATCCTGGTCCTTTTCCCGATCTTTGAGGTCTGCAAGTGTCAAATCTCGTCTGAGCCAAAAATGGAATTCTTGAATTGTCTTGAACGGGCCAAAGCGTGGATTTCCATGAGGTATGCGAGAGTCGTACAAAGAGCCTCCAACACAGCTCTGTACACCCGTGCCTGGAGGAGGTGTCAGGGAGCGCAGCTCTTGAAAAATCCCTCTTAACTGTCTAAAAACATTCTCGACTGATTCTTCAGACATGCTTTTCAAAGCTTTTGGTAGCTCTTCGCCTTGAATCCTCTCCATAACAATGTACGCTCTGTTTTTGTGCGAAAAGGAGCAGTACACCTTTGGAACCGGAATAGCAGTGTTTTCAGCCAGATATTTCATTGTTGCACCTTCCGTTAAGTGGGTCCGGCGCCCTGTCTTGACAATTTTGTGTTTTGAGATTGGGCTGCAAAGGCCATCTTGCAAATAAAACTTCGCTGTTGTGTATAACGCCAGTCGTGTCAAGAAACGGCGAACAAACGTGTTGTTGATGGCGAGATGTTTAGTGCCGTCGTGCTGAGTTTCTATGTTGTATTCAGGCGGAACATACGAGGATGCCATCATGTGATAGTGCAATAGATTTCAAGAGCGCGGGTTCTTTCGTGAGAGAAGTAGAAGGGAAGGCTGCATGGGCGAGGTAGAGTGAGACCGTGGTAAGAGCACACTGCGCTTTCGAAGTCGAGGAGGTGCAGGGGAACTACAGAGCAATCAACAAAGCAGATGCACCGAGAGCGGTATTGAATAGAGGGAGCAGTGTCCTTTCGCGGGACAAGCGGCGCCCTCAACGATACGAGCCAGTCGTTTTGCGGGTCAAGGGAGCCGGGACATTTGCGCGACCAATGATCTAGAAAGCGTGTGCGCACTCATGAGAATGTGGTGATAATGCGAATTTCACACAAGAATAACAGGAGTGCTGTGCTAGCAAAGCTTGGGATGGCGAGTGATGGCGACGTGGTGGAGTGTTTATTGAGAATCAACCAAGACGCCAACTCACGTGCTCAAGGCACCAGCCACCTTCGCCACGACGAAGATTGCATCAACACAGCTATCGTGTTACGTGTATTAGGCCAGCAAACACCGTCTGGCTCTAATAATTCACAATGGTTCGGTACGACGCATCCATGTTAGAGACTATTAGCCTTACCAGGTTTACTCGTAGAGTAAGATTATATATGTCCCTAGTTTACTATTGAAAATGTATCCTTTATAAAATCGCTGTTGTCTGGGATGGATAGACATTTAGCTATTAGCCTCTTTAGGGTATAGTCATAGCTTACGCCTACGTCTTTCTAGACGGCAGCATACAGCGCTACTTAGCCCTAACAGTTACTTTGTAAAATGTTATGCGAAATTACCTATACAGAGCACAGGCCTATTACCCTAACTATAATAATTAGCCTAATACAAATTGTTAGATATATAGTAGTTAGTTATAATATCTAGAATAATTAGGTTTAGGAATTAGAATAGGATAAATTAACTAATTAGTTATTCTATTAAGCTAGGAGAGCGTCTAGCCTATATTATCTATATATTATATTATACGCGTACACGTGCTAAAGGTAAGTAGACTAATTAGAAGTAAATATAAGTTATAACCTAGTAGTAGTAACTTATAATTAACTATATACTTAGTTAACTACTTTAAGTTAGTTACTTAAGTCTTAGTATTACTAGCATTAATTAGTGCTATCCTAGTATAGTTAACTCTATATTTTCTTATAATACGCTATCTCTAGGATTAAACTTCTATTTCTATATCTAATCTGTATATGCCAAGACGTCTCTTGGCGCTGACGCTAGGACCTTACTATGAGGCTTTAATTTGCACGATTTGGAGAGGAGAACCAGCATTCACAGCCAACAAGTAGGTCACTCCCCATCGGCAGTTCTGCAATCTCACGTTATGTTCGCTGATATCTGATAGCTCATGACTGACAAGTACAACTGCCTCGAGAACTCGTTCTACAAGCTGACCATCCGTCCTGCGCTCACAAACTTCTCTCGCAAGCCACCACGTCTCGCATGACACGCCGGATCGATGCGTCGACACTTAAAGACGTTGTTTGAAGCCGCATATATAGAATGGAGCCCCTGCAAGATCCAAAACGCGTTGTTCTTCGTTTCAAAGTCGAACACGAGCGCGAGGAAGCCGCTATCAATGATCGGTTCTTCGCATTATACGGTCCTGCATACTCTAAGACCGACTTCTTCTCTCACTTAATGGCTCCTAATGATTCGAATATGCATATCATCCTGGACATTAATTGCAAGGCGCATCCGTGTATTGATAATGACAAGATTCAATACGAAGTATTTAAAGTCAAAAAGAAAGATGAATTGTAAGTCTACCTAATATAACTACCATAGGAGCTGTAAATAACACGTATTAGCGAATTTAAAAAATTAAACAGTACCGCAGCTAACTTTGCCCGTACCCGGTGTGAAAGGATTCAATGGGGTACTGACCGATCCTAGTCAGAAGAGTTGGTTGCTGAACGGGCATGGCACTGGGGACACTCGCCAGCTATATTGATACTTTATAGGCTATTTGAGACTACAACCATGACTATGTTCCTCCTCCCGTCAACCTCATCATTCGCTGATTCTATCGCAACATCGCAACGGTGGCAAGATGCCCAAACCTAGCGAGTCAGCATATGTAGACATCCGAAGAGTCGTCAGCGCACCTCTTCGTCGCGATAGCAGTTAAAAAAGAGAGTCCCTCCAACCTGCGAAATGGTGGCGTAGAAAGGCGTCTCTGATGGGAAATGACATTCGAAGGCATCTGTATAGCCGCGCGGATAGGGTTCACTAGTCGCAAATGGTAATTATATGATACCCACCATCGTATAGCTACCTGAGTAAGCTTGAGTCACACACGTAGAATAAAATACATACACTTGCTGGGGCAGCTGAGAAAGAATATAGGATCTCGAGAAACCCAAAAGGTAGAGAGGTAAGGTCAACCTCGCCATCATCTGCACTGAAATGACATGGACAACGGGTTAACCTCGGCACTGGTAGTGAATGCTTTTCGGGTGTTGTGTCGGGCTGTTCCGTGGTGTCTTGCATAGCATCAGAGTAGGACGGTGGAGCCTCGGCCAACACCTCGGCAGGTGAAGTGAATGGGGTGTGAGAAGTTTGTGCTTCATACTTTGTCCAATTTCACAATATATGTTCGACTACACAGATTTCTGTAAACCGTTCGTAGTTACGAAGATTCTGGTTTTTGAACCCAGAAAGATGAAGACAAAGACGTGCAATCATCCTAAGCCATTTCTATAAGCGCCGCCGCTAGTTAAGCTATGCAAATCCCCCTCTACATCTCGACGCGCTTCGCGCTTTCATTGGTTTCATTCTCACAGCTTACCCCACGCTTCCGTGGACCGCCGCACTGAGGGTAAAAAGCTGGTATGCCATGAACGTCAATGGCGTGTTGCCAGAATTGGTCTGTCGAAGCAATGGATGAGTTGTGGAGCTTGTCGGTCTCATAGAATTGTCTGAATCGGTCCGATAATGATAGCGCCTCGTTCCCCAGACAGAAAAGGCAATGCGCTGCAACCACAACAACGCCACCCTGACGGTAGTGCAGTTTCGTGTGAATGGTCCACTCATTGGGTACCTGGTGTTGCTTGGAGACATGATAGGCCAAGTTTTTGTGATCTGAAAACCTTCGTCCACAGCTATCCCGTAAACATTGATGAGCCTTGTTCTCGATGAGATGTCCAGTCACGTGATTTGAGTTTGAGTAGCATCGCTGGCTGGTGAATCTATAGCAGCAGTCATTCCAGAGACATGTTTCAATCTGTGTGAATTGGCGTTGCATGGCTTCCTTGCCTTCGTTGATGCGCCTCTGCCGAGAGCAATTGAGAAGGTGAAGGTTAAGTCGTTCAGGGCACATTCTGTTCAAATTAGTCGCAATTGTATGTGTCGTCAAGGAAGCACGTACTGTTTCAATTTCTTGCTGCAAAAATTGCAACGTCCATCTTGAAGTCCCTCAGCCCCCCTATAATGATAGCGAGCTTTTTCTGGACGAGCAATCTCGAGCATCGAAACGAGGACTTCTTCTAACGAAACTTCTGTGTTTGGTGTACGACCTTCGAGATCTGGATAGAAAAGGCTGGCAACTTTGCTACGTGAGACTTCGTATTTGAACAGAGCCTGCAGATATCGCGAAGGGGCGCGCATTTCGTTCGACGTTGTCCACGCTGCCTCATCAACCTTTCCATTCTCAATAAAACACTGCCCTTTGTCGCGATACATGTTTTTCCTACTTTGCCGCCTTCTCTCGTAGTCCTGGGATGCATTCCAAGATGGAGGGGTCACTTGGCCGCGTTCAGGTTTCGGCAACAGAGAAGATTCAGTCTCCTCTGGCAGTGCATTTGCTGGCGAGCGGGGAGACTCCATCCCCCCTAGTAGTGCCTTTGCCCTTGTATGGCATCCTTGCATAGGCGTATCTGTAAGCTTGGATCCATAGGGGGCTGGTAGGTGTAGATTGCGACTGAACATCATGGTGATGTTGCTATTGATAAGGTTCACGCGTTGAGGTCGACTGTGAACCATGCTTCGTACATCAAGAGAAATGATGCGCGATGTGTATTTCTGGAACACAGCACTTCCACTTTGACCCATCGCTTGTTGCTTTACAGCCTCCGATGCAGAGCCTATACCGTTAGCATAAAATTATTGTACAAACTACCGAGTTGGCAAACCTTTTATCACATTTGCGAACCCACGACAAAAGCAATAAGCTGTGAGTTTGTCCTGGTACCCTGCTCTCTCGCCAAGGCTCCTAGCCATGTTATTGAGACAATCATATGTGAGAATCTTGTCTGGCGAAATGCTGCAGCTTAGATCAACGCTTCTCAGTCCAGGCTTGTCCAGGCAATGAGGTCTATATGGGAAACTGCATTTCATGCTTCCAGGTGGATATGGCTTTGACTGTAAGTCCTCTAGAGTTTCAATACCGTCGAAAACTTTGCCTGTAAGCGCAAGTGCGAGGAAGATAGTCACAGGGCAAGAGGATCGCTTTGCTGGGTCCTCTGTTAGAAAGAACTGTGAACTAGATAATATATCAGCCCTGGTCCTTTAAAATAATGGACTTAGATTTACCATTCATCGTCTACCAGTCGACGACCTTTACGATTCCGTAATCTCACATGAAGAACGAATCCACTGTGATCATCTATCGTCTCATGATAAAGAGAAAAGTCCCGATACAGAAGGCCGTCATTGCAGCCTTTCCATGCTGACGATTCAATAATCTCCCCAGGTCTGGTTCCCATGAGCGAAAATATGTGCAGTATAAGCGTGATATGAAGACGTACGCGAGGGTGTGAGAATTGATACTCATCACAAGCCCATAGGAATCGGATGAGATCTTCTACTACGGTGATGTTAGCTAGTGGCTTAGCTTGACGTTTCATGCAGAGGTTTGCTGTGCTGGGCAACTCCTTCTTGATGTACTAGTAGAACTGAATTAGGAACGATAATATCATGAACTACAAAAAAGTAAATACCTTATTCATCCGAGCATGGTCTTCCCGGCTGTAAGAATATTGATTGTGCATTTCAATGGCTTTCTTCAGCGACTTAAGGCGATTTGTAACAGTAACATCATTCACAGTCTTAGAAAGGATGCCCTTACCCACCCCTGATACAAACCACAGGAGATGTAGTTCAATTTCATCTACTGTAGGTGGTTCAGGGAAAGGGCCTTCTTCGGTACATACTCTTTCGAGAACGACTGCAGAGAATCTATTTATGCATATTAGCAAGGAAGGTGGCCACTTATAGGTATGAAACCTACGTTATCCATAGCCTGACAGAATGCCGATACTGTCGCCAGGCATCTCGGTTGAGTCGTCTTTCAATCTCTATTTTCTTTGGTCTTTGAGGACTGCCAGCCTTTAGACGACATGCCTGCTCGATGATCTTCTGAAGGTTTGTTCTCTGGTCCATTTGTGTAGTCGATAAGTTTGACGTCGCATGCTATAGACCCTCTTCTTCGAGCAGCAGGCGCCACTCTGAAATAATTTCTCAAACGACATGGCGCCTAAGGCCCTGATGCTGGCAACATAAAACAGCGTTGTGTATGCAGTTTCCTGCTACACCGAAACGTACTACAGCGGATGTCGAACCACGCTAGGCCAACTTAAGAAGATTCGTTCCTAACCAATCACGGCTCTCTGTATCGTGTTAACTGGACTACGTTAAACGGCGGATGGGACGAGTAAACGTGTGTTCAAGGTCCTATGGTCGTATGTGAAAGACAGTATGGATATATAGATATATTACCGTGACAAAAAAGAAAGAAGCGCTGCTGCTGCGTAATATATATAAAGGATACGGTAATACCTTATATAGTAAGATACTGCCCACGTAGACTATCTTATCAACTAGTTTTAGGATATTATGTGTATTTGTAATACTTTAACCTCTGCTAACTATTTACGCTACCCTTTTCCCGAAACTATAGGAAATATATATCGGCACATCGGGTAACAACGTTTAGGATTTCCATAGTTATACTTATTCAAAAAAGCTACCATCCTTGCCACTTGCAAATTGACCCATGTCACGAAGTTCCAGAAAGTCGCATGAGCCGCAGCTTTTTGACTTGGGTTGTCCAGGTTCTCTCCCTTCAGATAAAGTCTTGGTGGGAGTTTTGTTCGTTCTATCTCGGCTTGTAGTATATGACCAGATTTGCGCTATTGAATCTTTGAGTGCTTTGGGCAGATGGCGGTCGAGAAATGCAGGAAGGAGAGACGATGAAGCGCAGAGAATGCCAATATTTGCCTCGAGCACACTGTGTGGCTTAGTACTTGATATTATGTAGTTGCAATATCGTAAAAAGGATGACCTACGCCCAAACAGCTATCCTGGCGATGTTCCATGAAGCATCCCTGCTGCTAGACAGAATTGGTGTTCGTGAGAGTCGAATCAGACTTGCAATGCAAGCACTGAAGTAACATTAGAAAATTTTGGTACCACTCAATATATCTTAAAGTGCATCCACTTACAAGCCCCCAAGTCCGAAAACAGCTATCAATCGGATCTTGCGCTCTGCGATCATATCAAGCTGCCACAGCGGCCATATTGGTAGAAGAAGTATGTACATGTCAGTAGCAGAGGCCAAGCTGCCGGAAAGCCATGGCAAGATTCCGGTTTGGATACAATGTCCGTCCAGCATTGGATCCCAAGCCCTGGCTATAGGCTTGCATGAGAATATGGTTGCGAAGAGCATAGCTGTGTTTGAAACAATAACGAATACTCCGCCGGCACGGATGGCCCAAACCACCTTTTCTTGGACCCAAAAGAGCCTGTAAAACAAGAGCAGAAAGGTGAGTTTAACTGCGCATTGGAGACATTGGAAGACATATTGCGCAAAAGTGAACCACTGCGCACTAGGTCAGCTTTAACCTAGATATTGCATGTATAGTTGGAATAGTACCCTAAGAGCCGTTGGAACCCAGATGGCCGGAACATCCCATATATGCCGTCCTATCCCCCATCTGTAGCCTATGAGCTCTGATTACTGCAATGGCTCGGAAGGAAGCAGGGCTTGAAGACTCACTTTCAATCAGGAATGCCGAAAATGTTACTGCTAAGGCCTATCGTACAGCCAATATTAGTAAAGTAAGACAGGGATAAGTAATAGTCATGTACCCAAGATAAGACGCAGAGGCCTGCGAGGAGATGTCAGTATCCGTACTATGGACGAAGTGCTCCCCTTGGTACTTACAATCATCGGCACCAAGCGAGGCTTTCGTGATGAACACTCGCGTGTACAATCGAAGTGCAACCGATGCAGTAGCTAGCGTCAGACACACTGTATGAAGCGCAATGTTTGCATCGTCTTGGCTGGTCGGGTTGGTGAAGTTCGGCTCCACACCTGGAGGAGGGGGAATAGAGCCCAGCCAGCCAGTTGCCATTTTGTTAGTAGATTAGGCTATGGATTGCGGATTGTGATGGAAGAAACTGTGAGTTCTCCAAGACACGGAACTTGTGCACCCAAAGGGTGAAAACCTGGCCATCCTTGCATTTAAAAGCCACCCTGGGGTATTGGAATTTGCATATGGTCTCAAGCGCCATGGTGGCGCATGAAGTGTCCAACGCAACCTTGGAAACCGACCTATGGGATATATTCATCAGGAATTAAAACAAGTGCAAGCAGGCGGGGGCGAAGCTTCGGACTCCGAGGGATTCTCGCTGTACTACCACACCACTTAAACTTTGCGAACTCGTTTTAGTTTACCGACCGTGTCCATACCACTCATGCATATGAGTGCAGAAAGATGATGCAGTTGGGTGATAGCACGTGACTGCAGCCCTGATTGGTCCCTGATTGGTCGTTCGAATTGATGGGTGAGTGTAGCGAACTCATTGGGAAGTGTCAGCTGCTGTCACTTCATCCCCATAACGAACTATACGAATAGCCAGCTCTTATTTTCAAATCGAAAGTCGCACCTGCTTGCTTGAGATGATGCTTGAGACGCAGATTACTGGCATCGCCACTAGTAACCCTATTTCGGTCCTATTAATACTGCTACTGTCGGTAAGAATCAAATATGTGCAAAAAATATACAACGCGATCAATAACTGAGAAGGCTAGTACTCCTGCACAAAAATTGTCTACAACATATATTTTCATCCTCTGTCACATGTTCCAGGCCCGAAGAGCTGGGCATGTGCCCGTCTTCCGTTCGTTCGGGCTCTGATTGCAGGAACCATAGTCCATGACCTGGAACGACTTCATCGAGTATATGGAAGAGTACTGCGGATTGCACCAAATGAGGTGACATTTGCATCCGCAGAGGCATATAATGATATCCTTTTATCTCGCCCAAACCACCAGGTATTCCTCAAAGATCCAATATGGTGGAGCTCTCAGCCAGGACATCCTAACTCCATCATCAACGCTATCAACCCAGACGTACATGCTAGAATACGTAAGGCTCTTGCACCAGGATTTACACTTGGATCTTTACGTAGTCAGGAGCCTTTCATACAAAGGTATGTCAATCTTCTCATAGAGAAGCTTAAAGAACAGACAAAGGAGAAAACGGGCGATCGTTGGATTGAATTCGATATATCGCCTTGGTTGAACTTTACGACTTTCGATATATTTGGCGATCTTGGCTTCGGCGAATCCTTCGACTGTTTGCAACATTCACGATACCATCCTTGGATTGCCCTCTTGTTCAACAGTGTCAAAGCCGCCAGCTTCATCGTGTCTGCCCGCTTTTATCCATGGATAGAGATCTTGCTCATGAAATGCATCCCTGCGTCCTTGAAGAAAGTGCAAAGAGATCACTATCAACAAATCGTAGAAAAGGTAAATCGGCGACTGAGTTGGGAGCTAGAGCGGCCGGACCTCATGTCTCATGTCATTCAGCAGAGAAATGGCAAGCAAGGCCTCACAACCCCAGAGATCAACGCCACTTTCATGATTCTCACAACAGCTGGTAGCGAAACAACAGCTACAACCCTCTGTGGTGCTGTGAACTACCTGACAGCAAGTCCCGAAAAGATGTCCATATTGACAACAGAGATACGATCGAACTTTCAGACACTGGAACAGATCACGTTGGAGTCTGTTCAAAATCTACCATATCTTAATGCTGTAATCAATGAAGCTTTGCGTCTCTCTCCAGCGATACCTTGGGTCCTCCCCAGAATTGTTCCAGCAGGTGGAGATACAGTCTGCGACACGTGGCTTCCAGGAGGTGTAAGCTATATTTGTCCTATACAAAGACATATCGACTAACAGACTCTGTCTTAGACTCCAGTTTCTATCCAAGCATGGACACTCAATCGTGACCCACATTACTTTTACAATGCGGGCTTATTTGAACCCGAACGTTGGCTCAATGATGCTTGCAACGAACCCGAGTCTCCGTACTACCACGACAAGCGATCTGTCATACAGCCTTTCAGTACGGGGCCCCGCAGCTGCATGGGCCAATATTTGGCATGGGCTGAGATGCGGCTTATCCTATCGAAACTGTTGCTTATGTTTGATCTTGAAGCTGTTGAGGGTAAGAGTTTTCGGTGGGAGGAGCTTAGGACCTTCTTATTGGTAGAAAAAAGACCAATAGTTGTGCGCATCAAGCTACAAAATATCAGGGAGCAGGATCAGGTTTAGCGGCCAGCCTGTGGCCATGCGGAGACATAAACGTGTCACTTAATGAAATCCAATGTAGTTACCGGCAACTAGCCTGATTTTGGAAGTATAAGATCGTAAAACTTATTAAGTCTGTGATTGAGAGAGTACTCACGCAAGTTGTTACACGGCATGGTTTCGGTCTCCGAAAATTGGGCCCACAACCATTCACTTATGTGACCGGGTGCTTGAAAACCGAGCAAAACGAACAGCAAGTTTGCGGCCTCCACAAAACCAAGGATCCGATATTGTATTGGAGAACAACCAGTATCGGGGGTTGGGAAGAATTGGTTGCGCGTTCGCAGTCAGTGAAAACCTTTTGATCCCTGCCGATACTTATAATGTTCTTCGTACAAAGTTAACCCCTAACCCAGAGTATACGATACAGCTATGGGCGCTATTATCGAAGACATAAATTTGCAACTACTTGGAGTTGCTGCGTTGATATTCACAATTAGTTATTCTCTTTATCTAGCCATCTTCAGGCTTTTGTTCTCGCCCATTGCTGGATTTCCAGGCCCAAAGCTTGCAGCTGTATCGGGGTGGTATGAGTTCTATTATGACTTCTGGAAGAGTGGAAAGTATATTTACCAAATCGAAGCCATGCATAAGAAATACGGCAAGTCCAGTCCGCCCTAATACAAGGTTTCACTGCTGATACCTTCAAAGGTCCAATCATCCGCATCAATCCGAATGAGCTTTCTATCCATGACCCGGACTTTTATAATGAGATATATGTTATAGAAAGTAAACGTCGGACTAATAGTTACCATGGATTTTGCAAAGGCATTGACTTGGATGGTATGTACTCAAGCTTTACACCGTAGCAGGAGGTCTGATCAGCTATTCAGGATCACATCTGCTGACTGAAAATCACAACCTGCACCGAAGAAGGAGAAAGCCGCTGGAGCCATTCTTTTCAAGAATGGGTATACAGCGACTCCAACCCATGATTGCAGATGTCGCATTGAAATTGGAGCATCGGCTGAACAAATTGGCGGGCACTGGGACTGTCGTCCGCTTGGACCACGCTTTCAGTGCATTTTCAGGTGACATTATCGGTAGAATATGTCTGGGAACGAAGAATACGAATGAATTCCTCGACGATCCAGATTTCGCTCCAGAATGGTGTGTTTCAATCCAATCAAGTCCTGGCATATACTCTAATAACTAAAGGTACAATATTATTCATACTATCATACATTCAATACCGCTATTCACGGGCTTTCCATTCATCGTTTGGTAAGAAAGATATATCCTTATCTCAAGGGCAGAATACGTACTCAAATCACCAGTATCGTAAGCTGCCTTCCGGAGCGTTTCTTGCTATGGGCCTTCCCTAGCGGACAAACGTTCAACGCATTCAGAGACGTAAGAAAACAGTTATTTTGATATATAGATAAGAATGATACTTACTAACCGCTACGCAGGCGGCGAAGCAGCGGATCATCCAATCACTGCATGAAAAGCGTGAGAACGATATGAAAGGCGAAGAAACAGGTGACCGCGGTTCGCTATTCCATTTCATTGCTAACAGCGAAATGCCCGAGAGCGAGCGATCCGTTGAGCGTTTAGCGAAGGAAGCACAAGTTCTTCTTGGAGGCGGCACGGCAAGTACGGCACGTACCATAGGGTTCGCATCGTATTACATTCTTTCACGGCCACAACTACAAGAAGCTCTAAAAAAGGAAGTATCAGAGACTATGAAGGAATGGCCAGCTCATGTTCCAACTTGGGCCGATCTGGAACAATTACCTCTTTTGCAAGCCATCCTCAAAGAGTCCCTTCGGTGAGAATCTTTGTGGCCTACATGCTTGGGGACATTGAACTAACTTTGATCTAAAGTCTCAGTTATGGAGTGATGCATAGATTGCCTCGCGTATCACCTGACGAGCCAATTAAGTATAAGGAATTCGTGATACCGAAGGGGGTTGGTTCCGGTTCTATGACGTTTATGATGTGTTTAGCTTATATTGAATTAGGTACCCGTTGGTATGTCCGCTTATCTACAGCACTCAGATTCATTTGTATTTCCAAATCCTGAGCTCTTCACACCTGAGCGATGGATGGGCGTTATGGATCCGCGGCTGTTCAAAAGCTATGTACCCTTCTGTAGGGGTTCTCGGAACTGCCTCGGGATGAAGTGAGTACTACAAATGGCGGTCCTTGCTTTCGTCACATCTCACGTCATATGCCTTGCTGACAAGATCTCTGCCGATAGCCTAGCGATGGCAGAGATGAGCCTGATTTTGGCCGTTCTCTTCCGACCTGGTGCTCCTACGCTGTCGCTCTTCGAGACGGACGAGAGTGATGTAAAGCAGGCTCACGATTTCTTGATCCCATTACCAAAACTTGACACAAAGGGGGTGCGGGTGGTTGTGCTTTGATATGGAGATTTGGTGTAGTGCGAACATGAGATGAATCCAGACGGTGATAACTTGTGTCGGCTTTCCTAAGTTTCTGCTTTGATGTCCCAATTCCTAAGAAAGACAAATTCAATGAAATGGTTTTAATTGGTCCTCCAAAAATTTGAGATTATAATAGCAAGCTGATCGCAAACATGAACATCAGCCCGTGCTTATGGGTCTGTTGGCGTAGTAAGGGGTCATTACTTGGGCTAGGCTGACTCAACGGGTTACAATTTCGTTCCATTTGTGGGCCAAATTGCTTCCGAAGGACCATTATAATCCCGGGCTAGCTTTCTTATCTCGGGATTCGTGTTCAATAACGGTTGCCCAACATTTATGCACAGTAGTGACACAGAGGAACTCCACTCGCTGTGAATCTTTCCCTGTAAATCCGTGCGCTAAGCAGATTGATTTAATATGCTAGAATCGCGCCTATCTTGATGACTGTCAGAACCGCGACACAATCATCTCATCCATGATTATGGAGCCCAGATATTCTAGATCAGTGTCTCCGGATACTTATTTTGACGATGGACTTTCGCTCAGTATTCCTCTCCGGATCCACTGCGATCCTCACAAAGAGCGAGCAGGCGCTCTCGCAGCTCAGAGGGACTGGAGTCGATTTGTTTCACCCCTTCAAAGGTATTACGGAGGGCTTGGGCCGTTTTACAGCTTTATTAGGGTCACTGTTCCCGAATGCCTGCCGGAAAGGCTCGAAATCATATCATATGCAAACGAGTTTGCTTTTCTTTACGATGGTAAGCCTGTGTTTAGTTAAGCATTGTAATTTGGATAGCACTGACATGCTATAGATGAGATGGAAAAATTGGAATTAAAAAACGTGAGTTACCGACTCTGGCAAGTCAGGACCTTTTTAACAAGTATCATATCATAGGAGTTTGTTGGTGATGAGGCGATATTGGGTGTCTTCGACCAGAACAACGTGTTGCAACCCAATACCCAAGCTGATTCGCGTCCGGAGAAGAGACTTCAAGCGCAAATTTTAGAAAGAATGATGGAAATAGACCAAGCCAGGGCTATGACATCGATGAAAGCTTGGGCGACGTATGTTCAGCTTGCTAGTCGTGCAAGAATCCAACGATTCGACACGTTAATTGAATACCTCCCTAGCAGAATTATAGATGCAGGAGAATTGTAAGTTTTCAACGTTTGCATAATGATGTAGCTAATCATGCCACCTGCAGAATCTGGTACGGCACGTTGACTTTCGCTATGGCTCTTACAATCCCAGAAAACGAGCTGGAGATGTGCTTCAGCCTCGCAAGGCCAGGATACGCTGCATTAAGCCTGGTCAACGACTTGTATTCTTGGAAAAAGGAGAAGAAAGCTGCCGAAGATGCGGGGCTTGATTATGTTTTCAACGCAGTGTGGGTAATCATGAAGGACAGTCATGTTTCGGAAGAAGAAGCAGTGTCATTATGTCGTAACAAAATTGTGGAAGAAATGTCCAAATTTAATAAAAATCTGGAAAACATTGGCGAACGGGACTTCTCCAAAGATACGGTAGTATACTTGGAAGCTGTGAGATATAGTTATATCGGGAATTTGGTGTGGAGCTTATACTGTCCGCGGTATCAGGCATGTAACGGAACATCTAGATAGCATTTACATAATGTCAGGAACATGAATTACCATGTTCTTGCACTTCCCAGGTTTGAATTTACGCCACCGCGTTAATTAGTTAATATCGTCGGGGAACACTATCGGGATACCAAAGTACTCACCGGACACGGGCCACGACCGGAGGTTACACAACTCCGGGATTCAAAATCAGCTTTTCCGGAACTTCATGGCACTCTGATCCTCCTACCGTCTTATGTTATTTGATCATCGAGAGGAACAGACTTGCATTCCATACAGATTGAATAATCATGGGGGCGCAACTGTCGCAATTCTATCCACCTCAACCAACATTCACGGAGGCTAATATTGGCTCGCAACACGGCAAGGTTTTCTTAATTACAGGAGGGTATTCTGGTATTGGCCTAGAGCTAGCCAAGATTCTGTATAAAAAAGGCGGTACGGTGTACATCGCAGGGCGTTCTCGTGAAAAGGCGCAGAATGCTATCGAGCAATTGACACGTCTTCCATCCGAGGGTGGCAGTTTACACTTTCTTCTTCTTCGACTCGACGATCTGAGCACCATCAAGGATTCAGCAGAGGCCTTCAAAACAAGAGAAAGCAAACTAGATGTGCTATGGAACAATGCGGGTGTTTCTCAACCCCCTCTTGGCAGCAAGTCAAAGCAAGGATTTGAACTCCAATTAGCAACAAACTGTCTAGGGCCATTTCTCCTCACCCAACTCCTATGCCCTTTGCTTGCAAAAGCTGCAATGGAGGGCAAAGGCTCGATGCCTGCTACGGGCCGAGTAGTTTGGCTCAGTAGCCAGATCATGGAACTATCAGCACCCAAAGGCGCAATCGAGCTCTCGGATCTTGAGGTCTCTCCAAAGGACCAGGCTCGCAACTACGTTACATCTAAGACAATGAATTACCTATTGAGTTGCGAACTAGCGCGCAGAGAGGGCCCGACTCGGGGTATTATTAGCGTTTCTATCAACCCAGGCGCTGCCAGAACCCAGCTTTTCAGACACACCCCATGGCTGAAATATCTCGCGTGGCCCCTCCTATACAAGCCTGAACTCCCAGCATACACGGAATTGTATGCCGGTCTATCGCCTGATGTTACGATGGAAATCAATGGTTGCTATGTAGTCCCATGGGGCCGAGTCGCGACTTCGGTACGAGAAGATATCTTCATCGCCGCGCATTCAGACCTAGGAGAGGGAAGCGGACCAAGCGTAGCTACATCAGCATGGGAGTTTTGTAGGAAGGCTGTAGAGAGCTACTATATTACGTAGCATTATAGATGTTGCAGTAGAGGCTGTAGAGCTCTGTATCCCCCGATCTGTCGCTCGCCTAATACTATGATCTATCTAGTATCGTTCCTATCATCATGATCCTATAGCATATGCTCGTGGATCTATTGATAATCGTATATAGGTCACGTGCTTGTTAACCGCCCTATTAGACGCTTGGATTGCCCTAATACTTATAAGTATAAGTAGCCTAAGGCACTAACTAACTATAATTTTAATTTTGCTTCAACTTGCTTGTCATTGCTGCATATTGTCACGTCGGTTCGCAACTTCGCATCCCTGTAGGCTGTAGCGCAAAATGCCAAAATCTAAATTTCTCTAATCATAACGTTTGAACCGGCTGATCCAAGCGGTACTATTTGACGAAACCGTATTTACAATATGCTGTACATAGTAACTTCTAAGTTAGCGTAATTTAGGCCAAGCAGAAATTAGAATTAAGCTTAAGTTAAGCTCTAAAGCCTAATTGCTTCCGCAAGAAGCACTTTAGTCCGCCACCGCGCCTAAAAAAAATTTAGAGAGAAAATGGTGAAAACCTCTTGTGTGAATTGAATCCCATGGACTGTCAATATTAAGCGAGTGTGGGGGAACTAGATATAGTTAGCGTGGGTGTGACTAAGCACCCACGCTGGCAGGCTAGTTAATAATTTAGTTACATAAGCAGTCATGTGACGAACATCAAAATTCTGACGCCATTGATCTGTCGCGAACGATCCCAATTAAACGAGCCCATTTGAAGTTTTGAACGATTTGTCGCGAACGATCCCACTACAACGATCTCATTTGAACGATCGATCCCAATTGAACCATCCCTCGCGAACGATCCCAATACAACGATCCCTCGCGATTGATCCCTCGCGAACGATCCCATTACAACGATCCCTCGCGATTGATCCCAATTGAACGATTCGAACGTTCCCTACTGCCTCATATAGTATAGATAGATCTCCAAATAAATAATAGGGATTCGCCCAACTACAGGGATTTTAGCGGTGGCTGAAATCTTCCTGCAAAGCACCCTTAGAGTGTAACTTATTTACGACTGACCTGATATCGTTAGTTAACTAAGGCTCTGGTCTAGGAGCTGCAATGTCGCTAGATTTCGCATCGATAGACTAGGTGAAAAGCTAGCAGTGCCGCTATTGTTTGAAGAGTCTTTTCCAAGGACAAAGCGATATTCGTGACTAAGTCGCAGTTAGGATTATTAGCCAAAACCACATGATAGTGTGCCGTGGCCATGTGGCCCGCCGCATGTGCCTAGTACTGGGAGAGTAATAGAATGGGGTCCAACACCCGATGGGGTCAGGGGAGATGGCGTTAGGACTTCCACAGCTCTACTTTGATCTATATAAGGACCAGTTGGTCCTGACAGAGGGGGGTAGCTTCCGGACACAAGTCTTCTTCAATTTCTGGGAGTAATAATCACTCACCATATGGAGAATCGAGTCACGTCTATTGAGATCCGCAATAGTTTTCTAGGTACAGTAATGTTTGATACGGTCAAAGTCAATAACCCTCACCAGTGCTTCAATCAAGTATGAGATGGTCGTTTATCGCTTAGAAAACATGGTTTCTGAAATAAATCGCTTGATTTCAAGCCGATATAGCTAGATTAATTGTAGTTCCCCAGGGAAATCGAACGCTACTAGGAATGATTGAAGCTGGTCTAGACGCTCGATTGACAGAACTTTGAAGCCAACTTGAACACTTGCTCCAACTTCCTACTGGCCTAGAAGCTCCTGGATATGCGCATTGACGTTTTGTTACATTTTGGGCGATCCAAAAGATTTACTCTTTTCTTCCTTTGCGGCTGGTGAAAAGTGTAAGAGATACTGCGAGAGAGTTGAGCATGCTGTCGTCAAAGGTTGAGTCTCCGCTGTCTTGCTGTGTCTGCAGAGCAAAATCTAGACGACATAAAATTAAATTAGTAGGCTTAATTTGCTCTTCTTTCGCCGCAGGAACGTAGATAATAGATAGATAGCCAGGCGCTATCATAAACTACTATGCTAACACTGCTTCATTCGACTAAGCCAAGGTTATAACACTAGTTTGTCCGAATCGAATACGTCCTAGCCCTAAAGCGATGCTCATCAATAACAGAATAGGAGTTGTCTAAAGGGAAAGATTCCGAGGTAGCTTATGCTATTTTAGTGTTGATATCGATGGGGGTGTGGGAGCTTAGTGAAAGTAGAGCCGGTCGAATTCCACTACTAGGGCTATACTACGTATGTGCTTAGGTACCTAGTTTGGGACACACCTTCGAGATGGTTAAGCTTGGCTATATCTCCTCGTAGCTCTAATTAAAACACTTAAAATGCAGCTCTTGCAGTGCTCAGCGCAAGCTTCCCCTGAGGAGATTACGAAGTACTAGTGTGAAGAGCTAAACGCGGGCGTGTGCTACGCGCGTGGCGCTGGCCATCGACTTAAGTAGTAATCCTGTTAAGCACTAATTACTTGCGTAATGGAGGCGAAACTAGACTAATAACTGCTAGGAGGAAAAAGTACTACCCTAGGAGCTTCTAGCGTACTACTACTATGAATAGAGGCTGCAACTGCTCAATCGTATACTGGGCGTTCTCTATGGATTTCTTTAAAAACTTTTAGACGATAAGGCTTTTACCAACCCTTTTTCTAGAGTAGGGAAACACTAAAGTGACACCACTACATCATGCGCTTTATAAAAGGAGAGGTTGATTTCACTGAATTTTAGGCTTACAGTGTACGCGTGGCTTTGAAACCCGCGTGGTAGGCGATCGAGGAAAACCGAGGGCAGCTGATGGATGAGAAGGTCCTGCATTCATTTGCTATACCAAGCTTAGCTGAGACCAAGGCTTTGAGATGAATGTAGTGCTAAGATTTCTCTGATAATTATCTTTTATCGCTCTTCCCATGATATCGAGGTCCACTCTAATGCATTTGCCCTTTCTATGCTTTGCTTTTCTTGCTCTCCTTTATAATTCCAAGCTTATACCTGACCCTTAAAAATATATAATCATCTCATGCTAACACTGTAGCTTGCATCTATCCCACCTTTGAACACAAGACTGTACAATGCATTTTGTACACCACAGGCAACAGCCCGTAGTAGCAGTCTGAATACTAAAAAATATATAATATACAGGCTGTACCTTGGAATTCGATGTCGGCCTTCGCCGAGCACCGTCATACCTTAAGTCTCTAGCATCTTTTGTACAGCCGAGATCCCTATCTTGACAACCGTCAACCAGTGTGAAGTTTTTCTTGTCAACCCGCCGTTTACTCTTGTAATGAGATCCAATGGAGCAGTTCTCTCGTGCCCATCAATGAGCATTCTTGCGGCATGGGCGCCTGATACAAAGCCATCTTCGTGAAACCCAAAGCCCATCCACGCGCCTGCGAAGCTGATGTTTTGCACCCCATTTATATTATTCAGATAACGCGACATTGCAATGCTCTCCGACGTAATGAGCGGATGATAGTACACTTGACTACTCTGAGGAGCATGAGGGATACGAACGGGATTCATTGTTACTAGAACTCTGCCAGGGCTGCCGAGTTCCCCTGGCCTAGGAATATTCTGTAGTTTGTTCATATCGAACGTGATTGATATTGCTGAAGAGCTCCCAGAAGCGCCTTTACGAGCTGCCAGATCTGAAAAGACTTGCTTGGTTTTGGTTGGATGTGCTTTTGGCTGTTGGTCAATGAAGCAGTTCCAAGCAACGCGAGCAGATGGTCGTGCGGGTAGCAGCTTCAGATATCAGATATTTGCCTACTTTAGGTATTATTGGTTGGCTTACAGTTTCGTCTGAGTGTAAATAGCAGATATTCCGGCTGGTTTTAAAGCTGCTTAGAATCAAGCGTTGCGTTTCCGTAGCTCCAGAGCCAAGAAGGGTCAGTGCCTGGTTGGCATGAATAGCAAGTACGACATGATCGAACGTTTTGCATGTACCGTCGCTGAACACTATAGAAGCACTGTTTTCACGTTGCTCAACTTTCTCAATCTTGGTATTCTCATGTATACGATGACGGGCCGGTAATTTCCTTCGAAAAGCGTCCACATAAGTCTTGGAGCCGCCGCGAAAAGACCGCCATCTTAGAGTCGTTGAAACTGTGTCGAGCAGTCGATGATTTGACCTTGAGTCTAGTTAGAAATTAATTCATCAAAGCTTGTACCTAGCCTTACATAAATCTTATAAGCGATTGCGCGGGAAATGTGCGAGCAAATTCATCAGGATCAATACACCATGGTGCCGCTACCATAGGCATCAAGAAGTATGTAATGAATTGCGCTGAATACCTTTCTCTTTTTAAGTAGTCTCCTATGGACTCGGGGCGTGAAGCATGTGTATTCGGATTGCAATTCTCCTTGGCAAGCTTGTCTCCATTATGAGTGTGGGTATCGAGAATTATGTCCTCCGCAAAAAGGCTGAAGCGTATGATATCAAAAACGAGCCTCCAGAACCAGGCTCTAAAGAGCAAGGAAAAGCTACTGATAAAGCTACGTATAGAGTAGCTTCCCCATTCGAACATTCCATCGGAAGTTGACACTCCAAAAGACATGTCAGTTGGAATCGTGTCCACGTCTAGTTCGCGCAAGAATTTGCTGAATTGCGCTTTTACAGATCAGTTTGACGGTGGTGAGCAAGCAGGACAGTTATACTCACGGTATGTTGCTTCATCCATGGCAATAAAGCCCGTATCCACGTTTACGCTCTGCCCATTGCCCTTGAACGGAACCGAGTTGGCATGCCCGCCGAGTCTTTTATCGGCTTCGAAGATGTCTACATGGCAGTCGTGGTCTCTTAGGGTCCATGAGCAAGCGATGCCCGCGACGCCACCACCCACAATTGCTACTTTCTTCGACGAAGACATGGAGCTTGATGGGTTTTGGTTAGTCAACGTGGGAAATAGTTTTCCTGTATAATGTTCTAAACTTACCAGATCTTTTATTTCGAACTTGCTGCGCCCCGAGTCCCCGACGTTACCTAGGTATAGAGAGACAAACATCACATTCAAAACACTAACGTTGCCCCATAGTAAGCCGGCCTGATGATTGCACCCAATAGGACGAATTTATCAGCGAATTGGACTTGATAGTGCTTAACGCTGGACCTCGGGATCCCGGATCCCTGTTACCGGCTGACCCCAGCGCTTATTCGGTTTCCGAAGCCTGACTGGGTTAATAAGGCTAAACCCTAATAGGGTGCTAATGCAAATTAATGAGCATGCAGGTGAAGGTCATTTTATCCGACCAACCAACCGCATGCAAAGGTATGTTTGAACATCAGGCCAACAACTAGTAATCAGTGCACACCAAAGTCTGAAATGCGGAAAGATATCCGGCCTTGGGCTGACGAGTAAAAGGTATCACATCGTTTCCCCAAAACCATCTCTGACAAGGCGTGTAAGATGTGCGTGGCCTCAGAGCACGAGATGGTGCTCGGAAATTTCTACTGCAGTCATCACAGCCACCCGGAATCTCTCCTGCAAGCCCAAAGCTTGGCCGCAACGACGTCCTATTTTTCTTAAGAACTGAACATAGTAAATCGCCGACAAGTCGTCCACGGAAGCTGAGATTCTCTTTGGCAAATATGACTCAAAATCCTACAGCCTTTCCTTCGTATTACGCGTCCCTCGCGATTGCTGCTATTGTTATAGTAGTAAGTATAATCAAAGTTGTTCTTTGCACCTATGACTTGCTTACTAACTAGTCTAGGTGTTGATTGT
This sequence comes from Shiraia bambusicola, assembly GCA_028220655.1. NCBI lineage: Eukaryota > Fungi > Ascomycota > Dothideomycetes > Pleosporales > Shiraiaceae > Shiraia > Shiraia bambusicola. The sequence continues at coordinate 27,267 of SSBG01000036.1, read as the reverse complement.
TGTGATTCGGAGGCTTTTCTTCCATCCCTTCAGTCATGTCCCGGGCCCCTTTCTCGCCAAAATAACTTGCGCGTATTCTGGATTTCACTCCTGGAGGGGTACTATGCACTTGGATGTACAAAGGTGTCACCAGAAATATGGTTCGCCATTTTACTCTCCAAATGAGATGTTTCTAAAGATACAGC